>JAZKJV010009354.1:0-440597 GCA_037367405.1 Ottelia alismoides
TGAGTCCTAAACAGGCAATTCTACTCGAAGAACCGTCTAACTGGTCACCAATCCTTCAAGCCAAAGGTCCGATCTCGGTCTACCCCTCCTCCTCCCGACACATCGGGTTCAGGAGCAGCGCTTAGCAGGGCAGGCTACGGCACGTAGGCTACGAAGGGAGTGAGTCAGTTATTTTTATTAATGAATTATTAGTAGGTCCAATTAATCGTACTATAGGAACAGGAAAATAATTAGGTGTGGGGATCCTACTAATTACGGCATAGTCAAGCAGAAAATCCTAAGTCTAGGGGCTCGAGAAAAACCGTTGAAAACCGTAAAAGGCAGCGAAAAACAAAAACCGCGAAAAAGCCGCGAAAAACCTAAGGGTCCCCCGAGCACACCGGTGCTCGGCGAAACAGACCCGCTAGTCAAGCCAAGTCCACAGTCTGAGTCTGAGTGTCCCTGTATTATTACAATAATCAAATGAAATAAAAATAAAAAGCTAAACTAATCCTCGCCCGCTCGTCTATTCTCTCACGCTCTCCTGCGGCTCCGTGCAGAAGGGAGCCGCCTCCAAGTCTCGCGGTTGCGCCGGCTCCTCGAAAGCAGCTGCCTCGGTCCTCGGACACTCGCAAGAAAGAAACAAGTGGTCAGACCAATAAAATAATCAAATAATAGCAAGGAAATAAAACAGGGTATATGTGCAAAAATGACAAATAAAATAAACAAACAAAAATCAAACAAAAACAAAAATAAAAGAAAATAAAATAAAACAAAATAAAGCAAAAATAAAATAAAAACAAAAAGCCGCGAAAAGCCGCAGACTCCGAAAGAGCCGCGGAAAGCCACGAAAAAGAAAATGAAAATAAAAAGAAAACTACTAAGCCATGCTCCCCGGCAACGGCGCCATTCTGATGAGCCAAAAATTCGATCAATCCGGATCATGTCAAAATGTCACTCGGGTCATTGCGACCCGGATCGATGAGAACTTCGGCTCAATCAAGAAAATGAAGTTCAGACACCAAAATCAAAGAAAATCAATCAAAACACGATAACGGTCCTGCCTATTGGATTAGCCTGGTATAGCGACCAGGGTCGGACTCAGGGAGCACGTGATGGTCTCACGGCCTACGAAGTAGCCAAAAATAAAATAAAAGGAAAGAAAAAGGTATTTTTTGGGTGGATTTTTAATTTTTATAATTTTTTTAGATTTTTAATTAATTGAGAAAACAAGGAAAACAAGGAAACAAGGCAATTCAACAATTTATTTAATGCATCAAAAATCAAGCAAAAATTCAAATAAAAATGTTTTTATGTGTTTTATAATTTTTACTGTTCTTGTTCAATTTTGAGATTTTTATGATTTTTTTAATTTTCTAAAAATCAAACAAGGTAAGAAACCGAAGACACTGTCCAGTCAGGAGAAAAAGGCCAATTTAAAATGCAAAAGGACCTATTTAGCTCCTGGAGGTAATTTTCCTATAAACTAGAAAGTTTAAGGAAAATTTGGGCACTGGATTTATGATTTTGGATTTTTAGATTATTTATTAGAATTTTTAAAAGTTTTTAGGTTTTTTTGTAATTTTTATGAGTTTTATATAATGAAAAATGGCTAAAATTGGCCAGAAAATCAAACAAGCAAAACAAACAGTAGCTAATTTTTTTATAATTTTTAGATAGGTTTTACTATTTTTTTGTGATTTTCCAAATCAAACAGTAACGAAAATGGATGTTTTTGATTTTTTAAAAATAGCAAATAAAACTAAAAATGTCTCCAAAAATTCTAGAAAATTTTACAACATGGCAGGAGCCATGTGTCCAATTTTCATCGAATTTGGAGTAAGTTTGATATTTTATTCAAAAACAAAACCTAGGTACAGTGCACAGGGACCTGTACGTAATTTCCAAAAGTTCTGGGGGGTCCGGTCCAAAAATCCCATAAAATCACGCGCGTAGCGCGTGCCTGGGGCACTCAGGGACCTATATGCAAAGAAATTAAGTTCCTGGGCTAAATAATAACAAGTATTAAAAGCCCAGGGGACTTAATGTAATTTACCCACGAATATAAAGCACATGCGCATAAAAACTACTCACAGGGGCATATCTGCAATTATCCAAAAACATTCATTCATTCCATAACAATGCATAACTACAGAGCTAAATATGCAAAATACCCAACAAAACACGTGTCGATGCACATGCTACACCACAAACAGGGGCATATATGCGAATAAAATAAAGCTCAGGGTCCAAAGTGCAAATGTACCGAAAATAAAACAACTACGCTATGTATTTACAGGACTAAACTCGAAATAAAATAAAGAGCAGGGCCTAAGGGTAAATTACCCTTTATTAAGTCGAGGGTCGGATCGCTGCCGCGTGGGGGATCGCACGGTGGAGGATGAGTGGCGCACAACGAACGAACCCTCGTCGCGATCCGACGGCTGGGAAGAGCCCACGTGGAAGATCGGACGACTGCAAAGCGTCATGGGTCTGCCTCGCTGGATCAACGGTGGTGATCGAATCCCAAGAGATCTGGCGGTCAGTGCTACTCCGCAAATGGACGATCAGGATCACGACTGGAGCTCGGGGTCGATTGGACGGCGGAGAAGGATGGTGGACGAACTGGGCTCCGGCGAACTTCACCGGGCTCGTGACGGCGCTGGTCTCCTCCCGGAAGCTCGCTGAAGATCGGAGAAGGAAGCTGCGGGCCCTCCGCGTCTTATGGAGGCCTCCGATGACTCAATGGAGCTCCGAGGAGCTCTGGAGCGTCAGGCGGAGGCGGAGCTGCTGGACCTGATGGTCCAAGCCCTCAGATGGGCTCGGATGTACCTGCAAAGAGCACCAGCAAACTCGCGGGTCGAGGGCAAACTGCCTCGACCCCGTTAGGTGTGGTGAAGGTGGTTGGTGAGGCGCAGTGGTCGAGCTCCGGCGAGGGGGTGGACGGAGGAGCTCGAATCCCCAGCTCCTGTGCGAGCTGGGTTGAGTGGAAGTGCGGAGAAGATGCGCGGGGGAAGGGCGAATGCGATGATGGATTCCGATGATCGAGTGGAAGGATGAGATGGTCGGAATCGGCGATAGTCGGCGACGGCGAAAATTGGGGCAAATGCGAAATTAGAGAACTAGGGAAGAAATCTAAGCTACCTGGGTGGATGGGTCGACTGTGGGCGAGCTGGGGATGCTCTGGGTCCTTACCTCGAGGATCGTCGTCGTCCGAGGCTCTGACTCCTGCTCTGGGCGGAGCACGGCAGAGCAAACCCGCCGGATCAGAGGTTCAGACGTCTCCTCCTCGCTGCGACAATGCCCGGAGCGAGCTGTCACTCTCACTCGAGCACTGGAGGTCACTGGGTGGCCGGCGAATGATCCAAAGATGAGGAATGAAGTGGCGGAGCTCGAGATTTATATGGGTGCAGGTCCGGCTAGAAGTGATCGGGTAGGACAATGTGGAGCGCGGACCCCAAGGCGGGTGTGCCGGCGAAGGTCTCGGATGTGTCGGGAGTGGAGCGGACCTGGGGTTTAGGGAGATGGTGATCGGGTTTGGACACGAAAAGAGGAGAAGTCGGGTCGGGTGTCCAAAACCCATGGGAGGTGGTCCTGGGGGGGAGTTGACCGGGCGGTCAACAACCCCCTGGACCAATGGGAGGCTGCCACCTGGAAAAGATTTAGAAATTAAATTAAAAATAGAAAATGGCTTATTTAATTAAAACTCAAAACATGAAATATTTTTTTAAATTTTTTTCTATTTTTTAGTGATTTTTAATTAATTTTTCAAAATAAAAATAGTGTATTTACATAGTAGGGCTATATATAGGTATATATACAATATATGGGTTTTTGTTTTTGATTTTTAATTTGTTATTTTTATACCTTTTTATTCCCATTTTATATTTTATTTATTTATATCATAAAATAAGGAATAACAAGATATTTTTATTTTATTTTTATTATTTATATACAATAGTGAAATAAATACATATAAACATATATATACATGGTATATTTATAATATATTTTTAGGTTTTTTTAATTTTTATTCTTTTTTATTTTGTTTTTGTTTTTGTTGTTTTTATTTAATTTATTTACAACATAAAAAGTAGAATATTTACAAAATTTTTGGAGATTAATTTTATTTATTTACAAAGTGAAATAAATATAGATAAAGGAGCTATGTACAAGGTGGTTATGCACAAGTGATCTATTTTTGTTCTCTTTTTTATTTTTCTATTTTTATCTTGATTTTATATTTATAAATATATACAAATATTTACAAGCCCTTTTTAGTCTATTTTTGGGAGGAAAATTTTTTTTATTTTATATACATATATATTTACACACATGAGCCCCTATCTCCCTCTACTTTGGTTTTTATGCGGTCAGGACCATGCTGAGCCCTCCCTTGGGTTAGGTTGCTCAATATTTATTCTAAATATTTCCCTCTTTTTCTTTTTGATCTTTATTCTTTTATTTTTGCACAAAAACATGCTAATTATTACTTTTTACACCATGCATGCTTTTGGTAATTATTTATATTTACAAATATATACATGCATTTGCAAAGGTTTTTGTAGCTAAAATATAAGAATAAAGAGTGATGAATAAGTATTCATCAGTCACTGAATCAGGGATCTCCATGTCCAACACTACAAAGTCTACGGGGAATTGCAGGCCCTGAATAGTGACGACAACGTCTCGCAACAACCCCTTCGGCCTCTTGACAGATCGATCAGCGAACTGAAGGATTGTCCTGCTCTGTCTAAGAGTGCCCAACTCGAAACGGTCGAGAAGGGCTGTCGGAAGGAGGTTGATAGACGATCCGCTATCTAATGGAGTCCGGTCGAACCTCTACTCTCTAATGTGACACCTGACATACGGGGCCCCTGAATCTGGCCTCTTGGCCGGCAGACGGTTCTGAATCGCGAAGTACATGGCTTTCGTCAGCACATGGATCTCTGAATGGTGGTTCCTCCTCTTCCTCCTGACTGTTGTCATGTTTCTCAACGAACGCTGAAGAAGGGGGATGTGCTGCAAAGCCTCCTGAAGAGTCAGCTGGATATGGAAACGATCTATCATCTGCTGGCTGAACTCTTCCTGATCTCTTTTTTTTGGATTTTCTTTTTTCTTCCCCTTCCCCATTTGAAGGGCTCTAGGGAAGGGGATCACTGGGTCCTTCTCAGATGAAGGACTAGGAAAAGGTCTAGACGGCTCGACAACCGGATCCGCACATACATCAAGCACCACAGTGGGACCAGAAAAAACCAAACCTTTTCCTTTATTCACAACATGGTTCCGAGATACATCAGAAATGGGAAAGACAACAGGACTCTCAAACTAAACACGGGTGGACTCACTACCATCATCGGCTGGATCAACTGGACAACTCGTGGCCTCAGTACCGCGCTCTGGCTCGGCATCAAGGGTGGCGTCAGTACCACCTCCTCGAACTGGTGCATTAGCGGCCTCAGCACCGCTGGTGGAATCAGCATCCTTTGTGGCATCAGTACCACCGTCATCATCTCGAGCGGCCTCAGTACCGCTCTCCTCCTCCTCATCTGGCGCCCTAGGTGTGTCCTCATGGTGTCGCTCAGACGAGGCGCCGCCTGCTAGCGTCCTACCGCTCCTAAGTGTGACAAAATCAGCATCAAAATGGTCTGCAGACATATCATCAAATGGATCACTAGGAGTGGCATGCTCAGTGTAAGCTACCTGCTCAGACTTCCGCTTCAGGCTGTTGGGGTTCGGCTCGATATGGGCAGGGATGGCGGCATTCCCTCTCACAATGTCCCGCATCTCCTGGCGGAACTCGTCCATCTCCCGTCTGAAGGTAGCCTGCTGATCCGTGAGGAGGCGGGCTATATCGTCCAAGGCGGGGCTCTCGTAAGGTGGACCGTGAGAGCCCGACGGGTAGCCTCTCTGGTAATGAGGCTGTTGGAACTAGTGCTGCTAAGAGGGGTAAGTGGGTGGATGCTGCTGCTGTGGCTAGTGAGGCTGCTCTCGCCTCCAAGACTGTCCCTGCTGATAGGGACGAGGACCATAGGATGACTGCTGCTGCTGCTGTGAAG
The DNA here is from genome assembly GCA_037367405.1 of Ottelia alismoides. Classification (NCBI taxonomy): domain Eukaryota; kingdom Viridiplantae; phylum Streptophyta; class Magnoliopsida; order Alismatales; family Hydrocharitaceae; genus Ottelia; species Ottelia alismoides. The sequence goes on from JAZKJV010009354.1 coordinate 6,039, forward strand.
GGTAAACTGGGGATGTTGCTGCGGGTGGTGATCTCTCTGCTGACTGTACTGGCCTCCCTGACCAGATGGCTGCTGCTGGGGCTGGGCACCTCCGTTCTCCCACCTGAATCCGGGATGGTCTCGTCGGATACCAGGCTGAGCGCGGTCATACCAAATCCCGTTGACATCCATCAACGGATCTGCATCGTACTGGGGTGGCGGTAGCACTGCCAGAGGCTGATCCGGCTGGTATACCACCATCTGCAAGTCTGGAGATGGTGGTGACTAGTAGGTGGGCTGCGGCTGCTAGTACGGCTCCACCTGTACAAGGTGAACCTGTCTAGGCTGCTGGTGTGAGCTGGAGCGCTGGGACGAGCTGTTGCTGCTGCCTGGATCGCCTCGCGACTGAAGACGGGGCTGGGGAGCCGTTTATGCCTCCTGGAGACACATAAGCTGGGTCTTCATGTCGCTCGAAGTCTGTGCCATCTGCTCCATCTGAGTGATGCCCTAGCACTGCTTCTTCTCAATCAGCTCCATCCGATCCAACTTCTCGCTAATAATCCCCATGTCCGCAGCTGATGACTCTGCATGTGCTACTGCTACTGCGGACGAACTGGAAGGATCGGCGTCGACCCGTGCTATCCTCTGGTACTGCACGGGTCCTGGTTGCTGGGGTCTGCCCTGAGTGTACAACCGGGTCTGGGACATCACCATGTAGTTTTCGGCCATCTCCTCGTAGATGGCCCAGACCTGGTCGTGATTCTTGGCAAAGTATGACCCGCCACAAGAAGCGTTCACCAAGCCCTGGAGCTCTGGTGTCAGCCCACTGAAAAAGCTCTGCACGAGGTTGGGCTTGGAAATGTCGTGGTACGGGCATCGATCAGTCAGCTCTCGGAACCTCTCCCATGCCTCATGGAACTGCTCGTTGGGGAGCATGGAGAAGTTGCTGATAAGGGCTCTCGCGGCATTGGTCCGCCCGAGTGGATAGTACTTATGCAAGTATTCGGTGCGGAGCTGCTCCCAAGTGTAGACAAACTTCCCCAAATGCTTCAGCCAGGTGGATGTTCTATCTGCCAAGGAGAAGGGGAAGGCAATCATCCTGATGGTATCCTGATCCACCTGACGATCGTGGACAGTGTTGCAAATCATAAGGAACTCCTGGAGGTGGAGATGGGGCTCCTCGGTGGCGAGGCCGTGGAAACGGGGGAGTAACTACAAGGTGTTCGGGGGGAACTTGAAGTCCCCCACGATAGCTGGTAGCACGACCCAGTGATGCATCAGTGTCGATCCGGGGTTGTGCAATTCCCGCATCGGTCTCGGTGGCTTTCCTGCTCCTGCCGCGGTGGCTGCCGCTGCGGCGGCGGCTGCTGCTGCTGCATCCTCTGGGATCCTCGGCCCGTCTCTCCGCTGCTCTCTCTCTCTGCTCTCATCTGCTCCATCTCTCTCCTCATATCTAGCATAAACGCTCCCTGATCCCTCAACTGCTGCTGAACTGTCTTGAGGGAGGCAATCAGGGTGGAGTTGATCGCTCCCTGGTCCAACACAAAGTGCTCAGGCTGTCTAGAGCGATCCTCGGAACTGCCGGCCATGGTGTCTGCAAAAGCAAATGATCCAAACTCAGGTGCCGATAAATATGCTAATCTCTCCTCTGGCACTGGTCTCTCGGAACTGAAAGAAAGGGGGCCGAGGGAGAACAGGGCGGAATCATACTCGGACTCGGAGAGCTGGTCTCGGCTCTCGCGAGACAACCTAGATGAACAGGCAGACGCGCCCGAAAGCGGTGCATCAGAGGCTGCCTAAGGAGATCGTCTACCCATCATCGTGATGTAGCGAGTTGGGCGGATGGGATCTGAAGAAATTATGATCAGAAAACAAACCCCTCTTTTCACCAACGCAACGCGAGCTGAAGACCGTAAAGGCTCGGTCAAATTATCTTGTCAATTTTTTTTGATGAATAATCAATCTATCAGAGCGATTACGTGACCTGCCGGGATACCCGATGCTACCCCAACCGACTATCCCGCACGAAAGAGTCGATAATCAGTCGGGAATAGCACCGGAGGGCTCTACCTAGTGTACGGGTCACTCTCTCGCACAAGCAAACCAACCAATGAGGGGGTTACTCTCCCCAAGACAAACTTTTAGATCAGGTGTCTTTTAGGGTCAATAGCTCAAACAGTCCCAATTTTATTGTTTTTCTTTTTTTAATATTTTTCAATAAAAGCAAAAGGCCTAACGAATTTTTCGGTTCTCCTGATTATTTAAGTCAAAAACAGGGGGAGAAGACGAAAAAACCAATGCGCGAAGAAATCAACGATGCATGCAAAGATAGAAATGCGTACATGTCTCCAGCACTCTACATGCAAAGTGATCCGCGCAGAATTGAAAGACAAGAAAGAAACTACTATATGGTGCAGCGGTGAAAATCGAGTCCTAAGCAGGCAATTTCTACTCGACAGAACCGTCTAACTGGTCACAGGTCCTTCAAGCCAAGGGTCCGGTCTCGGTCTACCCCTCCTCCTCCCGACACATCGGGTTCAGGAGCAGCGCTTGGCAGGGCAGGCTACGGCACGTAGGGTCGAAGGGAGTGAGTCAGTTATTTTTATTAATGATTTATTAGTAGGTCCAATTAACGCTCTATAGGTGCAGGCAGTCTATTAAATGTTTGGATCCTACTCAGTTACGGCACAGTCAAACAGAAAATCCTAAATCTAAGAGCTCGAGAAAAACCTTGTAAAACTGTAAAAGGCAGCGAAGAAAAACAAAACCACGAAAACCGCGAAAAATCCTAAGGGTCACCCGAGCACACCGGTGCTCGGCGAAACAGACCCGCTACAAAATCCAAGTCCAAGTCCACAGTCTGTCCCTGTATTATTACAATTAATCAAATGACAGAAATAAAAGACTAAGCTAATCCTTGCCCACTCAGTCTCTATCTTACGCTCTCCTGCGGCTCCGTGCAGAAGGGAGCCGCCTCCGAATTTCGCGGTTGCGCCGGCTTCTCGAAAGCTGCCGCCTCGGTCCTCGGGCCCTCGCAAGAAAGGAGACAAGTGCCAAACCAAGATAAAATAATCAAATATGAACAAGAAATAAAAGCAGGGGTATATGTGCAAAATGACAAATCAAATAAACAAGCACAAATCAAAAACAAAAATAAAAGAAAATAAAACAAAAACAAAAGGAAACAAAAGGCCGCGAAAAACCGCGGACTCAGAAAAAGCCGCGGAAAGCCGGGAGAAAAAGAAAATGAAGAATAAAAAGAAAACTACTAAGCCGTGCTCCCTGGCAACGGCGCCATTCTGATGACACGCCAAGCGACTCGGGTAAAAAGGTCGTCAAGGGTCGTTGCGACCCAAGTCACCAAGTGTGGTTGATCAAGAAAATGAGGTTCAGACCACCAAAATCAAATCAAAATCAAATAAATGCGATAGCGGTCCTGGCTATTAGATTAGCCTGGTATAGCGACCAGGGTCGGACTCAGGGAGCACGTGATGGCCTTGCGGCCTACGAAGTAGTCTCAAAAAAGGAATAAAATAAAATAAAATCAAAACTATTTTTGGTGGATTTTTAATTTTTATATATTTTGTAGATTTTTAATTAATTAAGAAAATAAAGAAAACAAGGAAACAAGCCTACACAAACAATTATTAAAGCACTCAAAAATCAACCGAAAATTCAAATAAAAATGTTTTTATGTATTTTATGTTTTTTACTGTTTTTGGGTAATTTTTGGTATTTTTCTGATTTTTATTTAATTTTCTAAAAATCAAACAATGCAAGAAAACAAGGGTACTGTCCAACCAAGCTTGGAGGACTTAGATAAAATATCTGAGAGTCCCTAAAATCCTGGAGGTAATTTTCCTGTAAAGAGGAAGAAACAAGGAAAATTTAGGCACCACAATTATTATTTTTGGATTTTTAGATTATTACTAGAATTTTTATGAAGTTTTTAGTGTTTTTAAATTTTTATGAGTTTTATATAATGAAAAATGACCAAAATTGGTCAGAAAATCAAACAAGCCAAAATACACAGTAGCTAATTTTTTGTAATTTTTAGGTGAGTTTTAATATTTTTTTGTGATTTTTCAAGTCATACAGTAAAGAAAAAGGCTGTTGTTGAATTTTTAAAAATAGCAAATAAAAGCAAAAATGTCTCCAAAAATTCTAGAAAATTTTGCAACATGGCAGGAGCCATGTATCCAATTTTCATTGAATTTGGAGTGAGTTTGATATTTTATTCAAAATCAAAACCTAGGTACAGTGCACAGGGACCTGTACGTAAATACCAGAAGTTCCAGGGGGTCCGGTGCAAAAATCCCAAGAAGTCACGCACGAGGCGCGTGTCTGGGGCACACAGGGACCTAATTGCAATAAAAGTAAAGTTCTCGGACTAATTGGTAACAAGTACCAAAAGTCTGAGGGCCTTACTGTAAAATACCCAAAAATATAACGCACATGCACAAATTCAACACGCACAGGGGTATAAATGCAATTAATGAAAAGTTTTCATTCATTCAGTAACAACCTGGAAATAAAGGTCTAAACATGCAAATATCCCATAGACACACGTGTCGACGCACGTGACACACTACAGGCAGGAGCATACATGATAATAAACTAAGTACGAGGTCTTCTATGCAAAAGTACCATAATAAAAACAACTATCAACTATATTTACAGGACTAAACACGAAATAAAATAACAAGGGGGCCTACGAGCAAATTATCCCTTTTATTAATGCGAGGGATGGATGGCCGCCACGTGGTGCATCGGACGGTGGAGGACTGGTGGCGCCCAATGCAAGGCTCCCTCGGCTCTGATCGACGGCCGAGACGTCGCCACGTGGTGGATCGAACGGAAGTGAGGCTCTGTGGCTAAACCTCGGCACTCGACCGGTCCAGATCGCTCCTCCAAAGATCGGACGGCGCTGGAAGCTCCTCAGATGGACGGTCAGGATCTAAACTGGAGCCCGGGGTCGATCGGACGGCTCTGGAAGATGGTGGACGAACTGGAGGCTGGCGACTTTCGCCGGCCCGTGTGCGCTCTGTCGTCCTCCTCGCGGGCCACTGAAGATCGGAGAACATGCGTGCTGGCCTTCCGCGTCGAATGGGGGCCTCCGATGAAGCAACGGAGCTCTGAGGAGCTCGGTCCACTCCGGCAGAGGGGAAGCTCCTGGGCGCGAGTTAGAGGACCTCAAAGAGTCCTCTTTGTACCTGCAAAAGCGCACCAGAAGACTCGCGAGTCGAGGGCAAAGTGCCTCGACCCCGTTAGCGGTGGTGAAGATGATCGGTGCGGCGGGGCGGTCGAGCTCTGGCGAGGGGTAGACGGTGGAGCTCAAAACCCCAGCTCATGTGTGAGCTGGGTTGAATGGAAGGGCGGAGAACGTGCGCGAAGGAGAGGCGAGTGTGATGGCGTGGTCCGATGATCGATACGAAGGTGGAGATGACCGGAATCGGAGATGAACGGCGACGGCGAGATTTGGGCGAAACTAGATACTAACGAAAAGGAAAGGAAACTAGGGGTACCTGGGTGGAGGAATCGACTGTGGATGAGCTGGGTTTGCTCTGGGTCATAGCCTCACGGGTCGTCGTGGCCCGAGGCTCGAGCTCCTGCTTCAGGCGGAGCACGGCGGCGCTAGCTCGCCGGATCTGAGGTCCGGGCACTCTCTCCTCTCTACGACACGGCCAACCGGGAGCTGTCACCTCGAGGGTGGCTGTGGAGGTCCTGGGATGAATGAATGGGGAGCCAAAGATCAGGAAATGGGTGGTGGAGCTCGGCTTTTATGCGGTGGAAGGTCCGGGAAGAAAGGGATGGGTCCGGCTCTATGGAGCACGGATCCCTAAGCTGAAGATCGGGCGAGGTTCCCGGATTATAGGAGAGTAATTAGGACCCTAGGTTTGGCGAAATGGTGATCGGATCTGGAGGGGATAAATGGGAGAAGATGGGTCCGCGAAACGGATCCGTGGGAAGTGGTCCACAGGGGGGAGTTGACCGGGCGGTCAACATCCCCCGTGGACCAATGGGGGCTGGCCACGTCAAAATGTTTTGGAAATTAAAAATAAAATAAGAAATGGCCGAATTATTAAAAAATCAAAATACGAAAAATGTTTATTTTATTTTTTTCTATTTTTTGGTGATTTTTAATTAATTTTTCAAAATAAAAATAGGGTATTTACATAATAGGGCTATATATAGGTATATATACAATATAGTATTTTTATTTTTGATTTTTAATTTGTTATTTTTATACAATTTTATTCCTATTTTATGTTTTATTTATTTATAGCATAAAATTAGGAATAAAAAGGTATTTTTATTTTTTTTATTATGTATATACAAAGGTGAAATAAATACATATGTACATCTATATGCATGGTATATTTATAATGTGATTATTAGTTTTTTAATTTTGTTCTTTTATTTTGTTTTTATTTTTGTTGTTTTTATTTTATTTATTTACAACATAAAAGATAGAATATTTACAAATTCTTATAAAAATTAATTTTATTTATTTATAAGGTGAAATAAATATAAGTGAGTGGACTATATACATGATGAATATGCACAATTGGATGTTTTTGTTTTCTTTTTAATTTTTCTATTTTTGTTTTGATTTTTATATTTACAAATATATACAATATATATATATAAACCGCTTTTATTCTATTTTTAGAGGAAAATATATTTATTTTATTTATAGGTTTATTTACACACATGAGCCCTTATCTCCCTCTACTTTGATTTTTATGCGGTCAGGCCCATGCTGAGCCCTCCCTTGGGTTAGGTTGCTCAATATTTATTCTAAATATCTCCTTTTTTTCTTTTTAATCTTTATTCTTTTATTTTTGCACAAAAACATGCTAATTATTAGTTTTTACACAATGCATGCTTTTGGTAATTATTTGTATTTACACAAATCTACATGCATTTGCAAAGGTTTTTGTAGCTAAAATATAAGAATAAAGAGTGATGAATGTGTATTCATCAAGTGTCATGGGTGTTTCTGATGAAAAATAAATCTGAAGCCGGAAATATAATTATCCATTTTCTGAATGAAATGCAAAATGTCTTTTCCACATCGGTAAAATTTGTGAGAAGTGATAATGCGTTAGAATTGTGCACAAATGTTGTTCTTGTCAGTTATTACTCCTCAAAAGGGATTGTTCATCAAACGTCGTGTCCTCATACATCTCAACAGAATGGAATTGCTGAAAGGAAACACCGTCACCTCCTTGATGTCACGAGATCACTCCTTATACAGAGTCATGTTCCCTACTCCTACTGGGGTAATGCAGTTCTCACTGCATGTTATCTAATTAATCGTATGCCCTCTTCTGTTTTAAATGAACAGATCCCGTTTACTATCATTCATCCCGACAAGGATTTGTTTTCTCTTACGCCTCGTGTGTTTGGGTCGGTTGCATCCCGTCTACTAGCTCGCCTATGGTATGTAATGAAAATATTAATGTTGATGGATCTGACGACATTTCTGAGCAGGATATGTTGCAGGGGCCAGATGAGACCACAGTTGACTTAGATGTACCCATTGCTCTGCGAAAGTCGAAGAGAAGCTGTGCTACATATCCCTTATCAGCATCCGTATCTTTTGAGAGGCTATCTGGAGATTTCAGGTCTTTTGTTGTGGCACTTTCAGCTGTCGATATTCCAAGAAATCATCATGATGCTATGCAGGATAGTAGATGGCGGCTAGCAATGGAGGAAGAAATGGCGGCACTCCAGTCCAGAGGAACTTGGAGTTTGGTTCCTACACCTCCAGATGTGAACCCAGTGAGCTGCAAGTGGGTGTTTACAGTGAAGCACAATGCAGATGGTTCTATTGACAGGTACAAGGCACGTCTGGTTGCACGTGGCTTTACACAGACATACGGGATGGATTACCTTGACACATTCTCGCCTGTGGCACGTCATTCCACCCTACGGATCTTATTGTCAGTTGCAGTTGCTAGAGACTGGTCGCTTCATCAGTTGGACGTGAAGAATGCATTCCTATATGGAGATTTGCAGGAAGAAGTTTATATGTAAGTTGTAACAACCACCTGGTTTTGCTGTTGAGGGGAGTGTTCCAAGGTATGCAGGTTACATAAGGTTATCTATGGCCTTAAGCAGAGCCCCAGAGCATGGTTTCAAAAGCTCTCAGATCTCTTTGAGAAACAAGGATACAAACGCTTCGATGCTGATCATTCCTTGTTTGTGCAGAAGACTACTAGAGGTATCATTGTAATCATGGTTTATGTTGATGACATCTTGATTACAGGAGATGATGAGCAGGGCATAAAGCAGGCGAAGGAAAAACTGGGAACCGAATTTGTCACCAAGGACTTGGGAGTCCTTAGATATTTTCTGGGGCTGGAGTTTGCTAGAAATCCATATGGATTAGTAATGTCGCAGAGGAAATATGTTACAGATCTATTGAGTGAGACAGGTATGCTAGGGTGTCGGCCTGCTACGACACCAATGGATCCCAGCATGAAGCTCTATGATGATGACACGGAAGAGGTGGACAGGAGGAGGTACGGAGAACTGGTAGCCAAACTACTGTATGTCACGATCACTAAACCTGATATATCATTTGCAGTGAGTCGTGTGAGCCAGTTCATGGAGCAACCACGTCAGGTCCATATGGATGCTATACACATGATTCTGAGATATCTAAAATCATCTCTAGGTGCAGGCTTGCTATTTAAGAAGGGAAAGGAGATCTCTATCACAGCATGTGCTGATGCAGATTATGCAGGATGCCCCAAGGACAGGAAGTCCACCTCAGGATTTGCAGTCTATGTTGGAGATGCCTTAGTCTCGTGGAGGAGCAAGAAACAGACAGTGGTAGCTAGATCCAGTGTGAATCAGAATACAGGGCTATGGCCCAGTCTAGCACAGAAATGATGTGGGTGAAAGCTCTACTTACAGATCTATGTCTTGATATACCGCTCCCTATGAAGCTGGAATGTGATAATCAGGCAGCCTTGTTCATTGCAAACAACCCAGCCTTCCATGAGAGGACCAAGCACATTGAGGTTGACTGTCACTACATACGTGACATGATTCAGAAGGGGTTCATTGCTACATCTCACGTCACCTCAGAGAATCAGACGGCTGATATATTCACCAAGGCATTACTTCGAGGCCCATTCCAGAAGTGTGCGTCCAAGCAGAGCATGATTGATATCTATGCTCCATCTTGAGGGGGAGTGTTGACGCATACATATTAGTACTAGTACCTGTTCGTTATTTTAAATTTTCAATTGTATGCTTTATGTAATTTACCCATAGGCTACTCTCCTATATAAGAGAGCCTAGGGCTTATGGAATAAACATCTTGCTCATTCTACCCAACAAGAACAAAATCTCAAACTCACAATAAAAGACACTACAAACAATATCAACTCAACGCAAACAATTGTCGATTGTTGTCGAGGATGTTGCTTCTCATACCGTGCAATCAAACTGAATCTCCTTGTTAGAGAGCATGTGCTCTGTACTATGCTTGTCAGAGTCACTGCAACTGAAAGTGAGTCTCCACTTGGAGAACTCTGGTCCGCCACAATAATGTGGACAACTGCTCCATCTCTAAAAGGGCCGAACAGAAAAGCCGTGGAGACATCTTCGTCGGAGTCCACGGTCGTTGGAGAATGGAGTCTAAAAAGTCTCCTCGTCGAAGAACTGGGTCTCTCCTATACCGGCTCAGAGAATGGGATCTCTACTCTGGAGTTCCTATGAAACCACATGAAAACCCTACCCCACATGGCATAGGGAATGAGATCTTTACTCTGGAGTCCCTATGGAACACATGAAAACTCTGACCAAAATAAAAGATGGGGATCACTAAAAAAGTGATGGTAAACATGTACTCATCAAACTGAAGACTCGGATTACAATCGTCAATTCTGAAAAATCGAACTTTAGAGTCTGAACAACTGGCCAAGGAAAATCTGAATCTGACATGGAATCTGCAGAGTCTGAATCATGGCCGAAGAACTCTACATAATACTCTCCCTTTCTCCCATACTTGTCAGAACATAATGGCATCGACAAAGTTGGGAGAAGACAAGAAATGGGGAGACAACAAAATATAACAAATGTCGATCTCATTTTTTCAACTTCTTTTTTCTTAATCAAATTTTTTTTCGAATCATTTTTTTGCTATTTCCTTTTTTTAATAGCCGACTCATTTTTTATCGCGTACAGTTTTTTTATGCACTTTTTTTCAAATATTTTTGTTGAAGAATATAGCCAACCTTGAGCCCAAACCGCAACAGCCCGTAATTTTTGTCAAACTAGCAGTTGCTCCTTTTCAATTTTTTTTAACTTCGGTCTCCCTCAAAAAAAATTCAGGCTGAACTGCAGGAGGTCCCTAGGATCTTATTTAGGGTTCCCACTTAGGAACCCTTCTCTAACAGCCGCCGCCCCTGGCGGGGGCTCCTACTCTTGTCAATAGCTGCCACCGGGGAGGGGGCTGCTGGACCGCCGCCTAGAAGAGGGGAGGGGGGCTCCGCCTGAAGGGTCTGCTGGTGCCTGCTGTGGAGTAGGATGGCGGCCATTGTCGTCGATGGGCTCCATTGAGGGCACATTCGCCGCTGGACATCGGAGGCTCCGCCTGCAATAGGAAGCTTCGAAGGGCAGGAAGGGTTGGAGTGCCACCGCCTGTGAACTGAAAGGGCAATGGAGATCGGGAAGGACAACGCTGCCTTGCACCAGATGCGCAGCCCGCTGCCGCCGCTAGGAGAGGAGGTGCGGCAAGACTCTTGATGGCAGGTGGTGGAGATGGGGCTCGAGCTCCTGGACTTGCTGGAGATGGGGATCGAGCTCCTGGACTCACAATACAGGGACCTTTGCTAGGAGTCGCTTCCTGGACTTCCTGCTCGGTTGGATGCCGGTATTGAAGGAGATGTAGCCTGGAGGAGAACTGCAAGAGTGAAGGTGCACTGCCCTCTGGAGATGTCGTGATTGCCATTGCTGTCATATTTTTTTTATAACCGCAGCTGATGCTGATGCTTGGAACTCGGCTTGTCATGGAGCAGGTGGTCCGTGCATGAAGCGCGCATGGGGAGAGGCCCTGCCACAGATGCTTGGAAGTTACCGATGCGCCAGCCCAAAAAATAGGGTTTCAGAAATGATCCTCAGGATTCTTGCTCACCACGAATCTTCAAACCTTCGATGATGATCTTCAAGATGTGTAGAAATTAGGGTTTCATAAGAAACCCAATCTACTCGAAATTGAACAATATGAATAGATCTTGGAACATAATCAAATGATATAATCGAATCTTGAACAAATTACAAAAATAAATCTTCAAGAATAAACTCTCGAGAATCGAACCCGCTCTAATACACAACAACAAAGCCTTTTCCCACAATTAAATAGGGTCGGCTACATGGATTCTTCGCCTACATTCAGATCTATCTTGGGTCAATACCGGGCTTATATCTACAAAACAAAGATCCCTTCGTAAGGTCTCTTTCCAACACTTCTTGGGCCGTCCCCGCCCTCTCTTAGCCGGCTCAACATCCCAACACTCGCATATCCTAACTGGTGCATCAGCTGATCTTCTTTGCAAATGACCAAACCATCTTAAGCGGTTTTCTCGCATCTTATCCTCGATCGGAGCAACACCAACTTTCTTTCTGATTGCATCATTCGAATCCGATCTTTACGTGTGTGTGTCCACACATCCACCTTAGCATTTTCATTTCTGCTACAGCCATTCTCTGCACATGTCTATGGTTCACAGGCCAACATTCAGATCCATAGAGCATAGCAGGTCTCACGGCTGCTTTGTAAAACTTTCCTTTAATTTTTAAAGGAATTTTCTTATCACAGAGGACAACAAAGGCTCCTCTCCACTTTAGCCAGCCTGCATTTATTCTATTAGTAACATCTTCATCAATTTCCCAATCATGTTACAAAATAAATCCCAGATATCTAAAAGAATCTCTCTTTTGAATGTTATCATCACCAATCTTCACCTCAATTCCTTCACCATTGCTTCCATCAAAGGTGCACTCCATATATTCTGTCTTAGACCTACTTATATGAAATCCTTTACTCTCCAACTCATGTCTCCAGACCTCAAGCTTCTCATTTACTACATCTCTAGTCTAGTCAATCAACACAATATCATCAGCAAATAACATACACCAAGGTAACTCATCCTGAATGTGACTTGTCAACTCGTCCATAATCAAAGTAAAAAGAAATGGACTCAAAGCTGAACCCTGATGTAAACCATTGTTGATGTCAAAATAGCCAGTCTTTCCAGACAGGGTCCTTACACAAGATAATGAAGGATATGGAAAAATCCTCAAGCACATCATGGAAGCGTGAGCGTCGTATCGGATACGATGGAGAACGACTAGTCATACTAGTTGTTTGGTGCAGCGGAATTTAAAAAAAATTTCACGTGATGAAACCACATGATCCAAGAACGATTCTCGGATCGTTTCATCTATAACCACAACAAGTATAATGCAACACCTCTTGAAGCGTGGTTGATCGAGTCTCTAAGAAAAGAGACCTCCTGTCTCAAGTCCGATCGTCGGAGTAACGGCTTGCGAGCGCGGGGATGAGTCGCGTTGTCCTCGCAATCCAACAAGTTGATCCAAGCACGGTTACTCCTGATCTCGTCGCACGAGATCGAACGTCTCCTTCGTGAGCAAAGCACTCCAAGTAGACGGAGAACCGCAGAGCGTCGAAGTGGCAGCACGGCGGCGTGGGCATCGACGAGTCTCTCCTCTAGGGTATGGTGGACGGCCACCAAGAAGAGGGAGAGAGAGGGTTGGCGTGTGGGGAGAAAGAGAGAGAGAGATGTGCTACAATAGCATGTAATAGAGAGCAAGGTATGCCTCTCTATTTATAGGGTTATGGGATCCATGGATCTCAATCCATGGGACATATAAAATCAATGGATGAGATTGATTTATGTCAATCCAATGGTCAAGATTGTTGTTGGTAAAAGCCAACAACTTGTGATTTAATTTAGATTAAATATATTTGATAAATCAAATATACATTAACACCAAAATCAAATCAATCAAATAAGGAGAATAATACAAAGGAGATCATCCATCCCCATGAAAAAGAGTGGACGGCCACCAATCCCACAAGGGAATTGGTGCCGCCACCTCCTTTCCATATGGGAAGGGCAATCTCATGGATTTCCATGAGATTGCATATCTCCTTGATTTTCTCTCTATAATTTATCCAACAACTTTTGTTGGAATTTTATTCACCAAAAATAATTCTCAATTAATTTTGGGAATTTTGCAATTTTGACATTGGAAAATTGTGAATCACATTCACAACCCAAAACAAAATATAATTTACATTTTCAATTAATTAGACAATGTGTATCCAATACACATTAATAATTAATCTATAAATATAAATTATAATTAGCTCTCTCTAATACATTATAAATCACATTTATAATATATTATGAATAATTGGATATTATATCCACATTATTCTTATCCATAATAATCAAATCATATTTAATTATATTGGATAATTCCTCATAGATCATGATAAATAAATCACATTTAATTATCAATTTCTCAATGCTTAGATCTTATGGAATTGTTCTTAAACCATGTAAGAACAATGCTATTTCTCCTCAGATACTTGGAGATAAGGACCGAGCGATTGTATTGTTACACGTATAGTGACTTGGATATTGAGATCACATCTCAAATCCAGATCCTATGGACCTCTCATAGATGCTTGATTAAATCAAGACCGTAAACCTAATCTTCTCATTGCATCTGAATCTCATTCAGATCAATGTCCAGTACATAGACTAAGATTAGGTCGCTTCTCTAATGAGAGGAGTCACTAAAATCCAGACATGTGTCATCACTATCTCGGAATGGAAGCGTCATGGTTATACAATCGTTTATGATCAAATCACCCTCAGGTATTCCTAATACCTGTACATCCTGCATACTGGAAGACTCATGATCATCCTGAAGATATAGATCACTTTTACACTGTCATCTTCATGGTCTGATCACTAAGTTTCTCAATCTTGGTCTTTGAGTTATGGTACAGATCATATACTTTCACAAAGCACGTATCTTACCTTCAAATTCATGTCATGCTTCTAAAGCATGACGACCATGCATGGAATTTGGTCAGTCCCAATACCTCATGAGTGAGCTCATGTCTCCCGGTTCACAAGTGAACCTGTATGATTCCTTTGAGAGATCATATTACTCATATGCCCTTACATGCACACCAGCTCGCCGGTGTATAGACCTTGGTTAGGTCATCAACCTATTGGTCTGCCAAATGTACACACTTAGACATATAGTAATACATCTGTCTCTGATCAGAGGATGTCTGCCTGTGATGTGACAGTATTCATCATAGGTCTTTGGTTATTTCGATCTCGTTAAGTCATGACAGTACTCATTGACTTAACTAATCTGATACCGCGACATGAGCTCGGCCTTGGTTAATTACTTCAAGAATTTTTTCAATCGTCTCCCCTCTTCTCCATGGCAGTGGATGGCTCCCGGTATCAACTCGCTCTCTTCATCGGATGCTGCTATTCTTTCTCGGCCTTTATCTATGGACGAGCTTAAGGGTGCGATGTGGGACCTTAACGCCGACGCTTCTCCTGGGCCAGATGGGTTCCCTATAGCCTTCTATAGGGACTTCTGGGACGTTATCGGCAACGACGTATTGGAGGTGGCCCTCGAATTCTGCGAGGGGAATCAGGGATTCAACAGAATTAATCGAGCTTCTATGGTTCTCATTCCGAAATCCCACGGTGCTCGTCGTATTGAGGATTTCCGCCCTATTGCAATTTCCAATGGCATTTACTTGATCATTGCGAAGGCTTTGGCCCGTCGTTATGGCGCCTTTCCTTGGCTCTCTCATCTCTCCCTGCCAAGCTGCCTTTGTCCAAGGGAGGCAAATTGCTGATTGCTATGCTCTTGCCTCAGCTATCATCGACGGTTGGCACAGAAATGGAACGAAGGGGATTTTATGGAAAATTGATTTTGCTAAGGCTTACGACTCCTTGGACTGGCGATTCCTATGGTCTGTTTTGAAATCTCGGGGCTTCCCCCCGCTGTGGATCTCATGGATCCGTCGCTGTGTAACTACGGTTTCCTTCTCCCTATCTATTAATGGTCGGCCGTCTGGGGGACTCTTCCAGCCTAGAAGGGGGGTTCGTCAGGGATGTCCCCTTGCCCCTCTTATTTTTGTTTTGGCGGCGGACGTGCTGCCACGGATGATTCAAGGTGTAACCAATGCTGGTCTTACTCGCGGATGCTCCATGGGTGACCTCCATATCCCGCTCCTACAATATGCGGACGACACCTTATGTTTTATTGAGGAGGACAACCCTCAATATGCAGGAATGGCTACTACGGTCCAATTATTTTGTGAAATGTCGGGCCTCCGCATCAATGAGGACAAATCGAAATTTGTGCCCTTTGCTCTTTCGCCTCCGGACGTTGGGGAATGCTCCTCCATTTTGGGGGTTGTTCCCGGGGTATTACCGCTGGATTATTTGGGATTACCTCTCTCGGTGGGAAGGGCGCGGTTGCGCGATTATCAGAGGGGTGGTGGCAAAGGTTGAGACTCGGCTGGCTGGCTGGCGATCTTCATTGCTCTCTCGCGGGGGGCGATTGGTACTTCTTAAATACGTCCTTTCGGCTATACCTATTTATTTCTTATCGGCGCGCGGTCTGCCTAAGGGGATTAGGGTTCGCCTGGAGAAATATATGAGGGGATTCCTTTGGGGTAAGAACGGTTATGCAAGAAGAGGGATCCATCTGGTCGCTTGGGATGACATTGCGCGTCCTAAACGCGACGGGGGTCTGGGTGTTCGGCGGCTGGAGGTCATACGTGACGCGTTTCTTCTCAAATGGGCGTCGAGGCTTGTTAGCAGGGATGATGGTTTCCTTGTGCGATGCCTTCGCACGGCGGCGGGTAATGCCTTTCTTTCCGCTTTTGACGGACGATCTCACGATCATTCTCCCCTCTTCTGGCGCGAGGCCTTCGCTATCTTCAACCGCAATCGGTCCTTGTTTCGGCCGTCTCTCGGTGATGGGACCTCCTTCCGCTTTTGGACTACGGATTGGTCTGGTAAGGGCATCTTCAGGAACCTTTTTCCGAGACTTTTTGCGCTGGCAAGGGACAAAAATGCTTCGGTGGATTCATGCTGGACCAATGGATCTTGGTGCCCGATCTTGGTCGACTCTCTCTCTACTCAGCGACTTATGGACTTCAGCTCTCTGATGACCTTACTCGTCGACGCCCCTACTCCATCGGGGGGTCGAGATCACTTCACGTGGGGAGAGGGGTCCTTTTCTTCGAAGAAGGCATATTCTGCTCTTCTCCCCATTGTTGTACATACGGAGGCATCTTTTATTGGTCATTGCAATCTCATATGGGGTCTCAGGCTTCCGGAAAGGATTGGTATATTTTTGTGGATCCTTAGGCGTGGTCGTCTTCTTACTCGCGATCGTATGGTATCTCTCTTCCCAAACCTTCCAATCTTTGCGGGTTGTGCGATTCGGCGGTGGAGACGGCCGACCATCTATTTCTTCACTGCGACCTTGTGCGGCCCATATGGAATGACGTTGCCTGGTTGAATCATTCGTCGATGGAGTCTTTCTGGGATAGCCTTGCAACTGCTGCAAACCGTCCGAGGTCGGAGAAACTGATCCCCATCGCGCGCATTTGGAGTATCTGGCTGGGAAGAAACAAAGCTATCTTCGCGGGGCAGAGATTCTATATTGAAAATATCAGCATTGATGCGAATCGCTTTTGTATGGACTGGTCATCTGTGTAACTTTTTCTCTTAGGGGGCGATTGGTATCATTATTGATATCATCTCCCCTTTCCTCCATTTTCTGTCCCCTCTGTAAGTATTTTCTTTTCATAAGCCTTAATAAACTGGGGCGAACACCTACGGGTGTCTCCCCCTTTTTTGGAGTGTCAAAAAAAAAACTAATCTGATACCTCCGAATTAATATTCCCATGCAGAGGACTTGCATCAAGAGGTCAATCAGATATCAGTCTAATGAGATAGGATTGCCATCTCCCACTCAGACTGAAGATCACTACTTGTCAATCATTGATGATGCTTGATGAGTCCTCTATCTAACTCCTTAGATATCCATCCAAGCATCAGCCTCTATGATTCAATCAATGAATCAACAGCTGTATGATTATCAAGTTGGCCATGGTACATAACCCTTATTGTACAGAGGGACCTTATAGTGCATTCATTCATTCAATATCAGAAAGGGAGTGAAACATAATCAAAAACTATTATTGATAAATCATTTATTACAACAACATTTATTGTAGGAATGGTTCGCATCGGGCTCACATTGCTAACAAATAAAGCCTATCATACATGTCCTTTATGAGGTTAATGTATAGGACAGGCAGTTGTCTCTTCTCCAAAACTCTCCACAATATCTCTTGTGAGACAGAATCATAAGCCTTCTCCAAATCAATAAAGATCATATGGAGGTTCTTCCTTTTAGCTCCATAAATCTCCATTGTTTTCCTCAGCAAATGGACGGCTTCAATAGTTGAGCGACCTGGCATGAATCCGAATTGGTTTTCTTTGGCGTTGGAAACTTGCCTCAACCTTCTCTCGATCACACGTTCCCAAATTTTCATAGTGTAACTGTTAGAGTATTTGGAGCATGCGTCACTTATGTAATAGGTGGGTAAATGGATCCCTCCAAGATCCATTTACCCCAACACTGAGTTTAGTCCCATACCGCCTAATGGTGGGACTTGGAGGCCCTGTGCAAGCTATATAAGGAGCCCCAGGCCTCCTGTAACAGATGAGAAAGTCAATAGACAAACACGCCCAGTTAAGGGGCTTCTCCCGTGGTTTCATCCCGCTCCTCACGGAGTAGGGTTCCACGTAAAATCCCGCGTTCTTATTTTGTTCTTTATCTTTTTCCATGTTCGCTTCCGCATGATTATTTTATAACATGGTATCAGAGCGGGTCGATTCTTGAGGTTTTCATATTCTTATTATCGATTCGAGATTGAGTTATCAAGTGGTTTATTCGTGAAGATTATTTCTATTCGTCTATTGCTGGATCATGTTCTTGTTCTAGGGTTTAGATGAAACCCTAGATCTGCTTGGTAGATTTTTGCCGTCATTCTAACAATCTCCAGTGGCTGGAGCCCTCGCATCACCCAGAGGGTGCTGTTCCAATGTCTCTTCCGCCGCCAAAGTCCCAGACAGATCCAGGTTGCCCTCCCAGTTGGCAGAAATCCATCAGCAAGCGGTGGGACGCAACCCTCCAGAACGATGCAAGCGGCGACGACAGATCTGTGCTGTCCTGCATCCTCCGGATCGCAGAGGCAGAGCT
This sequence comes from Ottelia alismoides, assembly GCA_037367405.1. Taxonomy (NCBI): domain Eukaryota; kingdom Viridiplantae; phylum Streptophyta; class Magnoliopsida; order Alismatales; family Hydrocharitaceae; genus Ottelia; species Ottelia alismoides. The sequence continues at coordinate 24,393 of JAZKJV010009354.1, forward strand.
CCTCCATACGGCGGCAGAAGCCCGCGCACGGGCAGCAGTGCAGGATCCTCCGCCCTCCAGGCGGCGAGAAGCACCCTCCATCGCTCGCCCAGGCGACCACCTCCGCACGAGATGCCCCTTCGCGCGCTCCCAGGCGCGACTCCCTCCCAGGCGCAGGCATGGCGCTCGATGCTTCCCAGGCGGAGGGTGCATCCTCGAGCGCCGCAGTAGAAGCGTGGCGGCGCACCCCCCCTCGAGCTCCAGGGCGGCAATGACAGCACCTCCTCACGCGGGCTCCCCTTGTCGCAGACGCGCCCCCAATCCCTCACTGCAGGCGGCAAGATCTTTCTCTAAGAGGCGCAGGCGGCGCAAACGTGGAAGCCCCTTCGGGGCGTTGAGCTTTTCCCATTCAGAACCCTAACGATGGGGTTATTTTAAAAAAAATGTATATGTTTGGGCCCAACTGTATGGGCCGAGAGATGAGTTAAAAAAAAAAGAGGAAAAAAAGAAAAAGAAAAAGGTGAGGGGCCCAAATGAGACGTTGAAGAAAAAAAAGGGGTGCGAGAAAAGAGATGAGCCCATGTGGGCTATAAAAAAAATGTGTGAGTTTGCTTTGAAAAAAAAAATGATTACAAAAAAAAAAGGAAAATGAGAGAGAGAAGAGGAAATGTGGAAAAAAAATAAGAGTTTTTGTAAAGCCCAATTGGGCTAAGGTACATTTGGGTCCAAATGGACCACGCTTATAGTGTTAAACAAAAAAAAAAAGAGGAAAAGGCGCGTACATTTAAAAAAAGCCGTACGCAAGTATTTTGAAAAAAAAAAGCCGCGTACAAAGAAAAGTCGTACGCAGTAAAAAAAATGCAAGGAAAAAAAAAGAAAAAAAATTGTTGCAAAAGCTAAAAAAAAAATATAGTTGAAACGGCTTTAAAAAAAGACGGCTTATAGAAAAAAAAATGGAAAGCCGCAAGTTTCATGTTTTTCCCCAGACTTATGTATTATCTTATCTTCTCCCAACGTGGTCAACAATGTCATTCCGACCAGTATGGGAGAAAGGGGGAGTATATGTAGAGTCACAGGTCTTGATTCAGATATCAGATTTTCCAGACCGGTCAGACGTTCAGACTCTACAAATTTCAGATTCAGACTCGACGATGACGCATGCCAATCATTTGTCATTCTTGTTGGTCGGCCAGAGTTTTCATGTGAGCCATAGGGACTCCAGAGCAGAGGACTATTCCCTATGCCATTAAGGGCAGGGGTTTTCATGTGGTACCATAGGGACTCCACAGTAGAGTTCCATTCTCTGAGCCTGATAGACACTCCAGCCCCGTTCGTCCTCCTCACATGCACGCCATGAGAAGCAACGTCCTCGACTGCAGCAGCTGTGCACGTTGGGTTGATATTGTCTGTAGTGTCATGTATTGTGAGTTGAGTTTCTTCCTGTTTGTCCAAGCTGAGCATTGCATGCTCCAGCTTGAGGGGGAGTATTAGAGTATTTGGAGCATGCGTCACTTATGTAGTAGGTGGGTAAATGGATCCCTCCAAGATCCATTTACCCCAACACTGAGTTTAGTCCCATACCGCCTAATGGTGGGACTTGGAGGCCCTGTGCAAGCTATATAAGGAGCCCCAGGCCTCCTGTAACAGATGAGAAAGTCAATAGACAAACAAGCCCAGTTAAGGGGCTTCTCCCGTGGTTTCATCCTGCTCCTCACGGAGTAGGGTTCCACGTAAAATCCCGTGTTCTTATTTTGTTCTTTATCTTTTTCCATGTTCGCTTCCGCATGATTATTTTATAACAGTAACTCATCAGCTTGATACCTCTATAATTTGAACAATTTTGAATGTCTCCTATATTCTTATAAAGAGGCACCACAATACTCCTCTAATCTTCAAGCATTTTCTTGCTTCGCCAAATAACATTGAATAGATTCATAAACCATGTCAAACCGCGCTCACCTAAAACTTTCCATACTTCTACAGGGATGTCATCCGGTCCTATACCTTTTCCAGGTCTCATAACCTTCAAAGCCTCCTCTACTTCCTTTCTTTGTATCTGTCTATAGCTTGCACGATTCAAGTAACTTTCGCTACTAGCTAGATCACCCAAAGTGATCTCTCTACTTCCTTCCCCAATGAAAAGTTTATGGAAGTACTGCTCCCATCTAGTCTCTATATCCTTCTGAGTAACAAGCACGTGACCTTCCTCGTCCTTAATGCATCTCACTTGAGAAAGGTCTTTGGTCTTTCTTTCTCTTACTTTGGCCAACCTGAATATATCCTTCTGACCCTCCTTAGAGTCGAGATTTTTATACAAAACTTCATAAGCTTTCGACTTAGCTTCGGTTACGACCTTCTTTGCTTCCTTCTTTGCTTCCTTCTTTGCTATTTTGTAGTTTGTGACAGTTTCCTCTGTTCTATCCTTAGACATAGCTTTAAAGCATGCTCTTTTAATGTTTAGCTTCTCTTGCACCCCTTCACTCCACCACCAAGCCTCCTTTTGACCTGGGGCTCCTCCCTTTGACTCGCCTAGCATCTCTTTGGCTACCTTTCGGATACAAGATGATGCTGCCTCCCACATCTCGTTTGCACTTCCACTACAATCCCAAGATAAATCTTCTAAAACCTTCTCCCTGAAGCTCGATTGCTTCAGTGGAAGATTCCACCATCTAGTTCTAGTGATCTTAGGAACCCTCCTTTTCTTTACCATCCCTTTTATTTGTACATCCAAGACTAACAAGCAATGTTGGGTTGTCAAACTCTCTCCTGGGATTACTTTGCAGTCTTTACAACATAACCGATCTCTTCTCCTCAATGCAAAGTAATTTATCTGTGTTCTCGTTGGCCTACTCTTATAAGTAATTAAATGCTCCTCCCTCTTCTTGAAGAGAGTGTTTGCTATGAAAAGATCATATGCCGTTACAAAATCCAGGATGACTTTTCCCTCTTCATTTCTATCCTCAAAACCATGTCCTCCATGAACACTAGCATACCCTGAAGCATCTTTTCCCACATGTCCACTAAGATCTCCACCTATGCAAATCATCTCTCTTTGTGGGATTCCTTGTAAAATCTTATCTAGATCCTCCCAAAAAGCTTGTTTAGTCCTTTCATCTAAATCGATTTGCGGTGCATAAACTGAGATTATATTCAGAATTTCTTCTTCAAGCACCAATTTTAGCAAAATAATCCGATCCCTGAATCATTGCACCTCAATCACACAATCCTTCAAATCCTATGAACAACCACTCCAACACTATTTCTACCCTTATCTTTACCTGAATACCAAAGTTTAAAGCATGTCTTCTTGATCTCCTTTGCTTTCTCTCCAACCCATTAGTCTCTTGAAGACAGTATATCAATCTTCCTTCTTTCCATCGTATCCACTATCTTCGTCAATTTTCCAGTCAAAGTGCCAATATTCCAACTACCAATCTGCAACTTCCGTTGCAATCTCTTTTGGACTAACTTCTTCACTCGCATGCGTCCATTATGCGAGAACCCTTGTAAATTTTGGACTGCATCCGGGCGGTGATGCAGCAGAACTAGCTTAATTACTCGTATGCATTCCTCATGCGAGAACCCTTGCAAATTTTGAACTACATCCAGGATGCGATATAGCGGCCCTTGCCAATTTTTCATTGCATTCGGGCGATGCAACGCGTCGCAATTAAGGAATGCCCCAACGAAATCTGTATGTTTGCTTAATCCATGTTGAAAAGATCCGACTGTCATAAGGCAACATCCTAAATAATATTTTTTAAAAAAATATTATTTAGGAAGTTGTCTCCGACTATTTTACGTTGGTTGTTAGCTACCTAACGCAACCCTCCTCATTTACCCGGGCTTCGAACCGGCCATGGCTAAGTTTACGTGTTACCATGTTAAAAATATAATGCGGAAGTGGATATCAGAGAAAGAATAAAATATTGAGGAACGCGAGATTTTACGTGGAACCCGGCTCCCTAAGGAACGAGATGAAACCACGGGAAAAGACCTCAAAGGGCCATATGTTTCATTTAACTTTCTCATCTGATACAGGGGGTCTGGGGCTTCTTATATAGCCTCCACAGACTCTTCAAGTCCCACCACTGGTAGATGTGGGACTAAACTTTGGATGTGGTAAATGGATCTTGGAAGGATCCATTTACCCATCTTACATATGATGCATATACTCCAACAGTAGTATCAATCAACCTCCACATGTTTGGCATGCTCATGGAATGCAGTATTACTTTAATAAATATTGCAACTAAATTATTGCACCTCATAACCATGAAACCGGGATTTGGAAGATGAGGATCTTTAAGTAAAAACGTAATCCATATCAACTCATGAGTAACTGGAGCTATTGTCACTAGACTTAGCACTAGAACAAGCAACAATAGCTTGCCTTTTGCTCCTCCGGGTAACAAGATTACATCCAATGTAGGTGCAAAATTCAATTGCATATTTTCTTTCGCATAAAATCAAAGACTTCTGACATGTGAATAGAAGACCTTGCCCGCAATGAACTTCAAGTACAAGAAGGGCATCATCTTCTGTAAAGAAAAGAGGGCATTCATCATGAAGATGCGCACCCAAAAACTCCATTTTTTGTAGTGTTAGAGTAAAACTCTTAGATGTTATTCCACATAGCCCTAGGGTCTCTTATATAGAGAGAAAACCCTTGGGTAAATTACATAGATAGACATGAGGAAAATAAGAAATACGAAAAGATACATCATGACATAACGTAAACCTCTACACTCCCCCTCAAGATGGAGCATAGATATCTATCATGCTCAGCTTGGAAGAACATTTCTGGAAAGGTCCTCTGAGCAACGGCTTGGTAAATATATCAGCAGTCTGGTCCTCAGAATTAACGTGTGACGTGGAGATAAATCCCTTCTGGATCATGTCTCTAGTGTAATGGCAATCTACCTCGATATGCTTCGTTCTTTCGTGAAACGCTGGATTATTGGCAATGAACAACGCTGCTTGATTGTCACACTGAAGCTGTATGAGCAAAGAGACATTCACATTCAAGTCTTCCAAGACTGCTCGAACCCACATCATTTCTGTGCTTGCTTGTGCCATGGACCTATATTCAGACTCATCACTCGATCTTGCCACAATAGTTTGTTTCTTGCTTTTCCAAGAAACCAGAGAGCTTCCTATAAAGATAGCAAAACCTGAAGTAGACTTACGATCCTTTGGGCACCCTGCATAGTCTGCGTCTGCACAAGCGGAAATGGACAAATCCGTGTCCTTTCTGAATAGCAAGCCTGAGTCTGGAGAAGATTTTAGATATCTCAGTATCATGTATAGTGCTTCCATATGGACTTGCCTAGGCTGCTCCATAAATTGACTCACACGGCTTACAACAAAAGCAATATCAGGTCTAGTTATGGTGATGTACAAAAGCTTACCCACCATCTCTTTGTATCTTCTTTTATCCACCTCTTCAGTATCGTTGTCATACAAATTCATACTTGGGTCCATGGGGGTGCTCGATGGTTTGCACCCAATCATTCCTGTTTCAACAAGCAAGTCTGTAACATACTTCCTTTGGGTCATCACCATCCCTTGTGCATTTCTTGCAAATTCTATCCCCAGAAAGTATCTTATGGTACCCAGATCCTTCGTAACAAACTGACTGCCCAAGAGGGCTTTAGTCATCTCGACTCCCTGAGCATCATCTCCTGTAACCAGAATATCATCAACATATATCATGACAACAACTGTACCTCTGAGAGTCTTCTGAATAAACAACGAATGGTCCGCATTTGATCTCTTGAACCCCTGTCATTCGATCAGCTGAGATAGCTTTTGGAACCATGCCCTTGAACTCTGTTTAAGGCCATAAATCGCCTTATGAAGTCTACACACCATGTGAGTCTCCCCCTCAGCAGTAAAACCTGGTGGTTGCTGCATGTAGACTTCCTCCTAGGTCTCCATACAGAAACGCATTCTCGACATCAAGCTGAAAAATGGGCCATTCTCGTACCACAGCTACGGATAAGAGGATGCGAAGTGTCGAATGGTGAGCCACTGGTGAAAAGGAGTCCAAGTAGTCGACACCATATGTTTGGGTAAATCCACGTGCAACAAGTCTTGCCTTATATCGATCAAGACGACCATCTGCATGATATTTAACTGTGAACACCCATTTGCAGCTAACCACAGAAGCACCTGATGGAATAAGAACAAGGGTCCAAGTCCCTCTAGACTGTAAAACACGCATCTCTTCCTCCATGGCCAACTTCCAGCACTCAATCTTCATGGCCTCCTGATAAGTCCGTGGTATCTCCACTGAAGAAACAGCTGCTGCAAACCTCAGGAAATCACCAGTAAGACGATGAAAGGACACATGTGACGCAAGAGGATAGGACACACATTTCCTCTTCGGCCTTCGATGTGCAATAGGAATATCAATATCATTATCCACTGTACTGACTGGGGGATCCGCCTCCTGTAGCAAAGAGTCCTGCAATAGTACGTTATCTAACCCATCATTAGTAGCCGTATCGGAGCATACCTGAGGCGTGGTGGATAATTGACTTGTAGCTTGAGCAGGCCCTGACCATCGTGTGTAGAACTTAGGGAATGGTGGAATGGGGTAAGATTGAGGTATTGGTGGTGGTGGTGGTGGCATAGTTGAGACGGGTTGACCCATATTTGGTGGTGGAGGAACATAGACATGATTATCTGAAGGCATAGACATTGTATATGTTAATCATATATGTTTGTCACATAATTTTGTTCCACTCATGCATATACTAGGAGATGTACATGGACAGCGTGGCTTCGCATGCCAACATAAAGGAGAATTATATGTTATGTAATAAGCTTTGCATTGTATATGGATACAATACATGTTAGGATTCAAGGCATCTCTTACAAAGAATATCACAAATTCACATGTTTATAATATATATATGGCGAATATGTTAGAGAATATTTAAATTTATGGTTTTATAAATATATATAGTTGTGTTTAATTGTGTTTTATGCATATTTTCCTATATAAACCGAGGCCTACGCCTCGCCTCAACAACAAAAAATCGCCTCGAACCTCGCATTTTAAAATGTTGCTGGCAGCCAACACCCTGATCTTTATTAGTTTCCCTCCAATCTTTTCCCATTGAACTCCAAAATGTAGAGGCCCTATTAACATATATCCCATCAACAACGGCTAGCTTCTAGACTTCCTTGGACCTATCGCTCCCAAAGAACAAATGCTTTACATCTTCCACCGCAATAAGTAGCGCACACAAGGACATGTCTAACAAAGACGCCTAGATGTCTCGCATCAGTTATAATTCTGCCACGTTTTAGCAACTACAAGGAAACTTTGAATCGTAGTTGGATTTTCCACTGCTAGAATCGTTTGCAGTTAGAGTTGCAGCCCTCCTGGATCAAAGACCACACTACCATTAGGACCTTATAGGCTTTATAAATAGAAAATCTATCATCAAACAAACTCTAATGATCCCGACCAAAAGAGGGCAAATCACATCTGTTTAGAGTTCCAATCAACAACAAAAGATCCCTCAATCTCTAAAGTGTGGGATGTGTTTGCAATTCAAATATCATGATGTGCCGGGAAAACAATCGAGGGAACCGCATGCCCAACAGTTCCTCCTTCGTTCAATCATCTCTCCAAAAGCTAAAGCTACGACCATCTCCTAAAGCTGGCCATAAAGTAGGCAGAACAATATGGAGCATCGTACAGATGCCCCTTTAAAATATTGAGAGCAAGACCACATAAGCTGTGTGGTTTGGGAAGCCGAGGCACACATCATAAATATTTCACACAAGATAGAGAGTTAGATCTCAATCATTGCCCTAGATGCAACATATCTACTTGGAAACAAGCAAGGCCTTAAATTTCAAATTTCGTTTCATTTTGCTAAGTCCAAAAGAAAGAATTTTGGAGATTTTTGCTGAAATTTCATTAAAATCATCGAAAAATATTGGAAATGACTCCAAATTCATTTTTTTTCAAAACTATGGTTTTAATGTTCCTAACTCAATAAATAGAATAAAATTACACACTTATTTCTAATACACATTTATTTCTAAAATAAAATGGGAAATATAAGTTTTATGCAGTATTATTATCATAATCACCACACATGACGATAACGTGATTCCTACAGTCAAAACTATATATATAAAAATAAAGAATGAACTAGATTCCAAACTAGAAGCGAAAGCCATGATAATCACCTCTTCAACAAGAATGAAGTGGCACATGCAATAGTTACTAAATAAAACATATATAACAAAATAAAGAATGAACGGAAAAATATAAAGCTCTTTAGTTCAAACTTGAATTTAACTCTTGAAGCTTGTTTCTACCTGATTTAGTTGGAATTAGAAGTTCTTCAATTAAGAATTGAATTTAAACTCTTGAAGCTTGTTTTTACCTGATTTAGTTCAGATTTAGACCTAAAATTTCGGAACTAACTAAAAAATTTCTTCAAACAAAACAAACTCTCTATGAATTAAACATATTGACAAAGAAATAGGTGAAAAATCATTAATATAAATTTTGATGAAAGCAAAGGGTAGACACTCCCGTATTTTTGTCGTTTCGTTGATATGGCATGCAATTTTATTGGAATTACGCTGACATTGTGTCGATATTTTGCTAAAATAATGGAAAAGGAAATAAGGTACCATTTCAATTTCGTTGACCTGGAGAAATTGAAATTTCGGTGAAATTTGGTGGGATTCTGCTAAAATTTGAGGTCATCTAAAATTTGAGGTCATGGAAACAAGATCCATATTCATTTAATTCATAACTAAGAACTCCAAGTCCTACATCACGTTTTCTGTTGTGATTGTCTTCCTATCCACAAAAGGGATACAAGAATTATTACGTAAGGATGACCAGAAAACCCCCTCATCAAAGATTCTATTCTCCCCCTGAAACCTACTAGGAGTTAATAGGAGATGAAGAACACGGGGATGGCAAAGAAAATATATCTAAGGAAAATCAATCTTCCACCCCTATATAAACAAGCTAATTTCCATCATGCTAGCGTTTGCCCATCTTCTCCACCAAAGAAAGTGAATCAACCTTCCATAATTTTCCTCAAACCAAAGGCAAATCGAGATAAGACTGCGATAAACGAGCAATGGGAGTTTGTAGCCATTATTCATATATTGTGATATCATATGGGATGATAAACCAGAAGTAATGTGATGACACGCCTGACAACTCGGGTTAAGCAAATAATAAACAAGGGTCGTTGTGACCCTAATCACCAAGCGTGGTCAATCGAGAAAAATAAATGAACCACTCAGAAAATCAAGAAATTAAATGTAAGCGGCTTTTCGCTGTTCTTTTTACCTGGTATAGCGACCAGGGTCGAACACAAGGAGCACGATTTAAAAACTATGCAGTCAATTTTCAGAAATTGATTTTTTAGTGGTTTTTGATTTTTTATATTTTTTATTTTTTTCAAAGATGAACAAATGAATAAAGAAAATGCACGACACCACACTATTTTGGTATTTTTCAAAATAACCAAAAATGCTCAGAAAATTATAAGGAAAATGTTTTTGTGTTTTATATATTTTAAAATATTTATGGTAAATGTTTCGGATTTTTCTGATATTTTTGTGATTTTCTAAAAATCAAACAGTGCAAAATAAGAAAACAGTGAACAAGGAGGAGTATTTTTCAAGTTAAAAATCTTTTAAAAGCTCAAAACTCTTGGAGATTATTTTTAATAGAAAGTTGAAAGAAATATCTACAATTAAAAACTGAAATCAGATTTTTTGGATTTTTCTACAATTTTGTACGATTTTTTCAAGAATTTTTTTTCGCAATTTTTTTGATTTTTATAAATGGAAAATGCACAAAAATTGGGTAGAAATTAAAAGAAATCAAAAGACACCTACGTGAACTTTTATGGAATTTTTATGATATTTTATGAATTTTTATGAATTTTAAAAGTTCGAGGCAGCGAAAATTACACTGTTTTTTATTTCTTAAATATATCAAATGTCAACCAAAATTCATGAAAAATTTATACAATGATGAGAACTATAGCAGGAGTCTCCACAATTAATTGGGAATTTTCAGAGCACGCATAACAACATTTTCGTTCAATCAAAAGGGCAAGCAAATAAAATCCTGAAAGGATAGGGACTGAAATGTAATTTGTTTAAAGTTTTTGAAGGAATTAAAATAATAAATAAAATCAGGAGGAATTTCGCAATTTACCCTGGAAGAGCATGCAAAACATGTGACTTGGGTTGTTGTAGCATCCGGTTTCCAATCAAACCCGAAGTCGTCCGATTTTGGGTCTAATGAACCCAAAAACGTTGTCGGTCAATACTAAACAACCTAAAACGACCAATTGATCATGAATCAAAAGTCGTTCGGGCGAAATCGACCGAAAATCGGTCACACCGTAACGCGCGCCGTGAAAAGCCGCGACGCAAATTCAGAAACCGCGAAATAAACCGAGACCATCATGAGATCCGATTCGACGATACAAGACCAACGGAATCGACCGTTCGTCAATCGGAGGTCATATGATATTTTAAAATCACAAAATTTAATCTTAAACAAAAACCGTATCCGAAAATTTCGGGTACTCCAAACCCGATCGGAAGTATATCAATATTATACTCATATTGATCGTCGTTCCGAGACGGTCAAAACGAGATATTGTGCACTAAATTCCGAAATCCGAGATGTGCGTACAATAGATTTTTAGTATATCAAATAAAGAAAAAAAAATAATATATAAAATAAATGTTTAAGTTCTCAGCTACTGTTGCTGTTAAAAAAAAAAAAAATCAGTCGTGAGTTAATTCTCTTCCCCTTTTTGCTTTTCCTCCTCTTACTCCACTTGGCATATTCTTATCCACATGTCAATAACAAATTCTTTTGCTTCTCCTATATATATCTTCTAAAAGCCCCAAAGCTTTCACATTCCAACGAGCCCTCCACCTACTTGCCGCACATCATTTGAGGTGTGTTGCTGCTGCCCAACAAATGCTACATGTTCTTCCCCAAATTGGAGAAAAATAGGTACTATCCTATCCCTAATCCATTTGCTGCCATGCATGTATACTCCTTAGCCTCCCTATTGCTGCCATACATGAGATCTATTCACATTTTCTTCTCTAATTAATCATTTGGAGACATATGAGAAATTTGGGGGTTTAAGTTTTGGGGATTTTCTGCAAGTCATAATTGATTTTTTTATCCTAAAACCCCTCATTTTGCTGAAATCCCAAAGAATCAGGAGCCTCTCCTTCGGTAGTATGCTTGGATGGAACACAGATCTCCTTGATCTACTCAATCCCCTTCTTTGGCTACAGATTGTAGTTTTTACAAGCATCCAAACCGTGCCACACTAACCAACAAGCTGAGCAAAATTTGAGAATCTTTCATATATGATTCTTTAAAAAAAAATGGTTCTCCAGTTTTTTTTTTTTTATATAGCAATTGGAAGCCAGGTTTAAGAATGTGCACTTCCATATATAGTCTAGCATAGTTAGCCCCTGTGAATTTTGGTTGGAATCTATAGAGCATTAACATGAAGTCATCTACACAAACTCCTGGTGGAAAATTTTCCGCCGTTGCAAACTAATGAAGGGAATGTAAGATTTTTCTTTTTAAAATATATGTATAAAAATACTCAAAATGATGCACCTGAAAACCTCTATATTCTCAAAAAAATCAGATTAAAGTAAATAAAATATAAATGGCCAATTATGTAGTTCTAGTTTTATTTTATTATAAACATCATTCACAATTGAGATTTATTATATGAAAGTTATGTACAGAATTCCCTCTCAATGATTTAGTACGCTTGGAGGCAATCTTAGTGGAAAGAGTTCATGTACAAAATATGGATTCAAAAATCATAAAACTAATGTATATAGGATCCTAAAATTTAAGGGACTCCACATAAAAGGACCAAATACACATATAAGTGTATTTGATATTAGGATCATGTCTTTAAACCATGTCAATAGGTATGGTTTCTTTTCCAATTACGTATTTTCATATTTCAAAGTAGTTCCCCCATGGATACACTATTAAAACAACGCCGGTACCTGAACTCAGCACTTTAATTTCACAATCCAAGAATAATTGTGTCTGCATACTGGCATTAATTAATATAATACCATGTGGATCAACTAAATGAGGCTCTTTTGGTTTATAAAGGAAAATGATATTTTTAGCAAAGTCTGAAACTGAATATCAAAATAACACCATTAAAAGTATCATGACTTTGTCCATCTTAAAATATTGACTTGCAGACTGTACTTCACATTAGTGACCGCTTTTGTTATTGCACATATAGATGCATGTCTAGGATAAATGTATCCGTGATAAACTCCGTTCGTTAAATCCATAAACCATTTTGACCAAAGAGAAAGTATTATAGGTGGTCAATTTTAGCAAAATGTATATTAAAAAAAAATACTTTGAATGAGTATGTCGATTACGTTGATTCAAGTAGCTACCAAACATCTATATTATTTGCTCCAAGGACTCACGCGATCAATATCTCCATGAAATTCCATTAAGAAAAATACGAATACCTTCTCTTGAGAAAACAACAAAATGATTTTCTTAGATCATTTTAAATTAGAAATCCTCATTCACTTGATCTTTAAATATAATCATTTATGTATATCATTAAAGGAAGGTTGTGACAAATACCTAAATCTGTAATTCATCTTTAACAAACTGAAAAAGGTTTGAGTAGTCAAGGAAATGGTGAATCAATGATGTCTAATAATATATTGCCGGTCATGGTAACTTTTACACCGGACCGTGCGAGGGGGCGGTGACCCTCACCTGGGCGGAAGAAAGGAAGCCCAGTTAGGGCAGCGGCCGCTTAATGCGCGGGTCTAGGATCTCAGTCTTTTACACGGTTTTTACGCGAGCTCGCAGTGTTTTTACGCCTCGTTGGGATCCAGACTTTAGACCATTCCGCTGACCCTGTCTTTAGGATACCTAGGCGGGGGATCCTTGGTTTTCAGTTTTTACGTACGAGCTCGTCCGCCCGTACTAGTCGGGCAGTTTTCTAGAGTGACTTTTCTAGGGAGTCTCTCTCACCCGTCTCAGTGGCGTAGTTGGGGAGTAGACCTATCCCTCTATTGGACCGCGCTTCCAATTAGAGGGCGAGACGGAAGAGCCATTTGCAGGCTTCTTCACCGCTTGAGTTTCTTCGCCAAACAGACTTGGCGATTCTATATCTAGATCATCCATATCTACATCTACAACATCTGGAGCTATATCTGAAACATTGAAGTTAGAATTTGAGAAGTTATGATCAAAAGACCATTCTCTCTACCCAAGAATTTAAATAAATCAATAGATCTCTACAATCTCAACTTTTCCATTTTTCACTCGCCAACTTGATCTCTAAGGAAATTGATATATGCATTCACACTCATACACTCATGATTACGCAATTGCTATATAAATATGACATATGGGAAATGCCGGGTTCTGGGGGAAAACATTAGAAACGCATTACAAACAAACCCTTTTTACTTACGCAAGTAGATGTAGATTTTACTTATACCACCTTTCTACTTGCCTGCTTTTGTACATATTAAATGTCAAGTTATTTTTATAAATTTTAAGGAGGTACCAGCAATGGCTGACGCCTCTTCTTTCCTATTATGTGTGTGGCAGACAAACAGCCTGCAGTTCAGTAGCCGCTCAGTAGCTATATGCTTCCAGGAGACAGAGTATATACGAGACGGTATGAATTCCTTGTCTCAGTTTTTGTTCAAATAATGATGTAAATGCTATCTCTTTTGTATTACACTTTGGGATATATGATGTAATGGAAGATCTTTGTTTACGTTGTAAACTGATATGAATATTAATGAAAAGAAATTTGGTGCCATATTGTCTCTTTTACTTGTGGTTATGTGTTGAGAATGAATGTCATAATTTGCGCGAAAAATTTTCCCTGTATTTGTGCGACTTGTGTGATTAAATGTGAATGATATATTGCGAATTGCGCGTAAACGGGTACCCGGATCCTGAGGGGTTCACAGTTTGGTATCAGAGCAGTGGTACCCCGATACGTACATTCGCAGTATTTCGATTCCGATCGTATTAAGTTCACGAATAGCGACAGTCTTCTGACTTGTCGTGAGTTCGAGAAGGGAAATATGACATTCTTATTCAATAACCACAAATGTCACCAATTTCATTAATTTTCATGTTATATCCCAAGAAGAGAAAAGCATTTATGATAAATATCTGTCTAGGGCATCCTTATGACTAATTATGGTTCTCATGCAGAGCCATGGCATCTCGACCAGGTCAGGATACTTCTGATCAGCTGGCACGCATACTGAGCGCACTTACCGATCTTCAGCAGCAGCAGGCTGCTATGAGAGGCCAGCAGGAGCAGATATTGGCCCAGCAGACCGAGATTGCTGACAGGCAGACGGACATAGAGATGAGATTTGAGGATTTATCTGATTTCACGTACCATCCATCTCGGGATGGAACACGACAGGACCAGCACCAGTCTGTTGAGGTGGAGCAGCCTCACCCTGATGATGCACTAGAGGACATACCAGAGCATGGAGCTCAGGAGGATGCAGACTTGGACAGGGAGCAGGACCCTGTTGACCTTGCTGGAGAGGATGCACACGAGTATTCAGCCATTCACAGGCACCAGTCGGTCTTCACTTCTTATCAGCGGGCCAACATACCCCTGTTCGAGGGCACCGGTTCACCAGATGATGCTGAGCAGTGGCTGAAGAGAGTGATGAAGGTGCTCAGGGCAATTCATGCGCCACGAGACACGTGGCTATCTTTCATAGAGTATTCACTGACAGACTTCGCCGAGCGATGGTGGGAGGCCATAGTGTCCGAGTTAGGCCGAGAGCCTACTTGGAACGATTTCGAGACGAAGTTTAGAGCCCACTTCTTTTCTGCGAAGTGGAAGGAGTCCCAGCGCCGACTGTTTGCAGAGCTTCGTCAGGGACAGATGACAGCCAGGGACTATTTTATCAGATACACAGAGCTGTCACGACATACACGAGCAGCTGGCGCATTTCCAGAGGAGAATCTGGAGAAATTCATTGGCGGCATGCGAGAGGAGGTGCAGGAGAAGCTGGCAGGATTACACATCACTTCAATCTCCGAGGCTACCGATGCTGCGGAGAAGTTCGAGGACATCAGGGGAAGACGTTTCGGGAGCTCGTCTTGAGCAGCACCTAGACCGCGACGATCCTTTGGACCGATACGTCGACCGTTTCAGCAGCAGAGGTCAGACAGACGGTTCCGACCTACAGGTTCGACATTCTCTGGCAGTGCTCGCTCTTCTCCATCGACTACTCTAGGAGGAGCACTTGTCGGACGTGGCACAGATTCCGCTCGACCATCTGGGGTCGCAGCGAGTCGATCGACCACCAGCCAGACCAGCTCGGAGCACAGGCACAGCTACTCCACCTACCAGGCCAGTCAGATGCTATCGATGCCACGAGTGGGGACATTACCGAGCACAGTGCCCACAGGCTTCTGGCGATCCTCAGCCACAGCCTTCCCAGTCACAGCCTCAGATACAGCGTCCAGGGAGTTTCCGTGGCAGGAACTCCAACTTTAGGCGGCAGCAGCAGAAACAGACGCAGAGTGTGGCAGGTTCTAGTGCTGCATCAGCCAGGCAGGGACAGTTACATGCCGTTACTGAGGAGCAGGCACGTTCAGCGGCTACAGTGGTGAAAGGTATGGTCTCAGTCTTGGGCCGACCTTTCCATGTCTTATTTGATTCTGGAGCGACGCATTCCTTTCTTGCTTCGAGGTTGCTTATTTCTTTAGATAGAGTTGCAGAGACGCTATCGTCTCCATATCACATCCGAGGGCCAGGTGGCCAGTTATTTGTCATATCCCTGATAGTCAGGCACTTGCCCGTACTGATTGGCGGTCATGAGATGATTGCAGATTGTCTACTTCTGCAGCTTGATGAGTTCGATTTAATTTTGGGCATGGATTGGCTATCTACTCATCATGCGCTAGTTGATTGCTTTAGGAAGACGGTTGTCTTCAGAATTCCTGATCTACCCGAGTTCACTTTTGAGGGTACTTTGCATGACTCCACCATGGAGTATATTTCAGTGTTGCGGGCCCAGCGACTTTTTGATCAGGGTTGTGATTCATACCTTGCATTTGTGCCGGAGGTATCTGATCAGGAGCCGATGATACAGGATATACGAGTAGTATCTGAATATCCAGACGTATTTCCTGATGAGCTACCAGGATTACCTCCTGAGAGAGAGATCGAGTTCGAGATCATATTGCTGCCAGATACACAGCCGATCTCTATGGCACCATATCGCATGGCACCAGTCGAGCTGAGGGAGCTGAAGGTGCAGTTGCAGGAATTGCTTGACTTGGGATTCGTGAGGCCGAGCACTTCACCTTGGGGTGCTCCGGTTCTATTTGTCAAGAAGAAGGATGGATCCATGAGACTATGCATCGATTACAGGCAGTTGAACAAGAGAACGGTGAAAAACCGTTATCCTTTGCCGCGCATCGATGATTTGTTCGACCAGCTCCAGGGATCTTCGGTTTTCTCGAAGATCGATCTTCGCTCAGGCTACCATCAGCTGAGGATTCGCGAGTCGGATATTCCGAAGACAGCCTTCAGGACTCGCTATGGACACTATGAGTTTGTGGTGATGCCGTTTGGGCTCACCAATGCACCTGCGGCTTTCATGGATATGATGAACCGTATCTTCCGTCCATACTTGGACAAGTTTGTAGTGGTGTTCATCGATGATGTGCTTATCTATTCACGGAATGAATGGGATCATGCGAATGATCTACGAATTGTTTTGGATACATTGAGGGAGCACAAGCTATATGCCAAGTTGAGCAAGTGCGAATTCTGGTTATCCCAGGTCTCATTTCTCGGGCATATCATTTCTGGAGCAGGCATTGCAGTTGATCCAGCGAAGATAGATGCAGTTATGTCTTGGGAGCAGCCCAAGACAGTCACTCAGATTCGGAGCTTCCTCGGATTAGCAGGCTATTACAGACGCTTTGTCAGCGGATTTTCACGCATTGTCCGTCCATTGACACGATTGACGCAGAAGGGAGTTCCATTCATTTGGAACGATTCATGTGAGCAGGCCTTTCAGACCCTGAAGGATAGATTGACTACAGCGCCTATTCTTGCTCTTCCTTCAGGCACTCAGGACTATGCAGTCTACACAGATGCATCTGGGGAAGGTCTGGGAGCAGTGTTAATGCAGAGAGGTCAGGTGATTGCTTACGCATCACGGCAGTTGAGACCGCACGAGCGGAACTACCCCACACATGACTTTGGCGGCAGTTGTTTTCGCTTTGAAGATCTGGCGCCACTATCTATATGGGGTGAACTTCGAGATTTTCACAGATCACAAGAGCCTAAAGTACATCTTTGATCAGAAGGAGTTGAACATGAGACAGCGCAGATGGCTCGAGCTGCTGAAAGATTATGATTGCACGATCTCTTACCATCCCGGTAAGGGAAACGTGGTAGCTGATGCACTTAGCAGGAGAGCGCATGCTGATGGTACGGCAAACTGGCTATATACATGGGATACGCTTGCTGCTTTGACCGATTGGCATCCTCAGGAGAACGCATCCATTTCTACCGCCATGCCTCCACGATACAGCAGTCTTTGGGATCGTATTGTAGAGGGCCAGAAGACAGATCCTTGGATCCGAGATAGATACATGCGCGCCATCAAGGACGAATTTGACAACTTTGTTGTGATGGAGTCTATTTTATGGAAGGCAGGACGGGTCGTTGTACCCAATGACGAGCAGCTTCGTAGAGACATTCTCGATGAGGCACACAGTTCACGGTTATCTATCCATCCAGGCAGTACGAAGATGTACCGTGATCTGCGTCGACATTTCTGGTGGGATGGAATGAAGCGTGATGTGGCGCTACATGTTAGCAGATGCATGACCTGTCAGATGGTCAAGGCTGAGCACAAGAGACCGACAGGATTACTGCAGTCTCTCCCCATTCCCGAGTGGAAGTGGGAGAGCATTTCTATGGATTTTGTCACGGGATTGCCGAAGACACTGGGTGACCATGATTCCATTTGGGTCGTTGTTGATAGGTTGACCAAGTCAGCCCATTTCATACCTGTCAACACGACTTACACTCCATCCAGATTGGCCAAGCTGTATGTACAGAACATCATCAGACTGCATGGTATACCACGTGATGTGGTGTCTGACAGAGATTCAAGATTTACATCTCATTATTGGCATCAGTTCATGTCAGCACTACAGACAGAGCTGAAGATGAGTTCTGCGTATCATCCACAGACTGACGGTCAGAGTGAGCGCACCATTCAGACACTTGAGGATCTACTTCGCGCATGCATTTTGGAGTGGAAAAGGTCCTGGAAGGACCATTTGCCCTTGGTGGAATTCACGTACAACAACAGTTATCACTCCAGTATTGGCATGGCACCATTCGAAGCCCTATACGGGCGGAGATGCCTCACGCCTCTCAGTTGGCGTGAGGTAGGTGATCATGCTTTATATTCCGTGGATCTCTTGGAGGAGACTGCGAGAGCTGTTGATCTTGTGAGACGGAGACTTCTGTCGGCACAAAGCCGCCAGAAGAGCTATGCAGACCGTCGAAGGAGAGACTTAGAGTTTCAGGTAATCTAATTATTTTCTCCTCATCCACTCAATTATGATATTTATGTGTTCAACTTAATCCCATACTAATTATGTTCCTATTAACTATAGGTTGGAGATTGGGTATTTCTCCGAGTATCTCCCATGAAGGGAGTGCAGAGATTCGGGGTTCGTGGCAAGTTGGCGCCGCGATATGTTGGACCGTTCGAGATTCTGGCTAGAGTGGGGAAGGTTGCTTACCGAGTAGCTCTTCCTCCACATCTTTCTGCTATTCATGATGTCTTCCACATATCCAACCTGAGGAAGTATGTGCACGACCCTCGGCACATTATCAGTTACGAGAATCTCGATGTAGAGCCGGACCTGACTTATGAAGAAAAGCCTGTCCAGATACTTGACCGTGCCGTGAAGAAGCTTCGCAGCAAAGAGATTTCATTGGTCAAGGTTTTGTGGCACCGACACGGCGTCAAGGAAGCGACATGGGAGACTGAAGCCGACATGCGGGCACGATACCCGCAGCTATTCTGATGTAATCATCAAAACAAGCTTTTGTAATTAGATTCATTATAAATATATGGCTTGTTTTCTCTTTGAGGTTTTTATGGGTTCAAAACCCTTTGAGGTTTTTATGGACATATGGAATTTAAACAAGTCACTGAATAGCCTTAACTCGAGTCTCGAGGACGAGACTCCCTTTGAGGTTTTTATATTTGTAGCATCCGGTTTCCAATCAGACCCGAAGTCGTCCGATTTTGGGTCTAATTAACCCAAAAACGTTGTCGGTCAATACTAAACAACCTAAAACGACCAATTGATCATGAATCAAAAGTCGTTCGGGCGAAATCGACCGAAAATCGGTCACACCGTAACGCGCGCCGTGAAAAGCCGCGACGCAAATTCAGAAACCGCGAAATAAACCGAGACCATCATGAGATCCGATTCGACGATACAAGACCAACGGAATCGACCGTTCGTCAATCGGAGGTCATATGATATTTTAAAATCACAAAATTTAATCTTAAACAAAAACCGTATCCGAAAATTTCGGGTACTCCAAACCCGATCGGAAGTATATCAATATTATACTCATATTGATCGTCGTTCCGAGACGGTCAAAACGAGATATTGTGCACTAAATTCCGAAATCCGAGATGTGCGTACAATAGATTTTTAGTATATCAAATAAAGAAAAAAAATAATATATAAAATAAATGTTTAAGTTCTCAGCTACTGTTGCTGTTAAAAAAAAAAAATCAGTCGTGAGTTAATTCTCTTCCCCTTTTTGCTTTTCCTCCTCTTACTCCACTTGGCATATTCTTATCCACATGTCAATAACAAATTCTTTTGCTTCTCCTATATATATCTTCTAAAATCCCCAAAGCTTTCACATTCCAACGAGCCCTCCACCTACTTGCCGCACATCATTTGAGGTGTGTTGCTGCTGCCCAACAAATGCTACATGTTCTTCCCCAAATTGGAGAAAAATAGGTACTATCCTATCCCTAATCCATTTGCTGCCATGCATGTATACTCCTTAGCCTCCCTATTGCTGCCATACATGAGATCTATTCACATTTTCTTCTCTAATTAATCATTTGGAGACATATGAGAAATTTGGGGGTTTAAGTTTTGGGGATTTTCTGCAAGTCATAATTGATTTTTTTATCCTAAAACCCCTCATTTTGCTGAAATCCCAAAGAATCAGGAGCCTCTCCTTCGGTAGTATGCTTGGATGGAACACAGATCTCCTTGATCTACTCAATCCCCTTCTTTGGCTACAGATTGTAGTTTTTACAAGCATCCAAACCGTGCCACACTAACCAACAAGCTGAGCAAAATTTGAGAATCTTTCATATATGATTCTTTAAAAAAAAATGGTTCTCCAGTTTTTTTTTTTTTATATAGCAATTGGAAGCCAGGTTTAAGAATGTGCACTTCCATATATAGTCTAGCATAGTTAGCCCCTGTGAATTTTGGTTGGAATCTATAGAGCATTAACATGAAGTCATCTACACAAACTCCTGGTGGAAAATTTTCCGCCGTTGCAAACTAATGAAGGGAATGTAAGATTTTTCTTTTTAAAATATATGTATAAAAATACTCAAAATGATGCACCTGAAAACCTCTATATTCTCAAAAAAATCAGATTAAAGTAAATAAAATATAAATGGCCAATTATGTAGTTCTAGTTTTATTTTATTATAAACATCATTCACAATTGAGATTTATTATATGAAAGTTATGTACAGAATTCCCTCTCAATGATTTAGTACGCTTGGAGGCAATCTTAGTGGAAAGAGTTCATGTACAAAATATGGATTCAAAAATCATAAAACTAATGTATATAGGATCCTAAAATTTAAGGGACTCCACATAAAAGGACCAAATACACATATAAGTGTATTTGATATTAGGATCATGTCTTTAAACCATGTCAATAGGTATGGTTTCTTTTCCAATTACGTATTTTCATATTTCAAAGTAGTTCCCCCATGGATACACTATTAAAACAACGCCGGTACCTGAACTCAGCACTTTAATTTCACAATTCAAGAATAATTGTGTCTGCATACTGGCATTAATTAATATAATACCATGTGGATCAACTAAATGAGGCTCTTTTGGTTTATAAAGGAAAATGATATTTTTAGCAAAGTCTGAAACTGAATATCAAAATAACACCATTAAAAGTATCATGACTTTGTCCATCTTAAAATATTGACTTGCAGACTGTACTTCACATTAGTGACCGCTTTTGTTATTGCACATATAGATGCATGTCTAGGATAAATGTATCCGTGATAAACTCCGTTCGTTAAATCCATAAACCATTTTGACCAAAGAGAAAGTATTATAGGTGGTCAATTTTAGCAAAATGTATATTAAAAAAAAAATACTTTGAATGAGTATGTCGATTACGTTGATTCAAGTAGCTACCAAACATCTATATTATTTGCTCCAAGGACTCACGCGATCAATATCTCCATGAAATTCCATTAAGAAAAATACGAATACCTTCTCTTGAGAAAACAACAAAATGATTTTCTTAGATCATTTTAAATTAGAAATCCTCATTCACTTGATCTTTAAATATAATCATTTATGTATATCATTAAAGGAAGGTTGTGACAAATACCTAAATCTGTAATTCATCTTTAACAAACTGAAAAAGGTTTGAGTAGTCAAGGAAATGGTGAATCAATGATGTCTAATAATATATTGCCGGTCATGGTAACTTTTACACCGGACCGTGCGAGGGGGCGGTGACCCTCACCTGGGCGGAAGAAAGGAAGCCCAGTTAGGGCAGCGGCCGCTTAATGCGCGGGTCTAGGATCTCAGTCTTTTACACGGTTTTTACGCGAGCTCGCAGTGTTTTTACGCCTCGTTGGGATCCAGACTTTAGACCATTCCGCTGACCCTGTCTTTAGGATACCTAGGCGGGGGATCCTTGGTTTTCAGTTTTTACGTACGAGCTCGTCCGCCCGTACTAGTCGGGCAGTTTTCTAGAGTGACTTTTCTAGGGAGTCTCTCTCACCCGTCTCAGTGGCGTAGTTGGGGAGTAGACCTATCCCTCTATTGGACCGCGCTTCCAATTAGAGGGCGAGACGGAAGAGCCATTTGCAGGCTTCTTCACCGCTTGAGTTTCTTCGCCAAACAGACTTGGCGATTCTATATCTAGATCATCCATATCTACATCTACAACATCTGGAGCTATATCTGAAACATTGAAGTTAGAATTTGAGAAGTTATGATCAAAAGACCATTCTCTCTACCCAAGAATTTAAATAAATCAATAGATCTCTACAATCTCAACTTTTCCATTTTTCACTCGCCAACTTGATCTCTAAGGAAATTGATATATGCATTCACACTCATACACTCATGATTACGCAATTGCTATATAAATATGACATATGGGAAATGCCGGGTTCTGGGGGAAAACATTAGAAACGCATTACAAACAAACCCTTTTTACTTACGCAAGTAGATGTAGATTTTACTTATACCACCTTTCTACTTGCCTGCTTTTGTACATATTAAATGTCAAGTTATTTTTATAAATTTTAAGGAGGTACCAGCAATGGCTGACGCCTCTTCTTTCCTATTATGTGTGTGGCAGGCAAACAGCCTGCAGTTCAGTAGCCGCTCAGTAGCTATATGCTTCCAGGAGACAGAGTATATACGAGACGGTATGAATTCCTTGTCTCAGTTTTTGTTCAAATAATGATGTAAATGCTATCTCTTTTGTATTACACTTTGGGATATATGATGTAATGGAAGATCTTTGTTTACGTTGTAAACTGATATGAATATTAATGAAAAGAATTTTGGTGCCATATTGTCTCTTTTACTTGTGGTTATGTGTTGAGAATGAATGTCATAATTTGCGCGAAAAATTTTCCCTGTATTTGTGCGACTTGTGTGATTAAATGTGAATGATATATTGCGAATTGCGCGTAAACGGGTACCCGGATCGTGAGGGGTTCACAGTTGTGACAATTTCTTTCTAATTTTGAGATATCTCTAGGAGTTTCGCTGTAATTTTCCCAATAAGTAAAATCCCTAGGGCTAGGGTTCCTTCTCTTAGCCTGCGTTCTTAACATGGGGAGCCAAGGGGGAGGGCGCCGCCGCCTCCTTCTCTAGAGCTTCACGAGGGGCGGCTACAGGGGGCGCGGAAGGTGATGAGGAAGGGGGCGCGGTGCAGGTGGAGGGCATTCACGGCGGTGCTCGGGTGGCGCGCGGACGGCACCCGCGCGGCTGGGGCGCGGTTCACGCGCGGGGGGCGCGTGGCATGTCGAGGGTGGAAGGAAGGCGGCTAGCGCAGGCGGTTTCGGGCGTGGAGGTTGGCCGCAGGGGCGTAGTGGAGCCGCGCCGCCTTCCGCAGGCTGGTGGCAGAGTGGATGGGGGACGATCCAGGCGTTGCGGAGGGCGGTGTCGTGCGTTGCCGCAGGACGGCAGGTGCGAGGTCGGCCAACGCCGCGCGGCCTCGCACGGGCGGTTACAGGAGCTGGCGGTTCCGCAGGCGGCCGCGCGGAGGGCACGCGTCGGTGGAGATGAGGCAGGAGCACCACCGCGGAGGGTGGTTGCTGGTGGGGGCCAAGGGCGAGTGCGGGCGGTAGCGGGGGGTGGCGACCCGCTGCTGGAGTTTTTTTTAATTTTTTTTGTTTTTAAGCTATAGGAAAAAGTAAGGAAAATGTAAAATTTTATTTTTTTTCAAACAGAAACTGCGAAAAAGAGTATAAGGATTTTTTATTTGAGTTTTCCTGCACAACAACCGTTAGAGATAAAAAAATAACAACTATATTTTTTTATTTTTTTCTTTATTCCTGCAAAAACAAAGGTTAAAGAGACAAGAACAAATTCTTTTGATTCTTCCTGCAAAAAATAATTGTGAGATTAACAGGAAAAATAGTTTTATGTTATTTTTTATTTATACACAAAAATGGGAACGGTGAATGGGAGGATCTCGGTGAGATGAGAGAGAGATCCGTGTCTCCGACCACCGTGCGTGGTCGGAGGTGAGAGGTTATGCGAGGTAGAAATGAAAATGTGAGGGTCGAAAAATGAGATGGCAAATCGGTGTCGTACGTGGATTAAAATGTGATGGAATTTTTGTAATCTAAATTCTAAAGATTAACTATGTCTAAGCAAAAATCTAAGCCTACGATTTACCTAGGAGAAACGACAAGAAATAAAAGTGGATCTCACCTTGGGTTCAGACACGCCATGATGGCCTCGATGAGGACCGAAACGCTGTCACCGGACGGCTCGGAGGCTAGGCACCCTCTTCAACAAGAAACCTCTCGGAAATCGGGCTCCTCTCCACCAAAGATCGATCAAGAGGAAATGAGGGAGGAGGAGCCCTTTAAAAAAAGAAGAAAAACAAAAAAGGAAGGTATCTACAAAGAAGGAAGGTGATTATTGGTTAATTAAATAAAATAATTAAATAAATAAATAAATAAATAAATTCGGAATTCGGAATTTAATTAATTAAATAAATAAAGTAATTTATGGAGATCAATTAACCACCTTAATGGTGGCCAATTAAAGTATAAAATCAAATCATTACATAGAAGGTAAGTTATCAAACCAAATAAATGAATTAAATAATTAAATATAAATATAAAATTCATAATTACATTAAATTAATTAATTAAAGTTAGATAATTAATTTTTTGGTGGATTTTATAAAAGGAAGTTAATTGTATACAAATATTATACACATATAATACAATGTACATATGTACAAATAAGGAAATAATTTTTATAAAAGAATTTTTTAATTTTTAATTTTTTTAATTTTATTTTTAAAAAAACAATATTTATAATTACATACATTATTATAAAAATACATATTAACAAATATGAACAACAAAAATTGGTTAAACTGCACAAAACACCCTAGAAAACCGACTTTTTAACCGTAACTCCAAAAATTATGAAACTACAGCCATTTGAAAGATAATTTAATTTAGAGTATGATGGAAGTGAGTTTGGTTCGATTTGAGCTTGTATGGAGCCGAAATTGATGTTTCAATTATCACTTTACGGCTTTTTCTATGTGTAATTATTTGCAATATATACATTATTTTATTTTACAAATATTTTTATTATTTACAACATATTTTTATTTACAACTTTTGTTTACAAAAATAATTAATTTGAGGTCAAATTATGTACAAATAAAATAATACAAGTTTTGTACAAATATACATGAAAAATATTTACAACATATTTTTGGATTTTTGACAAACGGCCCTATCTCCCACTACTTTATTCATGGTCGATCAGGTCAAGTCTTGACCTTCTCTCGGGGTTCGGGTCAGTCTGTATTTATTGCACAACTACATCCTTTTCTTTTTCTTTTCTTCTTTATTCTTTTATTTATGTACAAAAAGTGTTAAAAATGCAATTTTAGCAAATGCATGCAAAATGGTAATTTGATGGAATTAGTGGTATTAACAGGTATTTGACTAAGGAAAAGAGGCTAAAATAAAAGAATAAAGGCGATGAATCGTGGATTCATCATAATGCAAGTGGACTTGTTCAATGAAA
Source organism: Ottelia alismoides (assembly GCA_037367405.1). Taxonomy (NCBI): domain Eukaryota; kingdom Viridiplantae; phylum Streptophyta; class Magnoliopsida; order Alismatales; family Hydrocharitaceae; genus Ottelia; species Ottelia alismoides. The sequence goes on from JAZKJV010009354.1 coordinate 50,074, forward strand.
TCCAAATGTCCGAGAAACCACGATGGTGCATGGATGCCAAAATAAATTGCCAATCTAAATAATTTGCTTTGGAGAAGTTAACCTTCCACATTACTGTAAAATCCGGAATCCGCCTAACCTGAACCTGGCCCGATTAGGGTCCGAATAACCCAATAAAATTATCAGGCAACATTAGACAACCTAAAATGATAGATTGATCGTGAATCAAAAGTTGTTCGGGTGAAATCGACAAAAAATCGTTCGCTTCGTAATGCGCGCCACGAAAAAGCCGCGATGCAAATTCGGAAACCGCAAAACGAACCGAGACCGTCATTATATCCGATTCAACGATACAAGACCAACGGAATCGATCGTTCGTCAATCGAAGGTCGTTTGATATTTCTAAATCACAAAATTTAATCTTAAACAAAAACTGTATCCGAAAATTTCGAGTATTTAAAACCCGATCGGAAGTATATCAAAATTGTACTCATATTGATCGTCATTTTGAGACGATCAAATCGAGATATTGCACGTTGAAATCCGAAGCCCGAGGCACATACGCGGTCGATTTTTTTGGATGCCCAATAAAGAGGAAATTGGTAATATATATATATATATGTATATTAAAAAAATTAATGTATGCTGCTACAATAAACTGTAAGCAGCAGGCAGGAGTAGGAAGGAGTATGCTCGTTAAAAAAATGAATGAATGAATTAAAAAAATCAGCTACAGTCACAGTAGCAGAATTTTTCCAGGACAGCTGTGGAGTTTTGTTATTTTTTTTCTCTCTATCTTTTCCATTTGGTCCAACCTACTCTCCACTTGTCAAATCATAGAGTCATCTCCCTGATTATATAAACCTCTCAAATCCCTTTCTCTTGTTCCCTACTTTTTCCCCAACGAAGGAGTGGCTTCCTCTATTCTCTGCTCCAGTTACTGCCCAACAAACTTCTGGAGATCTCCTTTCTCCTCAATTGGTTGTTGCTTGCAAGAATTTCTGCATGTGGTAGCAGCTCCTACTGCTACAAGTTCAGATCAAATCCCCATTTTTGGAGATTTAGAAGGTACAATCCTATATTCTTCCCCTCCTTTGCTGCCTTGCATGCAATATACAGATCTAAAATTTCAAGCCAGTTCTCTTCTTATTGCCTTTCTGTATAATTGTTACCAGATCTTAATATTTAAAGAGTTGAAGGTGTTCTTTGTGTTACTTTGTTATATAGTTAATCAGTTTGATATAATAGAATTTTTATTGTCTAATTGATCATCTTAGGTGATTGACCTTAGGGGAAAGTAATTAATTGGATAATTGCTGATAATTATATACATATATATATATATATATATTTGGCTCAACAAGCTTCAGCTGCATAGAGCTAAAGTTAGGATGAAAGTTTATAAAGTTATGAAATTTGGGGAGGGTGCATAGTAAGTAAGAATACATGTTTGGGCTTTGATGGATTCTAGGCAATACTATAGAAAAGAATTATATTCAGATATAATCAAATTGATTTTGTTATACAGAAATTTTCCTAAATATTTTCTTTAGAAATTGTCCGGAAGGAGGGGCTGCAATTAATATATATGCAGGAAATTTTTGTCAGTTAAATTAAACTACTGTCTGGGCATATTGAATTATGTAAATCCAGTAGTCTGACAGTCAATTATATATACTGATTCTTGTTGGAATTTAAGAAGACCTATGAGGTTAATTAACTGAGCAAATTATACTGTTAGTCAGAGATTAGGGTTTTCACGTTAATTTGAATAAATACATCTCAATGCCAATAAACATAACTCCTATTGGAAATAAAAGAATTCAACGGGTGACATAGGATTGTAGAAGACCTTGGTTCAAAAGTGTGAAAGGTTGCATGCTAATAATTACAAGAAGTATTTAAAAGACAAAGTTAGAAGTCCATAAAAGTACAGGAAGGAAACTAATTATAATTGCTTTATTATTTATATAAGAATACTAATACAGACATGAACATTGGTCTAGTATCTTATAGTTGGTCTTCCAATGTTCATGGCATGCATTAATTAGGAAGTGAAATCCTGGAAATATTAAATAGGGAATTCCTTGTTCATATATTACAACTTTATAATATATAAAGAAGTACGTGTAAAATTGATGAAGGAAAAGGTGCTTGTGCTTAAATTAACTTGATGAAGTTTGGTTAGATCCATATCTTCCTTATTATGATCTATAATTGGTGAAGGATGATTGGGTGTAGATTTTGGTGACTTCCTTGCCGCTATCTTATGTTTTTATCATGTGTTTGTGCCTCTTGATCATATAAGAATATCTTCCTTGGTGACATATAATGGATATATGAACTAACTTAAAATATTAAGATCAACTAACTTATAGTAAGAATGGGTCAAAAATATAATGATCAGTTCTAATCTCATGCTAAGTTGTGCCAGAATGTACTAATAATAATAACCACGGAAAAGATTGTGTAATAAAGTAAACAATTGTGATAGAAAATCAGTGATGATAATTATTAGAAGCCGATCATGGTGATCCTTACACCTGACCGAGCGAGTGCGCGATGACCCTCACCTGGGAGGAGGAAAGGAAGCCCAGTTAGGGCAGCGGCCGCCAAGTGCGTGGGTCTAGGATCACAGTCCCTTTTCGGTTTTTACGCAAGCTCGTGGTGTTTTTGCCTCGTTAGGATCCCGACTTTAGACCAGTTCCGCTGACCCTCTGTTTTAGAACACCCAGGCGGGGGATCCTCAGTTTTTAGTTTTTGTACGAGCTCGGTTGCCCATTAACGGTCGAGCCGTTTTCTAGAGCGACTTTTCCGGAGAGTCTCTCTCACCCGTCTCAGTGGCGTAGTTTTGGAGTAGATCTATCCCTCTATTGGACCGCACTTCCAATTAGAGGGCGAGACGGAAGAGCCATTTTAGGCTATCTCACCGCTTGAGTTTTACTTTCGCCAACAGACTTGGTGATTCTACATCCAAATCATCCATATCTATATCTACATCATCTAGAGTTACATCTAAGACATTTGCACTTGAAATTTGAAGGAATTCCAAATTAAGTTGAGAAGATGGAAGTTACTATAATCTGATTCAAAATTCCTATAAGCTAGTGGACGTGTTGGGAACTTAGTTAGGATGCATTATACAACACCGCATGCCTATGGAGGCACCCCAACCCTAAGACATTCCCCAAGCCTTAGAGTCATACTGTGAGGTTGCACACTAACCAAGACCACAGACTATCCAACAAACTTAAGAATCTAAATAAATCAAGAAATCTTTCCGATCTCAAACTTTTCCATCATCACTCACAAACATAATCTCTGAAGAAAATGATGTTATATACTTACACTAATACATTCACGAATATTCAAACCACAATATAAATATGCTATATATGGGAAGTGTTGGGTTAATGGCCGATCATGAGAGATGCTTACAAACAACTTGAAAACCTTTTTACTTATGCAAGTAGATGTAAATTGTACTTGTTTCACCTTTCTACTTGCTCTCTTTTGCACATAATAAATTACTTGTTATTTATTTTAAACTACGGATTGTATTCACAATTGTGACTCCGTTTCTTTCCTAAACATGTTTTGGCAGGCAAAAAGCTTGCTGTTCAGTAGCTATTGATGTTTCCAGGAGACAGGGTATATGCTAGACGGTATGGTTTCTTTTGTCTCAGTTTTTATTCGGTTGATAATGTAATATGCTTCTTTTCTATTCAGTCAGATTTTTGCGAATACTGTATGTACTGCCAGTCATTGTACATGTTGTAAAATAAATGGAAGTTAATGAAATGAAAATTTGGTGGCATTTGTCTCTATTACCTTTGTGGTTATGAATGTGAATGTGAATGTCATATGTAGCTTCACCGCGAAAAAAATTTCCCTTGTTTTTATATAACTTGTGCGATCTCATGCGAATAAAATGCCGCGAAAGTAGCGTAAACGGGTACTCGGATCCTCGGAGGTTCACATTTATAAAAGAGTAAATAGACATAAGGATCAAATCAATCATCATCATATCAATCCATTATCAAAAACCATGACATAATCTCAATGACAAGAAATTAGCATTCATGTAGCTTCAAGCGTGAAAATTTTCCCCATAAATTTATGCTTTTAATGCGATGTCAATAAATGGAATATTGCGAAATGTGTCGTAAATAGGTACCCGGATCCTCGGGGGTTCAACAATTACCACATTATTCGTCAGTTTTAAGCCGAGGATATGATTTCCCTAAGAACATCTTTGAACCTCTCAACCAAAAATTTAGTGATGATAAGGTACATTGAGTTTACTATCGTTATTGTTGGGAAAAATGATCAACCTGTTTATTCCAATAACCTTATATAGGAGAGCAGTCTATGGGTAAATTACATAAAGCATACATAAGTAATGAAAGTTAAGAAATAATCCAAGAAGAGCAAATAAACACGGTAACATAAATAAATATATATACATCTATACTCCCCCTCAAGATGGAGAATAGATGTCTATCATGCTCAGCTTGGACGAACACTTTTGAAAAGGTCCTCGGAGTAAGGTCTTGGTAAGGATATATGTAGTCTGGTCCCCTGAACTGACATAAGATGTAGAAATAAACCTCTTCTGAATCACATCACGTATATAATGGCAATCAACCTCAGTGTGCTTGGTACGTTCATGAAATGATGGGTTATTTGCAATAAATTTAGCAGCTTGATTGTCACAGTTCAGTGACATGGGAAGATGAACCTCTATGTGTAGATCTGTAAGAACAACTCGAACCTACATAAATTCTGTGCTAGCCTGGGCCATAGACCTATACTCCGATTCAACACTAGACCTGGCCATAATAGTTTGTTTCTTGCTCTTCCATGAGACAAGAGAATCTCCAACGTATACGACAAAGCTTGTGGTGGACTTCCTATCCTTAGGTCATCCTGCATAATCTGCATCTGCGTATGCTGAGATGGTGACTGACTTACCTTTTATAAACAATAGACCTGCACCTGGAGATGATTTAAGGTACCATAGTATCATCTGTATAGCAACCATATGTGCCCGATGCGGTTGCTCCATGAACTGACTAACTCTGCTAACAGCAAATGATATATCTAGTCTGGTAATCATAACATAAAGGAGCTTTCCTGCCAGTTCTCTATACCTTCTCCTATCTACTTCATCGGTGTCATCGTACAGCTTCATGCTTGGATCCATAGGTGTAGTAGCAGGTCTACACACAAGCATACTTGTGCCACTAAGCAGATCAGTGACATATTTCCTCTGGGTCATTACTAGTCCTTGTTTGTTTCTAGTGAACTCCAATGCCAAAAAGTATCGAAGAGCTCCAAGGTCCTTAGTAATGAATTCACAACCTAGAAAGTCTTTAGCCATACTTATTCCCTGTAGGTCATCTCTTGTAATGAGAATATCATCAACATATACCATAATAGCAGTCGTGCCTCTGGTAGTTCTCTGTATGAAAAGAGAATGATTGCATTAGATTATTTGAACACTTGCTTTTCAAACAAATCTAAGAGCTTCTGGAACCAAGCTCTCGGGCTCTGCTTGAGTCCATATATGGCTTTATGACGTCTACATATACGTGTACACTCCCCCTCAACAGTAAAACCTGGTGGTTGCTGCATATAGACTTCTCCTGAAGATCGCCATATAGGAAGGCATTCTTTACATCAAGTTGAATAGAGGCCAACCTCGAAGAAGTGCAACAGATAAAAGAATCATTAGGGTAGAATGGCGCCCAACAGGGGTGTTGGAGAATGTAATAGGTGGGTAATTGGATTTCACCAAGATCCAATTACCCCACTCATGTTTAGTCCCACATGGATGAGCGGTGGGACTTTGGTCTATCTGGGCGGCTATATAAGGAGCCCCTCACCCCCAGTACTCATTGAAAAATTCTAATAGAATATCTGCCCCTTTGAGGGCTTCTCCCGTGGTTTCATCTAGGTTCCACGTAAATCTTTGTTCTTCATGTTTATATTTTCTTGTTTTATCGATTCCGCTTCCGCTTCTAAGATTACAACATGGTATCAGAGCGGGTTCGATTCTCGCGGATTTTATGTTCTTTACTTATGTTCTTTTTGAGATTCGATTGTTAGAGCATGCACGACTCGTGATTGAAGATTATTCGTGTTCATGATTTATTCAAGATCAGGCTGCGACCCCATCCTCTCTTTGGTTGGATTCCTCCTCGCATAGCCCTAACAGGGATTCCAGGTGGTGAAGGCCGCGACTTCTCCAGCCCATGCTCTTCCAAGTTTCAGACTCTGGCCATGTTGCTTGAGAGTCTACTACGGTACGCGAACGACAGAACTCTGCAGAACCCTAAACCCCCATTCGCACAGAACTCTGCAGCAACCAAAAAAGGCAGGGGGAGGGTAGCAGACGGTAGGCGGTGGTTTTTTCTTCTTGCGACTTCCCTTTTTCCAGCATCTCGGTGGCGGAACCCCCACCGATCTCTTCAGCGGCGAGCCTCACCAGCACCTCGCGCTGCTCGACAAATCTCTTCGTTGGCGGCGCACCTTCATCTCTTCAGTCGCACCTCAACGATGAAGCTCCAGGTAGATGCTCGATGCCTCACCACCTCCAGCCGCATCCGAGCCATGCAAGCTCTAGGTTCAGCCGCCTCCTACCACCTTCTCCTCTTCGTGCTGATCTCCAACCCTACTACAGCTGCGAAAAAAAGCGGAACCCACGGCGGTGGAGAACTGATTGCGGCGCCCTCATGATCCTCTCCTCCATTGAGATTAGCAGCACCAACATGAGGTGGAAAGACCTCCTCTTCTTTAGGTATTGAATGCTATGACACCCTACAAGCGGCAGCTTGTATTCTTGAAAGGGGTTCCCAATGGGGAACCCTAAATAGGGTTGGGTCGATCCCTCCTTTGGTTTTATTTCCCAAGAGAACCCCACTTGTTCTCTTTCTTATTTTGGCCCAACGGGTCTACCGCCCTTTTATAAAAAAGGGAGTGAATATAATGGCATCTACCAAAAGAGCCTAAGAAAAAAAAGGAAGAGAAAATGCTCATTTAAAAAAAGAGGGGAAAGAATGAATTTATTTGTGCAAAAAAAGGAAAAAATGCAAAAACATGCTTAGAGAGGTTATATGTTTTGTAAAGATCAATTGGGCTGAGGTTTCTTTGAACTCAAATGGGCCACGTTTGTTTGTTTAAAAAAAGGCACGTACAAAAGAAAAGTCGTAAGCATTTTAAAAAAAGGAGAAGAAGAAAATTTCCGGGAAAAAGGAACGACTAAGAAAAAAATGAAATAAAATGAATTGTGTGAAAAAAAGAAGAAAGAAATGAAACACAAAAAATGATACAAAAAACAACAAAAATGCATGTTTTTTTTATTTCTCCCAACTTGATCGATGTTCTTATTCTATCAAGTATGGGAGAAAGGGAGAGTTAGATATAGATTCTTCAGGAGTTTTGCACATCTACGATTGACAGACCATCACTCTAGCTTTCTACAGATCATCTGTCTTCACCGAGCATCAACTTCTTTGTCAAGACGTATACTTCTTTTTTTACGACCCGATCAGTTTCTCGCGTTGGACTTCTTCTGCAGCGATTCTTCTCCAAGCACGACAGAGATATGTTCCGGTGACCTGCAGGCACGACGGAGATACGTTCCGGTGACCTGATATCGATGCGGCTCTACAGGCATGGCAGAGATGCGTTCCGGTGACCTAAAAGCCGCAGACTCGTCCTCGTGTGAAGTCTTCTACCAGTAGCGGATATGTGTTCTTCTTGTGATGTATTGTGTGAAGATGTGTTGTATATTTTGTTTTTGTTGCAAGCTGCAGCTTTTTTCAGCTCCAGCTTGAGGGGGAGTGTTGGAGAATGTAATAGGTGGGTAATTGGATCTCACCAAGATCCAATTACCCCACTCATGTTTAGTCCCACATGGATGACGGTGGGACTTCGGTCTGTTTGAGGGGCTATATAAGGAGCCCCTTACCCCCTGTACTCATTGAAAAATCTAATAGAATATCTGCCCCTTTGAGGGATTCTCCCGTGGTTTCATCCCCCTCCTTATGGAGTAGGGTTCTACATAAATCTTTGTTCTTCATGTTTATATTTTCTTGGTATATCGATTCCGCTTCCGCTTCTAAGATTTCAACAGGGGGAAAGATGTCCATATAATCCACCCCATATGTCTGTGTAAAGCCTCTTGCAACTAGTCTGGCCTTGTATCGATCAATGTTGCCATATGCATTTTGTTTCACTGTAAAAACCCATTTTTAGCCCATTAACAATGCCCTAGAAGGAGCAGGTACGAGGCTCCTTGTACCTCTAGACTGTAGAGCCCATCTCCTCCTCCATGGTTAGACACCACCGAATGTCTGTCAACGACTCCTGGTAAGTCCGTGGGATGGCCACGGTATTCAAAGCAGCTACAAACTTCCCAAAAATCACCCGTCAGACGCTCAAAGGTGACTTGAGAAGCAATTGGATATGAAGCACAGGAACGTTGCTTCCTAATAGCAATGGGTAAATCTAGATCATCATCCTCCTGAGAGAAGCCCTGCTAAGAATCATTGTTAATCCTGTCATTGGAAGTAATGCTATCAGAACAAACATGGGGCGTGTTGGATGATGGACCAGGAGCATGTGCAGGAGCAGACCGTCGATTGTAATGATGTAGTAGTGCAAGAACTAGAATGATGGGTGGTGGTGGGGCTGATGGTGGTGATGGAGGAGGTGGTGAGGAAGGTGGTTGACACATGCGCGGAGGTGGAATGTAGACCTGATCATCCGAATATGAAGGAGTCAACCTGTCACCTGTAGGCAAAAAATACATAACAGATTCGAAAAATGTGACATCTACACAGACATAATATCTCCTGTGTAACGGATCATAATAACTATAACCCTTTTGAGTTCTGGAGTACCCAACAAAGACACATTAAACAACCCTTGGAGAGAGCTTGTCAACCCCTAGAGACAACTGATGGACAAACGCAACAGATCCAAAAACATGAGGACTAAGAGAGAACAACTCCTTGTCAGGAAAACCAGGTGAAAAAGGGACTTTCTCGTCCATCGCCGATGATGGCATGCGGCTAATGAGATAACAGACCGTGAGAACTGCATCATCCCAGAAAGAATGAGGAACACAACTCTGTATCAGGAGTGTATGGTGACATCAAGAAGGTGACGGTGCTTTCTTTCAGCAACACCGTTCTGTTGAGACGTATAGGCACACGATGTTTAATGAAGAATATCATTTAAAGAAAAGAATTGAGACAACACATGTGTACAGAATTCAAGCGCATTGCCAGTCCGTACAATTTTCACAGAGGTTGAAAACACATTCTATGCTTTTCTAAATAAAATTTATGTTGGCATTTCCAGCTTCATATTTATTCCTCAACAAGAAGACCCAGGACAGACGACTAAAATCATCCACAGCTACTAAATAAAAAAGATGTCCCTGGTGATCGGGAACACGACTTGGACCCCACATATCGACATGGAAAAACTCAAAAGGGGAGCTACTACTCCAACTCCGACGACTAGGAAAGACGGATCTGTTAGAAAATAAAAAGCGGAAGCAAAACTGATAAATAGAGCATAAGAACAAAATAATAAACATGGAACTAGGAGATTTTTACATGGAACCCTACTCCCTAAGGAGTAGGATGAAACCACAGGAGAAGCACTCAAAGGGGCGGATATTGCATTCCTTTTTTCTCATCTGACTATAGGGGTGTAGGGCTCTATATATAGCATCCACGGAGTCACCACATCTCCAAACTGGTAGATGTGGGATTAAAGACTAGATGGGGTAAATGGATCCTGGAGGTATCCATTTACCCATCTACAACATAAGAGGCGCACAACTAAATACTCCAACACTCCCTCTCAAGCTAGAGCATGGAATGCTCAGATTGTACAAACAGAAAGAAACTCAACTCATGATACAAGACACTACAAACAATATTAACTCAACGCACGCAATTGTCGGCTGCTGTCGAGGACGTTGCTTCTCATGTCGTGCAGGTGAGGAGGACAAACTGGCTGGAGTGTGAGTCAAACTGAGGACTCTGAATCTGACCATCGAGTCTGAAATTGCGCCTGGAGTCTCCTCGTCGGAGAACTGGGTCTCTCCCATCTGGCTCAGAGAATGGTACTCTACTCTGGAGTCCCTATGATACCACATGAAAACCCTTGCCAACATGGCATAGGGAATGGTCCTCTACTCTAGAGTCCCTATGGCTCACATGAAAAATCTGGTCGAAACAACAAGAATGATGAAATGACGGGGACCACGAAAGTGAAGACTCGAAAACATCTGAATGTCAAGTCTGATCAACTGACAATTGTAGAGTCTGAACAATCCGGCTGGTCTGACGAATATGAAATCTGGAGAAGACCTGTGACTCTACATAATACTCCCCCTTTCTCCAATACTTGTCGGAAAATCAACATCGAAAAAGTTGGGAGAAGACAATAAAATGGGGTAAACAAAAAACCAAATAAGTCGTATCACAATATGGCGTTTCATCTCTCCTTTTTTAATTAACTTTTTTCGGCTATTTTATCTTTCTCCCTTTTTTGTAGTAGCCTTCACACGAATTTTTTTCGTCGGTCAACTTTTTTTATTTTTTTACCTCTTTTTTTTCTCGCGTACGATTTTTTGTTGCACGCATCTCTTTTTTTCTTAAACAAATTCCTCCTCTCTTTTTTTGACTTCGGGGACTCTCCTTTCTTTTTTTAAACAGACCTCTTCTTCATTTTTTTATACACAGCCCTTACAAAACGCTCATTTTTTAACGTCGTACGCTCCTTTAGGGTTCCCAGTTGGGAACCCTACTTCAAACCCATGCCACCCCGAAAGAGCAAAGCGGCGCTGGCGATCGTGCGGCGTCGCTGGAGAAGCTCCCCGCTAGGGAGATTGGAGCACCGAGATAGAACGGTGATGCGCCATGATCGTGCGGCAAGGGAGATGCGCCGCCGAAGGAGAGGGCAGCATCGTCGCTTGTGGTTGCACAGGAGCATGCTCTGCTTGGAGGATGTGCAGGAGCATGCGCCGCTTGGGACTATGCCGCCGTGAGAAGGAGACGCCGCTTTTTAGCCTTGCGTTAGAAGGGAGGACTCCGCCTTAGGGTCTTCGGGTTGTTACTGCCTACTCGATTTGCTGGGAGAAGCGCCGCATAAGGAGTGTGAGAGGGAGACACGTGAAGGAGGTTGATCGCTTCCGCCAGCTGGGAGATGCGCCGCCTAGGCTTGTGCATGAGGAGAATCGTGAAGGGGTCGTGCGCGCGCAGTCTCCTAGGGTTCTACTACAAGCGTCGTATGTACGTCATGTTGAGGGAGAACCCTCGCGCCGCCTGCGCGATGAGGCTGGAGAAGATGTGTGCGAGAGATCTCTTGCGTAGAAGAGGAGCACCATTGCCTTGCGGATGTGCTTGACGGTTTGGATGTCATGCTAAAAACAACTAGGGTTTCGGAAAACCCTAGATGCGTGAAACTAGAGTAACATCGACAAGATCTTCAACATGAACTTGAATAACTCCAAACTCAATCATCTCTAACAAATCTTCAAGAACATCTTGATAATCGAATCTCAAAAATAAAAAAATAATTATTCAAGAACAACTCCTGGAGAATCGAACCCGCTCTGATACAATGTTGAAAATAGTAAGTAGAAGCGAAATTGATAAACAGATCATAAGCGGGATGAAACCACGAGAGAAGCCCTCAAAGGGGTGGATATTGCATTCCTTTTTACTCATCTGACTACAGGGGTCTGGGGCTTTATATATAGCACCCACGGAGTCTCCACATCTGCAAATTGGTAGATGCGGGACTAAAGACTGGATGGAGTAAATGGATCTTACTTTTCCATGAAATCAGCGAGCTACCAACCAATACAATGAAGCCCGAGGTGGACTTCCTATCCTTGGGACACCCAGCATAATCCGCATCTGCACATCCAGAAACAGTAAGAGAAGTATCTCTTCTGAAAAACAACCTGCACCTAGAGAAGACTTCAGATATCTCAAAATCATACAAACTGCATCCATGTAAACATGTCTGGGCTGCTCCATAAACTGGCTGACTCTGCTCACAACAAATGATATATCAGGCCTGGTAATAGTAACATATAACAACTTCTCTACCGGCTCTCTGTGTCTTCTTTTATCCACCTCTTCAGAGTCATTATCATAAAGCCTAGCATTAGGATCCATTGGTGTAGTGGCAGGTCTGCATCCTGTCATGCCTGTCTCAAATAGCAGATCAGTAACATACTTCCTTTGCGTCATAACCATATCCTTCTGATTTCGTGCAAACTCTAAGTCAAGGAAGTAACGTAGCGTGCCAAGGTCCTTGGTTACAAACTGTTGCCCAAGGACGGAGACGATGGTTGGCGGCGGAGCTCAGGCGAGGCGCGACGACGGAGACGATGGTTGGCGGTGGGTTTCGCATGCGAAGCCTGGTCGTAAGTGTTTCCGATGTGGTCTGCGTGGCCACTTAGCCTCTGTGTGTGATATTCCGCCCCGCTGCTTCCACTGTGGCAGGGTGGGTCATCGCATGGCTGCTTGCTGGTTCTTACGTGAGGGAGGTCGCGCCGGACAACGCGTGGCCTCGAGGCGGTCTTTCTCGCGAGGTGACCCTGGAGCTACTCATCGTGGTCGCGATGCTCGCTCTTTTGAGGAAGTGGTTGGCGGTGCTGGTGCAACCGAGGGGGTGGTTCCTGCTCGTGAGGCGGCTGGCGTTCCTGCACCTGTGGGGGTGGCTGGCGTGGGCTCTGTGCAGGGGTTGGGTGTGGGTGGCGGTGCGGGCGATGCGCAGGCTCGACCCTACGCGGGCATTCCTGTGCATGGCTCGTTACCTGTGCATGACTCGGTTGCGGAAGTCGTGGAGCAGGCGGGCTTGTCCAACAAGGAGCTTGGTGGTCGGGATGGCGTTGGTAGGGGGAGGAGGGATGAGGAGCTGGTGGGCGGTTCGACGAGGCGGGATGCGGGGTTGCATGGCGGTGGGGCTTTCGCGGGCAGGCGAGTTTCCTCCAAGGGACACCTTGTGGCTGTGGGTGTCAGGCGTTGTATGGCTCTTTCCTGGGATGACATTCGCTCGAGGACGATTTCGTTCCTTGGCGAGGACTTTGACGGCGACTTCATCTTCCTCGACGCGTTGCGCTGTTGTGTTCGCGAGCTCTCCCCGGTGCAACGGGAGAGCCTCTTCCGTGGTTTTGGCGGTCCTGATATTACGTGGCGACCCCTTCGTGTCGCGGATGGAGTGGTGAATCTTACCGACGTATGTATCGCGGAGGTGCGGGGGGTCCCTTTCCTATCTCGCACGGTGGTTGTGCTCTCTAAGATGATCGCTAGGTGGGGGCAAGTTCTTGCTGTCCTTGATGATGGCTTGGCGCCAGGGGCGGACTGGGCCAGCTCGACGATTCTTCTGGAGTGTTCTCCTCGATTTCTTGAGGCTATGGAGGGGAAGGTCATCTTCGAGCGTTTGTACATGGGCTCTTGGTCCTTCAAGGTGGAAATCCTCATTTTGCCGCCGCCGACGTCCGATCCTTCACCTTCTTCCTCGGCCTCGCGCGGTGGACGTCAGGGCTCTCCGTCGAGGGACGACGGTTCGTGTTCTCTGCGACACGTGGCATCCTACAGGGATATTCTCGAAGCGTCGCCTGGAGATTTTTCCGAAGCGTCGCATGGGGGTTCTATCGAAGCGTCGCACGGGGAGGCCGGAGGTTCGGGGCCATCATTAGATTCGCCTCGGGACGAGAGTGGCGATCGTGCTTTGGTGGCGGTGGATACTCTCGATGTGGATTTCTTGCACTTGGACCACTCTGGACACGTGGCAGCGTCTCCTCTCGGCTCTTCATTTGGATCTGCTGTTGTCTCTATCGGGCCTTCTTATCGGGTGCTGTCCGACCAGGCCGGGGTATCCGACTCCATTTCTTGGGTCTCTGATTATTCTTGTCCTTTGCCCATCAGTGCGGTGGCCCCCATTTCAAGGGCCCTTCTGGAGGACGTTTCCCCGCCACCGCTCTTCTCGCTGGACTCTGCTGCATCTCTCCTCGATGATTCACTCGGCTTCTCCCCACCACGGCAAGGGTGGCCCCCTGCGCGGGGTTGGTCGGGCAATGATTGGTCTGCTGTTGATGTCAATCTCCTTGGTGGTGCTTCCTTGGACGTGGTCGAGGTCACCTCTGCCCCTTCAAGATTTGGTCGGGCCTACAGTCGAAGGCGGTCCTCCCGCCTTGGCGACGCGTCCACTTCTTCTCTCTACCGAGGCTCTTCTTCTTTCTCGCTTCGCGACGCGGTGGCTGATGCTTCTGGTTTAATCCGTTTGGCGAGGCGTTCGCCTCCTGGAATTTGATCTTGGAGTTTTGGATTCGCGGCTTCCTGGGATACCCGTGATTGTTAATGAAGATTTTGTCTTGGAATGTGCGTGGCCTTTGCGACCCCCACCGTCGCCGAATTCTGGGTGCTCGTCTTTTGGAGTGGGGTTGCAACATTGTTTTTATTCAAGAATCTAAATTGCCTGTGCTGGATGATGATGTCTGCGGTCCTTTGGTGCTGGTGGGTTGGATGTGTTTCGCTCGTTGGATGCAAATGGCACGAGCGGCGGTTTATTTGTTGCTTGGCGCTCTTCGCGCCTATCTATCTCATCTTCGAGGATCGGGCGTCGCTCCGTCTCCGTGGTGCTCACTTTATCGGATAATAATTTGCGTGCAGCCTTCACTTGTGTTTATGGGCCAAACTCTCACATCGCTCGCCGGGAGCTTTGGGAGGACCTCAGTGAGGATGCGCTTGCTTTTGGGGACTTACCTTGGCTCTTGGGGGGTGACTTTAACGTCACTTTGCTCTCGCAGAATCGTCCCCGTGCTCGTGGGGGCAGCGACCCCGGTTCTGGGGACTTTATGGATTTTATTCGGGATTTCGCCCTGGAGGGGCTGGAGGCAAATGATATCTCCTACACTTGGAGATCGAATTCTACCCGATCGCGGATTGATCGATTCCTGGCCAATGTGCATTTCATGGAGGCTTTTCCCCTTTGTGCGGTCACTTCTCGTCCTCGCTCTTTCTTTGATCACAATCCCATCATTTGGGATTCCGGGGATGGCCAGCATCCTCGTGGGCTCTTCCGCTATGAGCGTTGTTGGCTCCTCGAGCCGGGCTTCAAGGATCTTGTTCGGAATCATTGGGAACAGTACTCTTTTGCGGGATCTGCCGCACGTCGCTTTGCCCTTAAAATCTCTTCCTTGCACGCGGCTCTCGCGTCCTTCAAACGGGAGTCGCGACAGGCTCGTATTTGTGATTGGTTGGCGGCTGAGGCTGTGATTTTGCGGTTTGACCTTCTCGAGAACGACAGGGATCTGACTCAGGGGGAGTTGGCAGAGCGCGCTGCCGCCGTTGCGACGGTCCGGCTGGAGGATCGAAAGCGTTCAATCGAATGGCGTCAGCGATCTCGGGTGAGGTGGCTCAAGGAGGGGGACGCCAATTCTGCTTACTTCCACAGAGTGGCGAGTGGCCGCCGCCGCTCTAATTCTATTTCATCTATCAACATCGGCGGTGAGCTTTCTGAGCGGGAGATTGATGTGGGGGTGGCCGTGGGGAACTTTTTTCGTGCCGCGTTTGGTTCCTCGGCTTCGCGTCGGTGGCGGTGGTCGGGCCAGGGGGCTCTGGCTCTCCCTGCGTCTTCCGCGGAGGGGCTCATGCTACCGCTTTCTTTGGAGGAACTCAAAGGGGTCGTTTGGGACCTCAATTCTGATGCTGCGCCGGGGCCTGATGGCTTCCCGGTCTGTTTCTACAAGGACTTTTGGGATATTCTTGCGAACGATGTTTTGGCTGTGGCGCGGGACTTCTGCGAGGGGAACGATGGTTTCGATATTCTCAATCGGTCTCATATTGTCCTTATTCCAAAATCTTCTTCGGCTACTCGGATTGAGGACTTCCGGCCTATCTCCATCTCCAATGCGATTTATTTAATTATTGCCAAGGCCCTGGCGCGACGCCTGGCACCGCTCCTCGACTCGCTCATTTCGCCTGCGCAGGCCGCTTTCGTGCGTGGAAGGCAAATTTCAGATTGCTATGCGGTTGTTTCCGAGATTATTGCGGCGTGGAGGAAGAATGCCACTAAGGGGATTCTCTGGAAGATTGATTTTGCGAAGGCCTATGATACTCTTGATTGGCGGTTCTTATGGTCCGTTCTTTGGAGAAGGGGGTTCCCTTCAACATGGATTTCGTGGATGCGGCGTTGTGTGTCAACGGCATCACTTTCTCTTTTGATCAATGGTCGTTCGGTTGGGGGCTCTTTCCAACCTAGGAGGGGGATTCGTCAGGGCTGCCCCCTTGCTCCTCTCCTTTTCGTTCTGGCGGTTGATGTTCTGCCGCGCATGATCGAGGGTGTTGTGGCGGCTGGGCTGTCTCGCGGCTGCTCTTTTGGCACTTACCACGTCCCGCTCGTTCAATTTGCTGATGATACAATTTGCTTCATTGAGGGTGATCCTTCGAATGTTTCCCCTATGGCTACTACTCTTCAACTCTTCAGCGAGCTCTCGGGTCTTCAAATCAATGGCAACAAATCTAAGGCGGTCCCTTTCTCCATGTCCACGGCGGAGGAGGCGGAGTGCTCGCGTATGCTGGGCTGTCCTGCCACTGACCTCCCCTTTGATTACTTGGGTTTACCTCTGACGGTGGGCCGTGCGCGCACTCGTGATTGGAAGTCGATCGTTGAAAAGGTGGAGCATCACTTGGCTGGGTGGCGCGCGGCTATTCTCTCACGTGGTGGGCGGTTAGTGCTTCTTAAAACGGTTCTATCTTCCATCCCTATCTACTTTCTCTCGGTGCGGGGGATGCCAAAGGGGGTTCGTTTGCGTCTGGAGAAGTGTATGCGGGCCTTTTTGTGGGGGAAGAAGGGGGGAGGGGGGAAGGGTGTGTACCTCGTGGCCTGGGATGAGGTCACGCGTCCTAAGAAGGAGGGCGGGCTGGGCGTGAGGCGCCTGGCGACGGTGAACGATGCGCTCTTGCTCAAATGGGCGGCGAGGATTTGGGGTAGGGAGGACAATTTCTTGATAAACTACTTGAGGGTTGCGGCTGGGGATGGCTTTCTTTCTGCATTTTGTGGTGATTATCAGGGACAGGTATCAACTTTTTGGCGAGGGGTGATGGGCGCTCTTATAAGAAATCGCTCCTTATTTTCAATTAAGCTCGGTGATGGTAATTTGATTCGCTTCTGGGAGGATGACTGGACGGGAAGGGGGCCCTTACGGCTCCTTTTCTCCCACCTTTACGCCTTGGTGCCCAACAAAGATGTAACGGTGGCCTGCTGCTGGGATGGGCGTGCTTGGTGCCCCCCAATTTCTGAGTTTTTGTCGGATCAGCGGATGCACGATTATATCGCTCTCATTTCCTTTCTTGTTGATGCCCCCGTGCCTTCTTGGGGTCGTGACTATTTGGCCTGGAAGAATGGGTCTTTCTCTACCAGTGACGCTTATAAGGCCATCTTGCCCATCTTCGCTGGGGCAGATGACATTTTCTTGAGAGACTGCCGATTCTTGTGGGGGCTCAGGCTTCCTGAGCGAGTTGGTATTTTCCTTTGGCTTCTCCGTCGGGGAAGATTGCTAACTCGTGATCGTTGTGCCCGGATGTTTCCAAATTCTTCGCCTCTCTGTGACCTCTGTGACTTGGAAACGGAGAGTATTGATCACCTATTTCTACATTGCAGTTGTGTTTCTGCTCTTTGGGCGGACTTGGGTTGGCTGGATCTGTCATCTTTCGCTCCTTTCTGTCATAGCTTGTTCTGTGGTAGGGGGCGGCCACGGCTTGCGCTGCTGGATCATATCTCGCGGCTTTGGAGCCTATGGCTGGGACGAAATGAAGCTATCTTTGCTCGCCAGCGGTTCTATTTGGAGAATATTCGCTCCACGGCCTCGGGCTTCCTTCGTGACTGGACCTCTTTGTAATTATGTTTTTGCTGCGGGGGTAACGCTCTTTGTTTACCCCCTGTACCTTGTTTTGTATTTTCTGCTCTTCCATTTCCCCTTGTAAGTATTTCTTCCTCTTTTTAATGCATTGGGGTGAGCACCTTCGTGTGTATCCCCCTTTTTTGAGCCTCAAAAAAAAACTGTTGCCCAAGGAAATCTTTAGTTGCCTGAATGCCATGTTCATCGCTGCCAGTAACAATGATATCATTAACATAAACTAGAATAACAACGGTACCTTTCTGAGTTCTCTTAATAAAAAGATAATGATCTGCAGTAGATCTGACGAAACCCTTTTGATCAATCAACTCGGAGAGCTTCTGAAACCAAGCCCTCGGACTCTGCTTAAGGCCATATATAGCCTTATGAAATCGGCACACCATACTAGACTCCTCCTCAGCAGCAAACCTCGGTGGTTGTTGCATGTAAACTTCCTCCTGCAGATCATCATAGAAGAATGCATTCTTCACATCTAATTGAAACAACGGCCAGTCAAGGACAACAGCAACAACAATAAGAATCCTCAGTGTAGAGTGATGTGCAACTGGAGAGAAGGTGTCCTGGTAATCCACCCCATACGTTTGGGTGAACCCACGAACAACTAACCTGGCCTTATATCTATCCACAGTGCCATCAGCATGATGTTTCACAGTAAAAACCCACTGGCTGTCAACAACAGACGCACCTGGTGGAGCCTGTACAACACTCCGTGTGCCAGACGCCACTGGCTATCTTGCAACGCGTCCTGATAGGTCTGGGGTATTTCCACACCAGACAATCCCACAATAAACTTCTGAAAATCCTTGGAAAGACGTTCCAAGGAAACATGTGAAGCAAGTGGATGCATAGTACATACCCTCTTCTGCCCCCGAAGAGTACATCCAGATTGTCAGAACATACAGAAAGTGTATCATCCAAGCCCTCCTGTACCGTAGTTTGTTCATGCAAATCACCAGTGCCATTAGAAGAACTCAAATGTTCAGAACATACCTGGGCGTGCTGGATGATGGAGCAGGCATGTGAACCTAGGATCGCCACTGGTGAACCTGCGGATAGAAAATGGATGGAGGTGGAGGTGGTGGTGGAGGTGGCGGTGGTGGAGGTGGTGGAGGAATTGATGATGGAGGAGACGGTGTAATGGAGATCGTAGGTAGAGGCATATAGACCTCTTCTCCATCCTCCGAAGGAATAAGCTCGTCACATGTGGGAGAAAAGTACATAATGGACTCAAAGAAGGTGTCATCTGCACTAATGTAGTGATGGTGGTGTTGGTGACATCTGCACTGACGTAGTGATGGTGGTGGTGGTTGTGGAGGTGGCGGTGGTGGAGGTGGTGGAGGAAGTGATGGTGGAGGAGACGGTGTAATGGAGATCGGAGGTAGAGGCATATAGACCTCTTCTCCATCCTCTGAAGGAATAAGCTCGTCATCTGTGGGGGAAAAGTACATAATGGACTCAAAGAAGGTGACATCTGCACTGATTTAGTACCTTCGTCAAACCGGTTCAAAGCAACGATATCCCTTTTAGGTCTTGGAATACCCAACAAACACACATTTGACAGCTCTGGGAGAGAGGTTGTCAAGACCAGGAGACATCTGATGAACAAAAGCTACCGAACCAAAAACACGAGGCATAAGCGAGAAAAAATCCGTCTTGGGAAACGCAATCAAGAATGGGATCTTCTCCCCCAAAATCGAAGAGGGCATACGATTTACCAGGTAGCAAACGGTTAGAACCACATCCCCCCAGTATGAATGAGGGGCACGATTCTGAATCAAAAGAGTTCTGGTAACGTCTAAAAAATGGCGGTGTTTTCATTCAGCCACCCCATTCTGTTGAGAAGTACATACACCGGATGTCTGATGAATAATATCATGAGATCTAAGGAATTGGGAAAGCTGAGTACTGCAAAACATTAGTGCATTATCTGAACGAATAAACTTTAGTGCATTATCTGAACGAATAAACTTGATTTTTGTTGAAAAAATGTTCATTATTTCATTAATGAAAGACTGGATAACAGGACTAGCATCAGACTTATTCTTAAGAAGAAAAACCCAAGACAACCTTGAAAATTCATCAACTGCAACAAGATAAAACCTATGTCCCTGATGATCTGTGATACGATTGTGACCCCAAATATCAAAATGAATAAACTCAAACAAACTATGACTACTCCGACCCTTACGACTCTGAAAAGGTAGAGTGATGATGCTTCCCACGCTGGTAGGCCTCGCACTGAAAGGTAGAGCGAGGAGAAATCTGTGGAAGAACGTAACACAACTTTTGCAGAGGAAGATGACCAAATCGAATGTGCCACATATAAGGAGAAATAGATCCAGTACGAAGAGAAGAGGCACCAACATAGGAGACTGCACTAGTCTGTAGAGACCCCCTTGCCCACGGCCAGTTCCAATCACCCTTCCCATTAGAATATCCTGAAACACAAGAGTAGATGGATCAATGTAACATCCGAATCCGCCTAAAACCGAACTTGACCTGATTAGGGTCCGATTAACCCAATAAAGTTGTTGGTCAATACCAAACAACCTAAAACGATCAACTGATCGTGAATCAAAAGTTGTTCGGGCGAAATCGACCGAAAATCGGTCGCAACGTAATGCGCGTCGTGAAAAAGCCGCGACGCAAATTCGAAAGCCGCAAAACGAACCGAGACTGTCATTAGATCCGATTCGACGAAACAAGACCAACGGAATAGATCGTTCGTCAATTGGAGGTCGTTTGATATTTAAAACCGTAAAATTTAACCTCAAACCGAAACCCTCGAAAATTTCGGGTATCCAAACCCGATCAAAAGTATATCAACATTATACTCATTTTGATCATCGTTCTGAGACGATCAAATCGAGATATTTCGCATTGAAATCTAACACTCAATACGCATATACGATCAACTTTAAAATGTGTCAAATAAAGAGAGCTTAATATATATATATATATATATATATATAAATTCAGCATCGGCTACTGTTTGTAAATAAAATATATATATAATTTTGTTTACAGGTAGCAGAGCTGTTTCGTTTCTATACTTTTATTCCACTTAAGCATTTCTTTTCTATCCAAGTGGCCCGTAGAAACTTACACATGTCAAGAAAGGATATCCTTTCCACCTCATTAATATCAACCCAAGCTCTCTTTCGTTTCCCACTCTTCTCCAATTGCCAACGATACCTCTCCCTCACTCTTCCAAATTTCCTCTCCCTTTGATCTCCCTCATTTTCCTCATAAAACCCCCATCGATTTTCTTCAAGAACAACATGGAGCTGCTATTCTGACTGCTGAATTTCCAGATTTTGCATGTTGTGATCTACATTTTGGATTTAAAATAAAGGTACACTCCCCTCTCTTTCTCCTTTTGCTACCAATGCATGAATTTCTCCCTCTTTATTCCCTTTCTTTCATATTTCCTCACTCCCAACTAGAGATCCGGCCCTAAATTTCAGCCCCAAATTCCAGCCCTTTTTTGCTGAATTGGAGACAGAACCCAAGGAAGTTGAAGCTTCTCCAAGAGCACATCTGCTTGCTCCATTCATGAAATTTCAGCAACTGCTCCTGGAATTTGCATTTCATTGCATGCAATATCAGCTCTGATCCCTTCAAAAATTTGATCCCAATAAGGTACACTCCTTATCCTCCTCTTGCTGCCATACATGTTCCTTTCTCAACAAATCTTTTTTTGAAAAGTTTGGGATGTTACAATAAGAAATAAACTATAAAAAAATGTATTAAATTGTTTTTGGTATTTATTCTACTCCTCCTGTGTAAGAACACAAGTTTGTATTTTTTTGTTTGTAAATTTTAAAGTTTTAAAAATATATATATATTTGAGAAATTTCAGTCCCTGCAAGTAAACAGATGTTTAAAATGAACATATATATATACTCATAGAAATTTGTGTTCCCATATGTTTCTTTTTACTGCAGTTCTGTTGTTGTTGCTGATGTATAAGCATGATTTGTTGTGTTATACATCATACATTTTGTAAATGGATCTGCAAATACTCATGGCCTTTTAATTGATGTTCAACATATGCAGTCTTGTTAATTTAGTAGGTTAATCTTTTCTACCTCAACAACTATTGAGTTCGGATGTTTTGTTTTTATTTACATCTAATGATTGGAGATACTCTGGTTATAAATATATAATATATTGAATTTAAATTCCTGGATACTGTAAAGTTCTTTTTATAAAATAAATATATATATTATTTGTCATATCTTTGTCTCTACAACTAAACCTCATATCAATAAGATAAAAGTTATTACTGTAAGAAGATGAACATTTGTCATGGTTAATTAATCAAGAACACCTTTTTTAAATTACAAGACTAGTTTGACAAATATCTTCAATAGTGTAAGAACTAGGATGAAAATATCAACTTGTAAGGATGACGACATGTTTCCATGAACGTCTACATACAAAAGCATACACGTTTTATATTTAGTTTGTAATAACCTTGATGTTCATTGATCATATTCCTTCTGCAAAAGTCATATTTATCTACTAAATGGTGAAGATGTAGGAAGGGGAAATAATTACATAATTCCATGACCTAAGAAATTCAGTATACTCTTTTGTTAGAAATTTCTCACTCTTTGGGGGTAGCTGTATCAACCCTACCACCGTTCATCTCCGGTTAATAACAATCACAATCTACTCTGTAGATCTCTAAATTATTCTAAATTTTTCCTTACTGCTTTTGGCACTACAATAATAAACTTCTCAACTTATGAACT
This sequence comes from Ottelia alismoides, assembly GCA_037367405.1. Taxonomy (NCBI): domain Eukaryota; kingdom Viridiplantae; phylum Streptophyta; class Magnoliopsida; order Alismatales; family Hydrocharitaceae; genus Ottelia; species Ottelia alismoides. Next base: position 72,775 of record JAZKJV010009354.1, read on the forward strand.
CAAGACAAACAAGATTAGCCTCGCACTTCTAATTCAATTAAGGAAATCAATAGTCATCTATACAACGCGTCTGAGATATCAAAAAAAAAGGACTGATTTCTGATTTTGGTCAATAGTAATCAACTCTTATACAACTGATCTAAACTCGAGAACGACCAAGAAAGATCTGATTATAGGCAAAGGATACATGAAGATGACTTTACTCTAAATTGTATTTTAATGCATACCGATGGTTTGATATGAGTTAAACCTTTCCACTTCTCTGTTTACCAAAAGCAAAGATGATAGCTTAAATAAGTAGTCAAGAAAGAAAAGAATTATTGAGGATAGTAAATCGTGCCGGTCATGATGAACTTTACACTTGACCGTGCGAGGGCGCGGTGACCCTCAACTGGGCGGAAGAATAGGAAGCCTAGTTAGGGCAGCGGCCGCCAAGTGCGCGGGTCTAGGATCCCAGTCTTTTCACGGTTTTTACGCGAGCTCGCAGTGTTTTTACGCCTCGTTGAGATCCCGACTTTAGACCAGTTCCGCTGACCCTCTGTTTTAGGATACCCAGGCGGGGGATCCTCAGTTTTTCAGTTTTACGTACGAGCTCGGTTGCCCGTACTAGTCGGGTTGTTTTCTAGAGCGACTTTTCCGAGAAGTCTCTCCCACCCGTCTCAGTGGTGTAGTTTGGGAGTAGACCTATCCCTCTATTGGACCGTCCTTCCAACTAGAGGGCGAGATGGAAGAGCCATTTGTAGGCTACTTCACCGGTTGAGTTTTTCTTTCGCCAACAGACTTGGCGATTCTACATCCAGATCATCCATATCTATATCTGCATCATCTGGAGTTATATCTGAGATAATTGAAGTTAAGGATTGGAGAAGTTACGATCAAAAGTTGGGACTAGTAGGAAATGACTATTCTCTCTATCTAAGAATTTAAATAAATTAAGAGATCTTTCCAATCTCAAATTTTCCATTATCACTCACCAACGTGATCTCTGAAGAAAATGATATATATGCTTATACTCATACACTCATGAATACTCAACTACTATATAAATATGTCATATGTGGGAAATGTTGGGTTATGGGACAATCATTTGAGACGCTTACAACTAGCCTGAAAACCTTTTTACTTACGCAAGTAGATGTAAACTTTACTTATTCCACCTTTCTACTTGCTTGCTTTTGCAAATATTAAATGTCTATTTATTTTTATAAGTTTTTTTTGGAGGTACCAGCAATTGCTGACGCCTCTTCTTTCCTAAACGTGTTTGGCAGGCAAACAACCTGCAGTTTAGTAGCAGCTCAGTAGCTATACATGCTTCCTAGAGATAGAGTATACACTAGACGGTATGATTTACTTTGTCTCAATTTTTGTTCAGATAAAGATGTAAATGCTTCACTTCTTTTCTCTTATGTACTACATTTTGGGATATATTGTGTATACTGACAGACATTGTACATGATGTAAAAATATATGGAAATTAATGAAAAGAAATTTTGGTGCCATTTGTCTCTTTTACTTGTGGTTATGTGTTAGAAATGAATGTCATAATTGCGCGAAAAATTTTCCTGTTTTTCTGCGACTTGTGTGATCTTATGTGAATAGAATATTGCGAATTATGCGTAAACAGGTACTCGGATCCTGAGGGGTTCACAATTTGGTATCAGAGCAGTGGTACCCCGATACGCACCTTCGCGGTATTACAATTCCGATCGCATTAAGTTCTCGGATAGCGACAGTCTTCCGACTTGTCGTGAGTCCGAGAAGGGAAATATGACATTCATATTCAATAACTACAGATGTCACCAATTTCATTAATTTTCATATTATATCCCAAGAAAAGAAAATCATTTATGATAAGTATCTGTCTATGGCATTTTTATGACTAATTATGATTCTTATGCAGAGCCATGGCATCTCGACCCGGTCAGGAGACGGCTAACCAGTTGGCACGTATATTGACTGCCCTCACCGACCTCCAGCAGTAGCAGGCTGCCATGCGAGGTCAGCAGGAGCAGATTTTGGCCCAGCAGACTGAGATTGCCGACAGGCAGACAGATATAGAGATGAGGTTTGAGGATCTATCCGATTTCACGTACCATCCATCGCAGGATGGGATACGGCAGGACCAGCCGAGTTGAGGGAGCTGAAGGTGCAGCTACAGGAGTTACTTGATTTGGGATTCGTGAGACCGAGCACTTCACCTTGGGGTGCTCCAGTTCTATTTGTCAAGAAGAAGGATGGATCCATGAGACTGTGCATCGATTACAGGCAGCTGAACAAAAGAACGGTGAAGAATCGTTATCCTTTGTCGCGCATCGATGATTTGTTTGACCAACTCCAGGAATCTTCGGTTTTCTCGAAGATCGATCTTCGCTCAGGCTACTATCAGCTGAGGATATTTGAGTCAGATATTCCGAAGATAGCTTTCAGGACTCGCTATGGACATTACGAGTTTGTGGTGATGCCGTTTGGGCTCACCAATGCACCTGCGGCTTTCATGGATATGATGAACCGTATCTTTCGTCCATACTTGGACAAGTTTGTAGTGGTGTTCATCGATGATGTGCTCATATATTCATGGAATGAATGGGATCATGCGAATGATCTACGGATTGTTTTGGACACATTGCGAGAGCACAAGCTATATGCCAAGTTGAGCAAGTGTGAGTTCTGGTTATCCCAGGTCTCATTTCTAGGGCATGTCATTTCTGGAGCAGGCATCGCAGTTGATCCTGCGAAGATAGATGCAGTTATGTCTTGGGAGCAGCCCAAGACAGTTACTCAGATTCGGAGCTTCCTCGGATTAGCGGGCTATTACAGACGCTTTGTCAACGGATTTTCACGCATTGTTCGCCCTCTGACACGGTTGACGCAGAAGGGAGTTCCATTTAATTGGGACGATTCATGCGAACATGCCTTCCAGACACTGAAGGAGAGATTAACTACAACACCTATTCTTGCTCTTCTTTCAGGCACTCAGGACTATGCAGTTTACACAAATGCATCTGGAGAAGGTCTAGGATCAGTGTTGATGCAGAGAGGACAGGTAATTGCTTACGCATCACAGCAGTGGAGATCGCACGAGCAAAACTACCCCACACATGACTTGGAGTTGGCGGCAGTTGTCTTCGCCTTGAAGATCTGGCGTCACTACCTATATGGGGTGAATTTCGAGATCTTTACAGACCACAAGAGTCTGAAGTACATCTTTGATCAGAAGGAGCTGAACATGAGGCAGCGCAGATGGCTCGAGCTGCTGAAGGATTATGATTGCACGATCTCTTACCATCATGGTAAGGGAAACGTGGTGGCTGATGCACTCAGCAGGAGAGCGCATGCTGATGGTACGACGAACTGGCTATATACATGGGATACGCTTGCCGCTTTGACCTATTGGCATCCTCAGGAGAGCGCATCCATTTCTACCACCGTGCCTCCACGATTCAGCAGTTTGTGGGATCGTATTGTCGAAGGCTAGAAGACAGATTCTTGAATTCGAGACAGATACATACGCACCATCAAGGACGAATTTGATGACTTTGTTGTGATGGAATCTATTTTATGGAAGGCAGGACGGGTCGTTGTACACAATGACGAGCAGCTTCGCAGAGACACACTTGATGAGGCACACAGCTCACGGTTATCTATCCATCCAGGCAATACGAAGATGAACCATGATCTGCAACGACATTTCTGGTGCGATGGAATGAAGCGCGATGTGGCGCTACATGTTAGCAGATGCATGACCTGTTAGATGGTCATGGCCGAGCACAGGAGACCACCAGGATTACTGCAGTCTCTCCTCATTCCTGAGTGGAAGTGTGAGAGCATTTCTATGGATTTTGTCAAGGGATTGCCGAAGACACCAAGTGGCCATGATTCCATTTGGGTCGTTGTTGATAGGTTGACCAAGTCAGCTCATTTCATACATGTCAACACGACTTACACTCCATCCAGATTGGCCAAGCTCTATGTGCATAACATTATCAGACTACTTGGTATACCACGTAAGGTGGTGTCTAACAGGGATTCGAGATTTACATCACATTATTGGCATCAGTTCATGTCAGCACTACAAACAGAGCTGAAAATGAGTTCTGCTTATCATCCGCAGACTGACGGTCAGAGTGAGCGCACCATACAGACATTGGAGGATTTGCTCTGCACTTGCACTTTGGAGTAGAAAGGGTCCTGGAAGGACCATCTGCCATTAGTAAAATTAACGTATAACAACAGCTATCACTCCAGTATTGGCATGGCACCATTCGAAGCCCTATACGGGCGGAGATGCCTCACACCTCTCAGTTGACGTGAGGTAGGTGATCATGCTTTATATTCCGTAGATCTCTTGGAGGAGACTGCGAGAGTTGTTGATTTTGTGAGACAGAGGCATCTGACGGCATAGAATCGTCAGAAAAGCTATGCCGACCGTCGGAGAAGAGACTTGGAGTTCCAGGTAATTCAATTATGACATATATATTTGTTCAAATTAATCTCACATACTAATAAAACTCCAGTCTATACAGGTCGGAGATTGGGTATTTTTGCGAGTATCTCCCATGAAGGGAGTACAGAGATTCAGTGTTCGTGGCAAGTTGGTGCCGCGATATGTTGGACCTTTTGAGATTCTGGCTAGAGTGGAGAAGGTTGCATATTGAGTAGCACTTCCTCCACATCTTTCTAGTATTCACGACGTTTTCCACATATCCAACCTGAAGAAATATGTGCACGACCCTCGATACGTCATCAGTTACGAGAATCTAAACGTGGAGCCAGATTTGACTTATGAGGAGAAGCCAGTCCAGATACTTGATCGTGCTGTGAAGAAGCTTCGCAGCAAAGAGATTCCATTGGTCAAGGTTTTATGGCACCGACACGGCGTCGAGGAGGCGACGTGGGAAACCGAAGCCGACATGCAGGCACGATACCCGCAACTTTTCTGAGGTAATAATTAAAACAAGCTTTTGTAATTAGATATATGTTCAAATATATGGCTTGTTTTTCTCTTTGAGATTTTTATGGGTTCCAAACCCTTTGAGGTTTTTATGGCCAAATGAAATACAAGACACATAAGGACCTTAACTCGAGTCTCGAAGACGAGACTCCCTTTGAGGTTTTTATATTTGTAACATCCGAATCCTCCTAAAACCGAACTTGACCCGATTAGGGTCCGATTAACCCAATAAAGTTGTTGGTCAATACCAAACAACCTAAAACGATCAACTGATCGTGAATCAAAAGTTGTTCAGGCGAAATCGACCGAAAATCGGTCGCATCGTAATGCGCGCCGTGAAAAGCCGCGACACAAATTCGAAAGCCGCAAAACGAACTGAGACTGTCATTAGACCCGATTCGACGAAACAAGACCAACGGAATTGACCATTCGTCAATCGGAGGTCGTTTGATATTTTAAAACCGTAAAATTTAACATCAAACCGAAACCGTATCTCGAAAATTTCGGGTATCCAAACCCGATCAAAAGTATATCAACATTATACTCATTTTGATCATCGTTCTGAGACGATCAAATCGAGATATTTCGCATTGAAATCTAACGCTCAATACGCATATACGATCAACTTTAAAATGTGTCAAATAAAGAGAGCTTAATATATATATATAAATTCAGAAGCATCGGCTACTGTTTATAAATAAAATATATGTATAATTTTGTTTACAGGTAGCAGAGCTGTTTCGTTTCTATACTTTTATTCCACTTAAGCATTTCTTTTCTATCCAAGTGGCTCGTAGAAACTTACACATGTCAAGAAAGGATATCCTTTCCACCTCATTAATATCAACCCAAGCTCTCTTTCGTTTCCCACTCTTCTCCAGTTGCCAACGATACCTCTCCCTCACTCTCCCAAATTTCCTCTCCCTTTGATCTCCCTCATTTCCCTCATAAAACCCCCATCGATTTTCTTCAAGAACAACCTGGAGCTGCTATTCTGACTGCTGAATTTCCAGATTTTGCATGTTGTGATCTACATTTTGGATTTAAAATAAAGGTACACTCCCCTCTCTTTCTCCTTTTGCTACCAATGCATGAATTTCTCCCTCTTTAATCTCTTTCTTTCAAATTTCCTCACTCCCAACTAGAGATCCGGCCCTAAATTTCAGCCCCAAATTCCAGCCCCTTTTTGCTGAATTGGAGACAGAACCCAAGGAAGTTGAAGCTTCTCCAAGAGCACATCTGCTTGCTCCATTCATGAAATTTCAGCAACTGCTCCTGGAATTTGCATTTCATTGCATGCAATATCAGCTCTGATCCCTTCAAAAATTTGATCCCAATAAGGTACACTCCTTATCCTCCTCTTGCTGCCATACATGTTCCTTTCTCAACAAATCTTTTTTTGAAAAGTTTGGGATGTTACAATAAGAAATAAACTTTAAAAAATGTATTAAATTGGTTTTGGTATTTATTCTACTCCTCCTGTGTAAGAACACAAGGTTGTATTTTTTTGTTTGTAAATTTTAAAGTTTTAAAAAAATATATGTATTTGAGAAATTTCAGTCCCTGTGCAAGTAAACAGATGTTTAAAATGAACATATACATATATACTTATAGAAATTTGTTTTCCCATATGTTTCTTTTTACTGCAGTTCTGTTGTTGCTGATGTATAAACATGATTTGTTGTGTTATGCATCATACATTTTGTAAATGTATCTGCAAATACTCATGGCCTTTTAATTGATGTTCAACATAGGCAGTCTTGTTAATTTAGTAGGTTAATCTTTTCTACCTCAACAACTATTGAGTTCGGATGTTTTGTTTTTATTTACATCTAATGATTGGAGATACTCTGGTTATAAATATATAATATATTGAATTTAAATTCCTGAATACTGTAAAGTTCTTTTTATAAAATAAATATATATATTATTTGTCATATCTTTGTCTCTACAACTAAACCTCATATCAACAAGATAAAAGTTATTACTGTAAGAAGATGAACATTTGTCATGGTTAATTAATCAAGAACACCTTCTGAAATTACAAGACTAGTTTGACAAATATCTTCAATAGTGTAAGAACTAGGATGAAAATATCAACTTGTAAGGATGACGACATGTTTCCATGAACGTCTACATACAAAAACATACACGTTTTATATTTAGTTTGTAATAACCTTGATGTTCATTGATCATATTCCTTCTGCAAAAGTCATATTTATCTATTAAATGGTGAAGATGTAGGAAGGGGGAATAATTACATAATTCCCTGACCTAAGAAATTCAGTATACTCTTTTGTTAGAAATTTCTCTCTCTTTTGGGGTAGCTGTATCAACCCTACCACCGTTCATCTCCGGTTAATAACAATCACAATCTACTCTGTAGATCTCTAAATTATATTACCCTAAATTTTTCATTAGTGCTTTTGGCACTACAATAATAAACTTCTCAACTTATGAACTCAAGACAAACAAGATTAGCCTCGCACTTCTAATTCAATTAAGGAAATCAATAGTCATCTATACAACGCGTCTGAGATATCAAAAAAAAAGGACTGATTTCTGATTTTGGTTAATAGTAATCAACTCTTATACAACTGATCTAAACTCGAGAACGACCAAGAAAGATCTGATTATAGGCAAAGGATACATGAAGATGACTTTACTCTAAATTGTATTTTAATGCATACCGATGGTTTGATATGAGTTAAACCTTTCCACTTCTCTGTTTACCAAAAGCAAAGATGATAGCTTAAATAAGTAGTCAAGCAAGAAAAGAATTATTGAGGATAATAAATCGTGCCAGTCATGATGAACTTTACACTTGACCGTGCGAGGGCGCGGTGACCCTCAACTGGGCGGAAGAATAGGAAGCCCAGTTAGGGCAGCGGCCGCCAAGTGCGCGGGTCTAGGATCACAGTCCCTTCACGGTTTTTACGCGAGCTCGCAGTGTTTTTACGCCTCGTTGGGATCCCGACTTTAGACCAGTTCCGCTGACCCTCTGTTTTAGGATACTTAGGCGAGGGATCCTCGGTTTTTCAGTTTTACGTACGAGCTCGGTTGCCCGTACTAGTCGGGTTGTTTTTTAGAGCGACTTTTCCGGGAAGTCTCTCTCACCCGTCTCAGTGGCGTAGTTTGGGAGTAGACCTATCCCTCTATTGGACTGTCCTTCCAACTAGAGGGCGAGACGGAAGAGCCATTTGTAGGCTACTTCACCTCTTGAGTTTTTCTTTCGCCAACAGACTTGGCGATTCTACATCTAGATCATCCATATCTATATCTGCATCTGGAGTTATATCTGAGACAATTGAAGTTAAGGATTGGAGAAGTTACGATCAAAAGTTGGGATTAGTAGGAAATGACTATTCTCTCTATCTAAGAATTTAAATAAATTAAGAGATCTTTCCAATCTCAACTTTTCCATTATAACTCACCAACGTGATCTCTGAAGAAAATGATATATATGCTTACACTCATACACTCATAAATACTCAACTACTATATAAATATGTCATATGTGGGAAATGTTGGGTTATGGAACAATCATTTGAGACGCTTACAAATAGCCTGAAAACCTTTTTACTTACGCAAGTAGATGTAAACTTTACTTATTCCACATTTCTACTTGCTTGCTTTTGCACATATTAAATGTCTATTTATTTTTATAAGTTTTTTTTGGAGGTACCAGCAATTGCTGACGCCTCTTCTTTCCTAAACGTGTTTGGCAGGCAAACAACCTGCAGTTTAGTAGCAGCTCAGTAGCTATACATGCTTCCTAGAGATAGAGTATACACTAGACGGTATGATTTACTTTGTCTCAATTTTTGTTCAGATAAAGATGTAAATGCTTCACTTCTTTTCTCTTATGTACTACATTTTGGGATATATTGTGTATACTGACAGACATTGTACATGATGTAAAAATATATGGAAATTAATGAAAAGAAATTTTGGTGCCATTTGTCTCTTTTACTTGTGGTTATGTGTTAGAAATGAATGTCATAATTGCGCGAAAAGTTTTCCCTGTTTTTCTGCGACTTGTGTGATCTCATGTGAATAGAATATTGTGAATTATGTCGTAAACGGGTACCCGGATCCTGAGGGGTTCACAATCAAATATGGCACGACAATGTAAATCCTTGGTGATTTGACTAATTGAAAGTAGATTCATAGAAAATTCAGGAGCGTGAAGGACATTCTGAAGTCTCATTGCAGGTGTCAATTGCACCTCCCCTGACCAGTGATGGGAGAGTGTGTCCCATCTGCTATGACAACAGATCATCTAGGCTGAGTTGGACGAAAAACACTAAACTGGCCTTTGTCACCACAGAGATGATGGGATGCTCCTGAATCCATGATCCATTCTGACAACTCTGCCCTGTAACAAGTAGTAAGGCATATGCTATACCTGATGTAGACGTTGATACTGAGGCAACCACCTCTGAGGATCCTGAAGGAGAGCTGGTTGACCCAGTAGATCATAATCTCCTTGAGTCGAGCTACAAGTTCATCAAACCTTTGATCAGAAATAGGTGAATGACTCCCAACCTGTTGTGTCTGCTCTGCAACCCGAACTGAAGCAGGAAATCCATGCTCAGAATAACATGTTTCCTCAGAGTGGCTAAATCTGTGGTAGTAGGTGCAAGGCTGACGGGGTCGACCACCCCCTCCTCTGCCATGACTAGAGCTCCCCCTGCCACGATATGATGTAGGGTTTCCCCTACCTAGAGATGCAGCCATAGCAGAGGATGTCTGAGACTGAAGAGTACTACCAGTGGATATAGAAAGTCTGCTTAATCTGTGATACGCCTCCTCCATCGAAGGTATGGTAGCGTCAGTGAGAATCTGGGCTCGAGCTACATCGTACTCGGGATCAAGAGCGGCTAGAAAAACCCCAGTCATCACAGAGTCTCTGTATGCCATGAGCTGCTCTGGCGTAACAGTCAAGGGAATGTACCCATGTAACTTCTCTAACATACCCCTCAAAGAAGTATAGAGGTTATGAAGGGGACAACCATTCTGCTTCGATGCGAAGATATCGTGCTGTAGCTGCAGTATCTTCGACTCATTCTTCGCCGGAGAATATGTAGCGGCAAGAATATCCCACATAGCCTTCGTAGTAGGCTGACTCAACATATCATTGGCTATCTCTGTGGACACATTCTTGGATAGCCATACGCATACATAGGCATCATATGCCTCCCATGAGGCGTTTGTCCCAGTCTTGTCATGTGGCTCCTCCGTCATGAGGATATTCTTCTCGTCATAACATTGCATTAAACTCATGAACTGCATGGCCCACAGTTCATAGTTTGTTCTATCCATTTTGACGATCGGTGTTGGACCTTTGAATGTGTACCCAAGGATGGGACGTCAGCTTTGTTTTCAGACATGATGACAATGATCTCCAAGACTAGGTCAACAACAAGACTTGCGCCTACACTGACATACAAGAAGATGGTTGTGGGTGTAGACTCATACCACAACCTCTTCCATTCTTTTGAAGACTTCTTTGGGTGCCTAGGGTATTTTAGGTAATGATGTTACACCCTAAGAACCTAAACACACGGTGTTGGCAACGACATAAGAGGCGCAGGAGGCCGCAGCCGTCACGGGCGACACACCCGAGCAGGCCGTACACGGGCGGCGGCCCGTGGACTGCGCTGGCACGATGGCAGCGGCTTCGACTGGAGCTGCGGAGAAACATCGCAGATTGGCGACGCGTGGAGCAGCTCCGACGTGGATCGACGGCACGTGGAGCGAACGGCGTGGAGCGACGGTGCATGGAGCGGATGGGCGGAGGCTCCGCGCAAGCTAGGGTTTTAGGAGGGTTAGGTCTCTATGGCACAGGCTCCGATCTAGGACCGTCCCTCTGATACCATGTGGAAGGAGAAAAATAAAAAGTATTATTCCTCAAAGTCCTAGAGCTCTATTATATAGGAGAAAAGCTCTATGGGAAAATTACATAAGATAGACTAAAGAAATAACAAATATAAATAAAGACCAAGAGAGACAAGAATCTCAACAACCTTGGTAGAGGGATGTCCAAGGCGCAAATGCCATAGGAGCGGATCTTCGAAGATGGACGCAGCACCAACAAAATTGGAATCTGAAGGTATGTCAGGATAATATAGGTTGTTCTTCTCATGACCCCCACCAAAAATCGGCTTCGTCCGAATGTCCTGGAAAAAACAAGACTCGTCAAATATCACACGACAATGAAGATCAACACAAAGCTTGTGAACTGACAGCACGCTAAGAGGAAAATCAGGAGCACAATGAAACCCAAAAAGTCAGAGTTTGGAAGAGAATTCCATAGTTCCAACAGTAGTAACCGGTGATTGAGTCCCATTAGCGACTCGAACTGACTTCACAGAGGTAGATGGTACGGAAGAGGTGAGTAGTCTACCTTCTCCAGTGAGATGAGTAAAGGTACCAGAATCAATAATCCAAGTTGGAGCATGAGTGACAGAGTTGGCTAGTGTACCTGAAGGAGTAACCAGAGCAGAAGTCGTAGTGTTACTAATGGTAGTAGGCCCTGGAATCTGAAGGATCTGCATCAGGCAGGAGTAATCTACGTCAGTAAGATGAACAGTCTTGCAACTTGGATCATGACTGCAACCTCCTCGTAAGTTGTATCTGCCTCTTTGCCCAGATGAGGCGATGTATGCAAAGTTCTCTGTTGAAGGTAAGATGGGAGGCCGGGCAACCAATGTCTCGAGTTCCTCAAGTCTGCCAAAGATGGCCTTCATTGTTGGCAGTGTGTCTGATATAAGAAATTGCTCCATTGTTGCATGGTATCTAAATGCAGGCCATCAAGAAAGCGGTATACCTGCTAGTCAGAATGCTTTTGTATCTATTTAGTGCAACATGAGGGCTGGAATATTGCAAGCTCCTCATACAGGATGGAGAGATGCATGTAGCACTCTATGAGGGTGGAATCACCCTGAGATGTTGACCCGATTCGCTTGTAAATGTCTGCAAGGCGTGACTTCATCTTCTTCTGGAAGTATGTTTGCTCGAGATTCTCACACATTTCCTTGGTCATATTTTTGTAAAGAAGATTTGAGGCAATGTGAGCCTCAACACTGTTGGTCATCTAGTTGATAACCAAGTAGTGGTCTGTCTGTCAGTTGTAAGGCCTTAAATGTCGGTTTCAGTCACCATTTCGGTATCGACCAAAATAGAATTTCGATGGAATTTCGGTGGAATTTCGACCGAAATTTCGGCCATTTCGATCATTTTTTGTACTAGGACCCCCATATTTCGGTCATTTCGGTCATTTCAGTCGAATTTCAATTTCGACTGGATGTCGATATTCGACAGAAATTCGATCGAATTTCGCTGAAATTTGAGGCCATGGGACTCAGTTGTCGTACTCTTTGTTCTTTTCATCTAAAGGATCTTTAGTCAGAATGTAGAGTTTCCTCTGACTACCAATGAACACATAAAAGATCGAGACTAGAACACGTAATTTTCAGTACCCTTGAGTTTGATAGTAGTGCCTTGTGACATAATATTCGTGGCCAAGGGCTATGTCTTGGTAGAAGAAGGTGTCATTGTGTTCTTAAAATAGAAAGAAGATCGTGTGATCAACTAAGGATGCATATAAGGGCTAGAAAATTCCCTAGAACTCACGTTTGCACTTAAAGAAGGGCTGAAAAACCTCAACGGATAACAGATTTGGATTCCTGGCGGCGGTCCGGGATGAGTTTTGGGTCTCTAAAGATACCTACGATACCCGTGGAGGGTAGCTGTGGGGCTGACGACCTTCGTAGGAGGTCCTGGAAGCGCTGGGCAATGCTAGAGGGAGGGTTGTGGCATCATGGCAGCACTAGCGGGCCTCTGTGGGTGGTTCCAGTAGCACCGATAGGTGCTGGAGATGCTCCTTTGGGGTCGAGCTACTGCACTGGAGGCTATTGGAGGGCCTTGCATGGGACCCTACTTCGGGGAAGAGGGTCCGCGCAGGCTTTGGCAAGGCTTGAAGGTGGCAGTGGGGATTTTAGGTTAGAACCCCGTCTTGGACCGTTGCTATGATACCATGTGGAGAAGAGAGATGAATAAGATGTCGATTCCATAGGGCTAGGGTCTCTTATATAGAGAGAAAACCCTAGAGAGTACAAAAGGAAAAATACATAAATACCCCCAAGGGGTTACGTAACCCGAAGGGTTAAAGGTCACGGAACCCGAAGGATTAAGGGTTACGGAACCCGAAGGGTTACGAACATAAATGCAAGTATAATAACTCTAACAGAATACATATAATATATGTGACATTAAAGATATTTAAAATTCCTAAGTTCATATTTTATATGTTTTTATTTTTGATACTAATAATTATTTAATATGCATTTGATTGTACTTTATGTATATGTATATAAACCTGGTAAACATTGTTGACAAGGAGTTGTTGACCCTTCAGTCAACACCACCTCCCTCCATCCCTATTCGATCTTTCACTCTCTCTCGTTTGCATAGACCCAAAACCCATTTGATCGATCAACTCCAGTTGCCATCTCCTTCATTCTCGATTGTCAACACCGTTGATTTCACTTGAAACCTTCGTCGATTCAAATTCTAGACACCAACTAACTCCAACCACCTCTAGACACCCTGCAAATCCTAAACTCTGAACCCACAAACTATCATTGTACCCCCTTTTCGCAATCATCCGTCACATCATAAATGTTGAGAGATTTACATGTATTCGTATAATTTATTTCTTCTGTCTTTATCGTGTAATTTGCCCTCTAGGGTTTATTCTTCCTATATAACAAAACCCTATGGCCAAGATAAATACCAAGTTTCATTTTTCTCTTCACATGGTATCAGTACAACGGTCCTAAACTGGTGCCCGGTGCCTGAACCCCAGTGCCCTACCCACCACCGCCAACCCCACAATGGCGTGTTGTGCGCCGTCAGGTCTCGTCGGCAGCCTTTGCACCACCAGTCGATCCCTCCCCACACCGTCGCTTTCAAATCTCTACCGTCAAGGCCAACCTTCTACCATTGCCAAGTCTTTAGCCCAACCCTTGGCACTGCTGGTGGACCCAACCTATTGTCCAGCGGAGTCACAACAGCACCACCAGATCTTCGACAGTAGCCTAACGGCCCCACCGAACCCATCTAGGGTTCCAGCTGCACTGTCAAGCAACTCTTTCTTGCTGGTATTGTTCGATAGCGCTCAACGCACGGGTCCACCGATCAATACCGATAATCACTTATTAATACCAATCACCATCGATCAATACTAATCATTGCCAGTATGCGAGTAGCGCATGTAGTCACCGATCAATACCAGTATTGATCGGTAGCGCCCAGCCACGGGTCCACCGATCAATACTGATCATCACCGATCAATACCAGTATTGATCGGTAGCGCCCAGCTACGGGTCCACCGATCAATACTGATCATCACCGATCAATACCGGTAGTGGGTGCAAGTAGTACACGGGTCCGCCGATCAATATTGGTATTGATCGGTAGCGACTGTTGTTCTAGTTATTCCTAAGATATGATATCGTCATTTTAGGGTGATTTCAGTCCCATAATTCACCCTATTCACCGCAGAGTTGTTCGCAGTTGATGGAAGCAATTGTGATAGGACTATACACTCTCAACTGTCTTCACATATGTTCCTGTAGATGCTATAGGAGTATTCTTTCATCCCAGTTGCATTTATATTGGCTCATAATCTATAAATATGTCCGAAAGCAAGGTCGATCATCCGTATGTCGATATCTTCGAAGGCTCGGCTCTCATCATGAAAATGGATAGGACTAACTATGACATGTGGTCCATGAACTTTATGAGTCTAATGTAGTGCCACAATAAGGAACACATTCTGATGCAACCTGAGCCAACTGACAAAACCAGGACTAATTCATCCTGGAAGGAGGATAATACTTACGCACATGTTTGGTTGGCTAGCACCCTTGACATTCTGAATCATCCCACAGCTAAATTGATGTGGGACATCATTGCTACTACATATTCTCAAGCAAGAAACAAATTCTATAGCTCCAATATGATATTTTTTTAATCAAGCAGAATGGACAACTTCATAGTCTCTACACATAAGTGAGGGGTACGTTTGAGAAGCTTTATGGCTTCATGCCCCTTACAATATATTTGGAACAACAGAAAGCTTACAGGAATGCAACCTTGGCTAGAGTATTTCTAGCGGCCCTTAGACCCGAAATATGATGTTGGTCGGAACCAATTGCTGGAAAGTGAGTCCATATCGACCATGGAAGAAGCCTACAACAGGAAAAGCAGGATCATTGTGCCTTCTACTGCAAGCCCTCGATCGTCCTCTACGATGGTTGCCTCTCGGGGTAGAGGAGGTCATGCTCATCCTCGAGGTCGAGGTGTGTGTGGTCAAGGTGGATGACGATCACGAAAGCCGTGTATTTTTTGCCATCGTATTGGTCACTCGGAAGATACCTGCTTCCAGAAGCATGGTTATCCTACATCAGCTTGGATGCTGAACAAGTTGAGCCCCCTATTGTCATTGTTGGTCAGAGGATATATGACATTGTTCTACGCCTTAGAGAGCTCGTAGCATCTCCTACCACTACAACTACAACCCCTTTTGGCTCCTCTGATGTTGCAACGTCAGCCACTACCAGTAATTCAGGTATAACCTATGCACTTACTAGCTGCTTTAGAACAGATATTTCGGAATGGATAATGGATTCGGGTACTTCTCATCATCTCTGTGGACATGGAACTCAATTTTATACATACAATTTACTACAATCTGGAAGATCAGTGGTGATTGATGATGGGACACATTCCCCCATTATTAGACAAGGGGAGATCCATTTGACTATGTCAATGCACCTGCAGAATGTTCTCATGCACCTTAATTCTCTATGAATCTATTATCCATTAGTCATATTACTAAAGATTTACATTGTCTTGTCATACTTGACCCTACTTCGCTTGTGTTTCAGGATATACTCACAGGCAAGATGATTGGATGTGGTCGTGAGCATGGATGGTTTTACATATTGATCTGGTCCCCATATGCAGGAGCATCTTCCAATCCGACTGGATCTATTTCTTCATATATGTGGAATTTATGTTTTTGCCATCTCTCGTTGCAGAAAATATGTAGACTTGTCCCTTAGATTTCTCTCAAGTCTACCTTCTAGTGTAAGAAGTGTCATACCAGAAACCATCACCATTCTAGCTTTCCAAGTCTTCAAGGTCGTAGGAGTCGATGTCTTTTTTAGTGTGTTCATTTGGATATTTGGGGTCTGAGTTGTGTACGTGATTATCAACAGCACGTGTATTATCTTGTGGCAGTAGATGACTATTCTAGACTTTCTTGGGTATTCATGTTAAAGAATAAGTCTGATGTAGGTCATGTGAGTCAAACCTTTGTTAATGAAATAAAGAATATTTTTTCTACTACTATTAAGTATATTCGTTCCAATAATGCCTTGGAGTTTAGTACTAATTAGTAGTCGCATTTTTTAAAACCCATGGTATTATCCATCAGACTTCATGCCCTTATACTTCTTAGCATAATGGTGTCGTGAACGCAAACATTGCCATCTTCTTGATGTGACCAAACCTCTTCTTATTCAGAGTTGAGCTCCCCACTCCTTTTGAAGTGATGAGGTTCCAACAGCATGTTATTTGGTCAATTGTATGCCATCCCCTGTTTCAGGAGAGAAGGTCTCTTTCATGATAGCATTTCTCAAAAAGGATCTTTTCTCCTCTATGCCATGAGAATTTGGAGGTGCGACTTTTGTTCATCTTCTGAACCCTAGAGTTGATAAGCTCTCTCCTAGAGCGGTTAAATGTATTTTTATGGGCAAAGAAAGTATTATATTAATGTTGATGTCACCTTCTTTGAGTCCATTATGTACTTCATTCCTACGGGCGACATGATGATCCCATCTGAGTCTGCGGAGGAGGTTCTTCTTCCGCCTCCAACGCATGCTCCTCCTTCATCTGCATCTCACTTTTCCCACATGTTTATACACGCATGTCTCATGAAGCACCCTCTTCTCAAGCCCCCTTCCCACCATCCAGGATGCCCCATGTAAGTATTGAACGCTTGGTTTCTAGTGATGGCACTGGTGGTTTAGATGATCAGCAAATAACCATACAGGTTGAGCAAGGGACATCTCAGGAGGATATTGTACATGATAGTGATGTGGACCAGCCTATCGGTCTTCAGAAGGAAAGACACGGATGTGTTAAAAACCTACTTGATGGATATGTCTCACCATGATACTTGTCAAAGGAATTCAGGAAGTTCATCGTGGGACAATCCACTATTGAGATCCCATGCACGTACCAGGATGTCATAAGAGAGTCATTGGCATCTTGTTATGGAAGAGGAGATGGCTACATTGCAGTTGGGGTAGGTGAACTCTTGAAATTGCTCTAGAAATGTCATCTGTAGTCAGTTGCAAATAGGTATTTAGAGTAAAGGATAGTACCAATGGTAGTGTAGAGGGGTACAAAGCTCAAATTGTGGCTAGAGGATTTACTCAGACATATGGAGTCGATTATCTGGACACCTTCTCTTTAGTGGCTCGATATTCTACACTCTAGATCCTCCTATTTGTTGTTATGGCTCGCGATTGGTCCCTCTCACAACTCGATGTTAAGTTTTTTATATGGTGATCTACACAAAGAGATGAATATGCATCAGCCACCTAGTTTGCTGATGAGCAGGAGACTCACAGGGTATGCAGACTTCATAAGGCCATCTATGGTCTTAAGCAAAGTCCAAGGGCTTAGTTCCAGAAACTCTTCGACTTAATAGAACAGAAAGGTTACATGCGATCGACTGCAAATCATTCCCTCTTTGTTCAAAAGACTCAACGAGGTACGATGGTCATTTTGGTTTATGTTGGTCCCTCTCACAGCTCGATACAACAACAACAACAAAGCCTTTTCCCACAATTAAGTAGGGTCGGCTATATGGATTCTTCGCCTCCATTCAGATCTATCTTGGATCAATCTCGGATTTATATCCAAAAAATAAAGATCCCTTCGTATAGTCTCTTTCCAATACTTCTTGGGCCGTCCTCGCTCTCTCTTAGCCGGCTCAACATCCCAACACTCGCATCTCCTAACCGGTGCATCAGTTGACCTTCTTTGCAAATGACCAAACCATCTTAAGCGGTTTTCTCGCATCTTATCCTCGATCGGAGTTACACCAACTTTCTTTCTGATTGCATCATTCTGAATCCGATCTTTACGTGTATGTCCACACATCCATCTTAGCATTTTCATTTCTACTACAGCCATTCACTGCACATGTCTATGGTTCACAAGCCAACATTCAGAACCATAAAGCATAGCAGGTCTCACGGCTGCTTTGTAAAACTTTCCTTTAATTTTTAAAGGAATTTTCTTATCACAGAGAACAGCGGAGGCTCCTCTCCACTTTAGCCAGCCAACATTTATTCTATTAGTAACATCTCCATCAATTTCCTCATCATGTTGCAAAATAGATCCCAGATATCTAAAAGAATCTCTCTTCTGAATGTTATCGTCACCAATCTTCACCTCGATTCCTTCACCATTGCTTCCATCAAAGGTGCATTCCATATATTCCGTCTTAGCCCTACTTATACGAAAACGTTTAGTCTCCAATGCATGTCTCCAAACCTCAAACTTCTCATTTACTCCATCTCTAGTCTCGTCAATCAACACAATATCATCAGCAAATAATATACACCAAGGTAACTCATCATGAATGTGACTTGTCAACTCATCCATAATCAAAGTAAAAAGAAATGGACTCAAAGTTGAACCTTGATGTAAACCAATGTTGATATCAAAATAGTCAATCTTCCTCGTCGGGGTCCTTACACAAGATAAAGCCCTATCATACATATCCTTTATGAGATTAATGTATAGGACAGGTACTTGTCTCTTCTCCAAAACTCTCCACAGTATCTCTCATGGGACGGAATCATAAGCCTTCTCCAAATCAATAAAGATCATATGGAGATTCTTCCTTTTAGCTCTATAAATCTCCATTGTTCTCCTCAGCAAATGGATGGCTTCAATAGTTGAGCGACCTGGCATGAATCTGAATTGGTTTTCTTTTACTTGAGAAACTTGCCTCAACCTTCTTTCGATCACACGTTCCCAAATTTTCATAGTGTGACTCATCAGCTTGATACCTCTGTAATTTGAACAATTTTGAATGTCTCCTTTGTGCTTATAAAGAGGCACCACGATACTCCTCCTCCAATCTTCAGGCATTTTTTTGCTTCGCCAAATAACATTGAATAGATTCGTAAGCCAAGTCAAACCACGCTCACCTAAGACTTTCCATACTTCTACAGGGATGTCATCCGGTCCAACACCTTTCCCAGGTCTCATAACCTTCAAAGCCTCCTCTACTTCTTTTCTTTGTATTCGTCTATAGCATGCACGATTCAAGTAACTTTCACTACTAGCTAGATCACCCAAAGTGATCTCTCTATTTCTTTCTCCAATGAAAAGTTTATGGAAGTACTGCTGCCATCTAGTCTCTATATCCTTCTGAGTAACAAGCACGCGACCTTCCTCGTCCTTAATGCATCTCACTTGAGAAAGGTCTTTGGTCTTTCTTTCTCTTGCTTTGGCCAACCTGAATATATCCTTCTGACCCTCCTTAGAGTTGAGATTTTTATACATAACTTCATAAGCTTTTGACTTAGCTTCGCTTACAGCCTTCTTTGCTTCCTTCTTCGCTATTTTATAGTCTGTGACAGTTTCCTCTGTTCTATCCTTAGACATAGCTTTAAAGCAAGCTCTTTTAATTTTTAAGGAATTTTTTTATATGGTGATCTACATGAAGAAATGAATATGTATCAGCCACCTAGGTTTGCTGATGAGCAGGAGACACACCGGGTATGCATGGAAGTTTCATAAGGCCATATATGGCCTTAAGCAAAGTCCAAGGGCTTAGTTCCAGAAACTCTCCAACTTGATAGAACACAAGGGTTTCATGCGATCGACTGCAAATCATTCACTCTTTGTTCAAAGGACTCAACGAGGCACGATGGTCATTTTAGTTTATGTTGATGATGCTATTGTTTTTTAAATTCAAAAAAGGGGAAACACGCTATGGTGTTCGCCCTATAATATATTAATAAAAAGGAGGTTACAAGGAGACGTACAGTACCCAGGACTCAAGAAGAGTCTTGAAATGAAAAAGTACATTACCACAATAAAATGTTGTAAAGAGAAAAGTGCATTGTTTCTGGCTAACCAAATTGCCCACAAAGTTTCTATTAGGCACAGAATATCCTCTCGAGGGCGATTTTCAGCCTGGACAAGTAAGTCCCAGCAGAGATTCAGGCTCTGTAAGTTCATCTCGTTAATATCTAGCTCTGACTAGATGGCAGATGTCTTCGTACGATGCAAGAAGAGGTGATCAATCGTCTCCACGTGTGTTTCGCAAAAGAGACATCTATTGGAGATATCTGAGAATAATATAGCATAGCGATCTCTAGTCATAATGCATCTTCTTCGTAGCAGCCACATAAAGAATCCTATTCTGCCTGGTAATTTTAGCTCCCACATAAAGTTACAGTCACGAACCAGTGTGTCACTCCTCGTTTTTGGAGGTATAAAAACCTCAAAGTGAGTCCCGTCCTCGAGACTCGAGCAAGGTCATTATTTAACTTATTTGGATTTCATCTTGCCATAAAAACCTCAAAGAGAAAACAAGCCAAATTCTTTTAATGTGAAAATAATTACAAGGCTTGTTTTAATGATTACCTGAGAAGAGCTGCGGGCATCTTGCCCGCATGTCTGCTTCGGTCTCCCACGTCGCCTCTTCGACGCCATGACGATGCCACAACACCTTGACCAATGGAATCTCGTTGCTGCGAAACTTCTTCACAGCACTGTCTAGTATCTGCACTGGCTTCTCCTCATATGTCAAGTCTGACTCCACGTCAAGATTCTCGCAACTGATGACGTGTCGAGGGTCGCGCACATACTTCCTCAGGTTGGATACATGAACTATGTCGTGGATGCCTGAAAGGTATGGAGAAAGAGCTACTCAGTAAGACACCTTCCTTACTCTAGCCATAATCTCGAATGGACCAATATATCGTGGCACAAACTTGCCAGGAACGCGAAATCTTTGTATTCCCTTCATTGGAGATACATAAAGAAATACCCAATCCCCCATCTGCAATTACATGAATGCATCCAGATTAAGTCATATTTGCAAAAACCGGAAAAGAGGAGGATTGGATACTTGAAACTCCAAATCTCTTCTCCGACGGTCCGCATAGCTTTTCTGGCGGTTCTGTGCCGTCAGAAGCTTCCGCCTCACTAGATCAACAACCCTCGCAGTCTCCTCCAAGAGATCTACAGAATAGAGAGCATGATCACCTACCTCATGCCAACTAAGAGGTGTGAGGCATCTTCACCCGTATAGGGCTTCGAATGGTGCCATGTCGATATTGGAATGATAGTTGTACGTGAATCCAGCCAAAGGCAGATGGTTCTTCCAAGACCCTTTCCACTCGAAAGTGCATGCGCGAAGTAAATCCTCAAGCGCCTGAATAGTGCGCTCACTCTGTCTGTCGGTCTGCGGATGGTATGCATAACTCATCTTCAGCTTTGTCTGTAGTGCTGACATGAATTGATGCCAATAGTGAGATGTAAACCTCGAGTCTCTGTCAGACACCACCTCACGTGGCAAGGCCTTAAATGTCGGTTTCGATCACCATTTCGGTATCGACCAAAACATAATTTCGATGGAATTTCGGTGGAATTTCGACCGAAAATTCGGTCATTTCGGTCATTCTTTGTACTAGCACCCCCCATATTTCGGTTGTTTCGGTCATTTTGGTCAAATTTCGATTTCAACTGGATATTGATATTCGACAGCAATTCGACCGAATTTCGCGGAAATTTGAGGCCATGCGTGGTATACCATGAAGCTTAATAATGTTCTGTACTTACAACCTGGCCAATCTGGATGGAGTGTAAGTCATGCTAACATGTATGAAATGGGCTGACTTGGTCAACCTGTCAACAACAACCCAAATAGAATCATGGTCACATGGTGTCTTCGGCAATCTTGTGACAAATCCATAGAAATACTCTCTCACTTCCACTCGGGAATGGGGAGAGACTGCAGTAATCCTGGTGGTCTCATGTGTTTTGCCTTGACCATCTGACAGGTCATGCATCTGCTAACATGCTGAGCCACATCGCACTTCATTCCGTCCCACACCAGAAATGTTAACGCAAATCACAATACATCTTCGTGCTGCCAGGATGAATAGACAACTATGAACTCTGTGCCTCATCAAGAATGTCGTTGCATAACTGCTCATCGTTGGGCACAACGACCCGGCCAACCTTCCATAAAATGGACTATGTCACAACAAAGTCGTCAATCTCGTCCTTGACAGCGTGCATGTATCTATCTCGAATCCAAGAATCCGTCTTCTGGCCTTTGACGATGCGATCCCAAAGATTGTTGAATCGTGGAGGTACAACAGTAGATGTGGATGCACTCTCCTGAGGATGCCAATCAGTCAAAGATGTGAGCATATCCCACATGTATAGCCAGTTTGTCGTGCACTCTTCATGAGCTCTCCTGCTAAGCGCATCTGCCACTACATTTCCCTTATCGGAATGATAAGAAATCGTGCAGTCATAATCTTTCAGTAGCTCTAGCCACCAGCGATGTCTCATGTTCAACTCCTTCTTATCAAAGATGTACTTCAGGCTCTTGTGATCTGTGAAAATCTCGAAATTCACCCCATATAGATAGTGGCGCTAGATCTTTAAGGCGAAGACAACTGCCGCCAACTCCAAGTCATGTGTGGGGGTAATTCCGCTCATGCGGTCTTAATTGTCGTGATGCGTAAGCAATCACATGACCCTTGTATCAACACCGCTCCTAGACCTTCTCCAGATTTATCTGTGTAGACTACATAGTCATGGGTGCCTGAAGGAAGAGCCAGAATAGGTGTTGTAGTCAATCTATCCTTCAATGTCCTGAAGGCCTTCTCACATGAATCATCCCATATGATTGGAACTCCTTTCTGTGTCAATCGTGTCAGAGGGCGAACAACTCGAGAAAATCCACTGGCAAAGCGTCTGTAATAGCTCGCTAATCTGAGGAAGCTCTGGATCTGAATAATTATCTTAGGTTGCTCCCAAGACATAATCGTCTCAATCTTCGCAGGATCAACAGCGATACCTGCTCCAGAATGAGACCTGGGACAACCAGAACTCGCAATTACTCAACTTGGCAAATAGCCTACGCTCTCGCAATGTATCTAGAATAATCCTTCAGATCATCCGCATGATCCCATTCATTTCGTGAATATATCAGCACATCATCAATAAATACCACCACAAACTTGTCCAAGTACGGACGGAAAATCCGGTTCATCATATTCATGAATGTTGCAGGTGCATTGGTGAGCCCAAATGGCATCACCACAAACTCGTAGTGTCCATAACGAGTCCTGAAAGCTGTCTTCAGGATATCGGACTCTCGAATCCTCAGCTGATGATAGCCCAAACGAAGATCGATCTTCGAGAACAATGAAGATCCCTGGAGCTGGTCGAACAAATCATCGATTCGCGGCAAAGGATAACAGTTCTTCACCGTTCTCTTGTTCAACTGCCAGTAGTCGATGCATAATCTCATGGACTCATCCTTCCTGACAAATAGAACTGGAGCACCGTAAGGTGAAGTGTTCGGCCTCACAAATCCCAAGTCAAGTAACTCCTGCAACTACACCTTCATCTCTCTCAATTCAACTGGAGCCACAATGTGATCTCGAACTCGATCTCTCTCAGGAGGTAATCCTGGTAACTTCTCAGGAAAAAACATCTGGGTAGTCAGATACTACTCTGATGCTTTGTGTCATCGGCTCATGATCGGATGTCTCTCTGACAAATGCTAAATAGGAATCACATCCTTGATCAACAAGTCTCTCAGCTCGCAAAAATGAAATGTACTCCATTTTAGAGTCATGTAGTGTACCCTCAAAAGTGAACTCAGGTAAATATGGAATTCTGAAGACAACTGTCTTCCTAAAGAAATCAACTAATGCATGATGAACCGACAACCAATCCATGCCTCAAATCAAATTGAACTCATCAAGCTGAAGTAACATACAGTATGCGATCATCTCTTGAACACCAATCAGTACTGGCGAATGCTTGACTATCAATGAAATGATAAACAACTAGCCACCTGGCCCTCGGATGTGGTAAGGAGGATATAGGGCCACAGAAACTCTATCCAATGAAGCTAGTAGCCTCGATGCAATAAAAGAATGTGTCGTTCCAGAATCAAATAAAACATGGAAATGTCGGCCCAAGACTGAGACCATACCTTTTACTACAGTAGCTGTTGAACAAGCCTACTTCTCTGTCACTGTGTGTAGCTGACCCTGCCTGGCTAGTGTGGTACTGGAACCTGCCACACTCTGTATCTGTCTTTGCGACCTCCTGAAGTTGGAGTTCCTGCCATAAAAACTCCATGTACGTTGTGCCTGTGGCAGTGGTTGCGGCTGTGGCTGTGGTCGAGGCTCTCCTGAAGCCTGTGGGCACTGAGCTCGGTAATGTCCCCACTCAAGGCATAAGTAACATCGGACTGCCCGGGTAGGTGAAGCGGTCGTGTCTATGCTCCGAGTCGGTCCTGTTGGGGGTCTATCTGCTCGTTGCGGCCCAGATGATCGAACGGAATTTGCGCCACGTCAGGCAAGTGCTCCTCCTAAGGTAGTCGATGGAGATGAGTGAGCACCGCCTGAAAATGTCGAACCCGTAGGCCGAAACCGCCTGGCCGACCTCTGTTGTTGAAACAGTCGTCGTATCAGCCCAAAAGATCATTGTGGTCTGGGTGCCGCTCCTGACGAACTTCCAAAGCATCTCTCTCTGATGTCCTCAAACTTCTTCGTTGCATCAGTAGCCTTGGAGATGGAAGTAATACACAGTCCTACTAGCTTCCCCTGTACCTCCTCTCGCATCCTCTAATAAACTTTTCCACATTCTCAGCTGGAAATGTGGCAGCTGCTGGTGTGTGTCAGGATAGCTCAATATTTCGAACGAAGTACTCTCTAGCTGTCATCCATCCCTGATGAAGCTCTATGAAAAGTCGACGTCGGGACTCCTTCCACTTCGCAGAAAAGAAGTGGGATCTGAACCTCGTCTCAAAATCATCCCATGTAGGCTCACGGCCCAACTCAGAAACTACAACCTCTGCCACGAGGAACTACCATGGCAGAAGGGTTCCATGGAATAGGCAATTCTTTTTTTTCCCAATAGGTGTGGTATCTAATTTTTATGATTTATGAACCCTTTTGTTCAATATTTTTATGTTCGTGGGTCTTTACACCTACTTCTTCATTTTTCTCCCTATATAAGGAGTGTGTTGAAGAATGACCTAAGGGGTAATTGAACCTCTCCAAGATCTAATTACCATACCATCAGAGTTTAGTCCCACATCATCTATTATCAGGTCTATGATGAGTCAGCAAGGCTATATAAAGAGTGGCACACCCATGTACTCATTAAGAAATCATAAATAGAAGAATCTACCTTTTAAGGCATTCTCCTGTGGTTTCATCCCGCTCCTTAGGGAGTAAGGTTCCACGTAAAATCTTTGTTGTCTTCCTTAAGAATCTGCCATTTAAGGCATTCTCATGTGGTTTCATCTCGCTCCTTAGGGAGTAAGGTTCCACGTAAAATCTTTGTTGTCTTCCTTTTCATTTTTATTGGTCTGTTTATCACTTCCGCATTCCATTTCTCAACTTGGTATCAGAGCAAGTCAAGTTTGAGAGATTCGACTCTATTTCCAAGTTCATTATTCATGTTGGGTTCCTGATGGAACTCGATTTCTGTACGACGGTACAACTGCAATGGCTAGGACTCCTGATGGATTCAATCCTTAAGGACTCCAGCATCTTTTCCTCTCTATACGTGCCCCCCAAGCAGTGCCCTTGCCACACCTCCACTGTAGGTGTTGCCACCGACTCGAGGCAACGCTGGATCTTTTCGATCCGTACATGCGCAACTCCAGATACTCCAAAATAGAGCGAAGATCCCCCCACCCAGATCTCCATCCCAACGCCACCTCCGGACGCACCAGCGCAGAAATCTCTCCAGCCTAGAAAAGCCAAAACTTCAGGTCTGATGCTTATTCATCGAGAACCCTAATTGATGAGTTCTCCTCTCCATACGCATCCCTCTTCTCGCATACAGATTACCCCCCCACCTTTCTCGTGCGAACTATTCTAGACAGCACCCTCCACCTTCTCCAAAAGGCGCTGAAATCTCAAAGAAGTAGGTCGTATCGGTGATACTACCCCCTCTTCAATAGTGCTGCTACACACCTTTGCCACAAGGTACCACCACGCTCCAACTATCGGCCCTAGAATACCTCCTCCCCCAGCGCAGGCAACGATGGCAGTGATTGGGACACAAACGCACATATCCCATGCGCTCCCCGTGTGATGACAATGGTGGCTTCGATATGGATTCCCTATTTGGGAAGCCTAGTTCGGTTGGAAGAGAATAGGAAGGGAGGTTGATACCCCCACCTTTTTAAAGAAAAAAGAGAAATTGAAGGGGAAGAGAGAGGTTGGTTGAAAATAGAAAAGGAGAAGAGATTTTTCGACTCAAAGGGCTCAATGGATTGCTACTAAATTCATGAAAAATGCTTGCAAAATGGGAAAAATGAAGGCAAAGAGAAAAATGTTGATTAAAAAGGCCGAAAAAGGAGACCGCTACAAAAAAATGCAGCCAAAAAAGGGATAATGGTTTCAAAAAAAGAGAAGAATTTGTTTAAAAAGGGAAGGTAAAGAATTTTTTTATCCCCTCTTTGTTGGTTCTTCCATCTTCGTCGGGTATCCTCATGGTTCTAACAAGTAAAGAAGAAAATGCGAGTGAGAGAAGAGGGCATATTTACTACCTATAAGCGCCCATGGACTCCATCACAATCCCCACGAGTTTCAGGAGATGATTTTTTCATGACCCGACATGCGCTATCCAATTTCTCATATTCTCTACTCATAGAAAAACTCAACGCAGTCGTTGCAGGCTCCATCCTCCATTTTGACCGTGAACACCAGTATGAGATACTTCGAGATTCCTTTGAGAGAGAACACGCTTCAAGGTGCATGTAAAAGTGACTCGCATTCACATATCTACACATCGATACTCCCACGACATTCTTTAACAGTGTTTGATGACATCCATCGAGGCTTCGATGCCACAGCATCTATAGGCCTCGACAACAACGAGACTAATTGCAAGCTCCAGCCTACCAGTTCATCCTCACAAATATGACATGAGAAGCACCGTTCTCAGCAGCAACCAATAGAGTATGCATTGAGATGTTATGATATGTAGTGTCACGTATTCATCGTGCAAGTGACTGACTTCTTCTTGTTTGTCCAAGCTGAACATTACATGCTCCAGCTGAGGGGGGTGTTGAAGAATATTCTAGGTAGGCAATTGGATCCAGGATCCAATTACCACACCATCAGGATCAGTTAATGGGACCCTGTTGTGTCAATGGGCTTTATAAAGAGCCTCACAACAATGTACTCGTTGAGAAAACATAAATAGAAGAATTTGCCCTTTGCGCTCTCCTGTAGGTTTCATCGCGCTCCTTAAGGGGAGTACGGTTCCACGTAAAATCTTCGTAATCTTCATTGTTTATTGTTCTAGATCGGATTATCACTTTCGCATTCTATTTTTCAACTGAGTGGGTAATTTATAATTTAAACAGCTATTCTTAATCCCTGCACTAATTAAAAGAAACAATTATATTTGGTCATATGGACCGCTTCAATGAATATAT
This sequence comes from Ottelia alismoides, assembly GCA_037367405.1. Taxonomy (NCBI): domain Eukaryota; kingdom Viridiplantae; phylum Streptophyta; class Magnoliopsida; order Alismatales; family Hydrocharitaceae; genus Ottelia; species Ottelia alismoides. Next base: position 100,548 of record JAZKJV010009354.1, read on the forward strand.
GGATAATTTGGAAACTTCTTGCCATTGTTAAATTTGGGAAGATATCAAGTGTTGTCATCCGGTGAATTAATAATATCAAGACTACCTACTTTTATATGGAGTATTGCTATGTTTTGCATATTCATTGTACACTGAAAAGAGAAGAAACATCACCTTCTTGAAGCTGAATCCTTCCACCCCTCCTTGGTTATTTTGCAGCAAGCCGGTTCTTATTATGGTATAAGGAATTCCTGAGGCAATCACGAAGTCTTCATCTTGTTCAGCTAATTTTCTTGCCTTCCCATTCATAAGAGATTGTATACCACTGCTACTTCTGTAAGCAGCCAACTGTAACCTCACTAGAACTCGAAATAACAAGTACTGGTCGAAGTAGTGAAAAGCTCATATTCAAGGTTGAAGAGAGAAACTGAAAAGCTCTTATTCAAGGTTGAAGTGAGAAACCTGAGATAAAAGAACAATATGGTGTATGCCCTTCATCTGGACGACATCAGCTATGAAACCCTCCTACATTTCCATCAGAAATTATTCACATGTTACTTTACTAAAAAAGGAAATTTCACCACTCATAAGGCCCAGATAGAATCTAGATTTCCTAATTCAGGATGGGTGGAAGGATGTACAACCTTATTGCAAACTATAAAAACTAAAACAAGTATGATTGGCAACGTAATGAACAAAGTTTGGAGCTTCATTAAAGCATATCTTAAAACAACAGGGGATTTTAGTATAGTAAAAGCACAAGTTCTAAAATAATATTTTTTAGGCAAAAAAGGGGGAAACACGCTACAGTGTCCGCCCCCATTAAGTTATGTTAAGTTATAAGTGATATCCAAAAATTTATAATTTACCATTAGCAAGCCCGAGTACATAATTTAACCTAGAATACTAGTAAGGAACTAAAAGCAATGTGCAGAAACTGAATGGACAAACATCATACATTAGGACATATTATTGCACGTACACCTCTTAGAGCCTTCATGAGAGAGAATTTACCACTTCCGTCCCGAACTACTGGCTTCAAGGATAACAGAGAAATTGTGAATTAGCAAGAAAATGTCTCTAAACAAACTAATGAGAAACCAAATGCAGCTACCTCAAGATAGGTTCCAAATGCATCAAGAGCAGCGCGCTTATCTTTAACTATAGCCTTTACTTGAGCTCTTTTTAGAATCAAAGACAATATAACCATCTGTTGCAACCTCCAGGAAAAAAATAACCATCTGTTACAAGATGATTGAGTATGAAAAACAACTAAAGGAAAATCTCTGAAAATAATGACATTATTGGAACAGATAATGTTTTTTAACACAACAAAGCCTTCTCTTACATTAAACAAGATCGGCTACATGGATTCTTTGTCTCCATTCAAATCTATTTCGAGTCATTCTCCTTCGGATAGTCTTTTTCCAACACTTCTTGAGCCTTCCTCGCTCTCTCTTAGCCAGCTCGACATCCAAATATCGCATCTTCTAACTGGGGCATCGGTTGACCTCTTTCTAAATGACCAAACCATCTTAAGCATTTCTCTCTCATCTTATCCTCTATCAGAGCTACACCAGTTTTCCTTCTGATCACTTCGTTCTGAATCCGATCTTTTCGTGTATGGTAACACATCCACCGTAGCATTTTCATTTCTGCTACTGTCATTCTCTATACATGTTTGGTTCACCAGTCAGCATTCATATTCATAGAGCATAGCAGACCTCACGGCTATTTTGTAATACTTTTCTTTGATTTTCAAATGAATTTTCTTATCATATAGAATAGTAGAGACTTCTCTCCACTTTAGCCAATCTGCATTTACAAGTAGCATCTCCATCGATTTCCCCATAATGTTGCGAAATAGATCCTAAGCATCGAAATGAATTTTTTTCTAATCTTATTTTCTCCAATTTTCACTTTTTTTGAGAGATAAAGGGTGGCATCTCGAGCTAGGATCCATCACAAGGTTTATAAATATATATATATATATGATTACATCAACTATATATGATTACATCAACTAGACCGAACAAATGGCCCTACAATGTTCAAGTACATTTTCAGTATAAAAAGGTTAATCGAGAAAATGACTTCATTTATAGCGTACCAAATGGTCCAAAGTACCGCAACAGGAAAGGAATTATCCTCTTGTGAGCTATTGCATGCCGCCCGAAATGAAGCCCAAAAAAGAAATCCTTAGATGTCATCATCAGAGTTTCATAGTTGAATCCATAGGATTAGTACCATGCCTACATCTCGTCATGTTCGTCCAAGCTAGGAGACCAGTAACATACTTCCTTTGCGTCATCACCATGCCACGCTAGTTCCTTGCAAATTTGAGGTCAAGAAAATAACGAAGATTGCCAAGGTCCTTGGTCACAAATTGTTGTCCAAGGAAATCCTTAGCAGCCTGAATATCATGCTTATCATCTCCTGTAACAATGATGTCGTCCACATAAACCAAGATAGCAACAATACCTCTATGGGATCTCTGAACAAAAAGAGATTGATTTACAGTCGATCTGACAAATCTCTGTTGCTCAATCAACTCAGAGAGCTTCTAGAACCAAGCCCTTGAACTTTGCTTAAGGCCATAATTAGCCTTATGAAGTCCACAAACCATATGAGACATCCCTCAGCAGCAAAATCTGGTGGTTGTTGCATGTATACTTCCTCCTGCAAGTCACCATACAAGAAGGCATTCTTGACATCAAGCTGAAAGAGATGTCAATCACATACCACAACACTAGAAAGAAGAATCCTCAATGTAGAATGCCAAGCTACAGGAGAAAACGTATCCTGATAGTCCACCCCATATGTCTGGATGAACCCGCGAGTAACAAACATGACCTTGTATCTATCCACATTACCATATGTATGGTGTTTCACCGTAAACACCAACTTGCTCCTTATAACAGATACACTTGGTGGAGCGGGAACAACACTCCACATGCCATGAGACTGTAATACAGCCATCTCTTCCTCCATAGCAAGGCATTGCTGACTAACCTGTAATGCTTCTTGATATGTCTGTAGTATGTCCACGGCAGATAGTCCTACACCAAACCTCAGAAACTCCTCTGAGAAATGTGCAATATAAACATGTGAAGCAAGAGGGTACATGGTGCATGCATGCCTCTGTTTCCATAAAGCAATGAGCACGTCGAGGTATGTATCCTCCTCAACGACCGACGCAGGAACATGTATAGCCACATGCTTATCCTGCTGTAATTGCAAATCACCAATGCCATCAGTAGAAACTAAGTGCTCGAACATACCTGGGGCGTGCTGGATGATGGAGGCTCGTGAGTACGAGGTCAGTGAGTGTAAATCTGTGGCAAAAAGATGGAGACTGTTGGTAGACAGGGTGGAGGAGGTGGTGATGATGATGGTGAAGGTGATGGAGATGAAGGGATCGATGGAATAGGAGAGGGAGTGAGAGGCATAGTAGCCGTAGGCGTGGTAGAAGAAACCGAAGGCAGAGACATGTATACCTCTTCTCCAAAATCTGAAGGAATCAACCTATTACATGTATGAGAGAAAAACATAATAAACTCAAAGAAAGTGACATCCACACTAACATAATATTTTCGTCGAACATGATCAAAACAACGGTATCCCTTTTGAGTTCTGGAATGCCCCATAAAAACACACTTGACAACTCTAAAAAGAGCTTATCATGGTCAGGAGACGTATGATGAACAAAGGCAACGGACCCAAACACACGAGGGGTAAGGGAGAAAAGATCCTTCTAGGGAAATGCAATCAAGAAATGAATCTTTTCTCCTAACACAGACGAGGGCATACGATTCACCAGATAGCAAGCAATTAGAACCGCATCCCCCCAACAGAAACGAGGAGCATGACTTTTAATTAATAGGGTTCCGATGACATCCAAAATGTGACGATGTTTGTGTTCGGCCACCCCCATTTTGTTGGGATGTATAAGCACATGATGTCTTCGTGTGCCGTCAGGCCACCACTGGAGTCCCCGTTCGGCAGTGGGTGCTTCCGGTGTGGTGGTATTGACCATTGGGCGCGAGTATGTCATGAACATGTGCATTGTTTTGTGTGTCGTCGCTTTGGCCACTCGCGGAGGAGCTGTCCGACGGCTGCTACCGATACAACCGTGTTGATCGGTGAGGGATGCAGGGAGGGGGCTCTTTTCTTTGCGACCTTCGATGTGGGGCTCGTCTCCAAGGCATCCTTTAGGGGCGACGTAGCTAGGCTTTCTCCCTGGAGGGCGATGGTGAGGGGGCTCCGTGCCTCAGAGGTGCGGGAGTTGTTGCGAGGCTCGGTGTATGGGTCGTTACAGCTGAGGTGGCGACAGCCAAAGGACGCGGACGTCGCCGTGGAGCCGGGCACGGTGAAGAGGATCATCGTCAAGGGGCTCCCTGTGAGGGAAAGAACGAGATCTACCATCTCAGGGCTTCTGTGGGGTGTGGTCGTCGTTGACTCCGTCGAGTGCACTGGGTGTCAACCCGGTCAATCCCTGGATGTGGTGCTTCGAGTGTGGTCGGTTGGAGCCGAGAAGATGGGCTGGTGGGAAGTGCCCTTTTGATGCAGCGTGAAACCCACAGATAGGGCCAATTATTTATCTAATTTTATTGGTTAATTTTATTTACGTTTATTTAAAGTTGTCATGTCTCTAATTAAATAAATGAGATCGTCTGTGATCTCCAACAATTAGTTATATATTTGATTTTTAAATTTGGTCGGTTAATTAGTTAGAGTCTGTTTAGGATAAGTAGTTGTCAATTTAAATTAATTTGCTATTTTTTGTAATATCATCCCTCCTATATAAAGGGATGAGGGTCCATTGTTTTAGTGAGTCCTGTTTGATAATTAATTGAGAATTATTCTCTATCTTCTCTCTCTTCTCTCTTCCCCTCAGGTCTACGCGTTCTTCCTCCTTCAACCTCGCGCAACAGGCGTGTTCTTCTCCTCAACCCCTCTACTTTCTCCACCGAAATTCTACCGTTCAAATATTTCAAATTTTATCGTCGACACCGAATCGTGTTTGCATCATTTGGTATCAGAGCATGGCCTCCAGATCATCCTCACGATCTGGCGATCCATCCCGACGTTCCCACGGAAAATCCAACGGATCCCGCTCCAATGACCGTATATGGCGAGCCAAGGTTCGACAGACATTATCAAATATGAGCCAAATTTGTGCCGATATGCAAGTTGTGGCATCCCAGATGAGAGATACATTGAATGTTGAGATAGCACGCCAACTTGAGGAAAACGCCGCCAAAGCGAAGTCTCCAAGCACCGAACCCGAAGTTGAAGATGAAGATCCAACCGTCTACGACGAACTGCCCGTTGTTCAGGTCAGTTCGGAAGAGAAAGAAGTCGTACTGCTGGCTGTCCAGGTGATTCCTGACTCGAAAACCCCTCAAAGTTTCATCTACAGCCCATGTGCACCCCCCTCGCTGGACCCCTCCAATCCCCTCGCACCTCCAGGTCCCCTCTCGCTGCCACCGCAACCCCAAGTTCCCCTCTCTGTGACCCCGGCTACCCCAACACCGCCGCTACTCCCTCCCGCAACCCCCAAACCCCCTGCGATATCGCCCCCAGCCCCAGCTACCCCCTGCGCGTTCTCCCTCTCGCCAAGCCACCCCACGCGCACCAGCCCCTCTTCCCTACTCCCCTTCCCCCCCAGTTGACGCCGTCCCCTCTTAGACCGAGCACCCAACTCGCCACCGCCGCCACCTTCTCATCCCCGCCCCTCCCGCACCCCACGCCCTCCCCTCCTCCTACCCCCCTTCGCCGCCCGCCTTTCCCCTGCTCGCGCGCACTGCCACCCAGCCCCTGTGCGTCCCCGATCGACCACACCCGCCGAGCCCCAGACCACCCGACGCCGCCTCCCATCCACTGCCCAGGGCGTCGTGTCACTCTATCTCTCTAGTCGCGTCCACCCCGCCCCAACTTCTGCTTCGCCGCCAGCCTGTTGGACATTCCGTGCCGCCCCCGCACGCATAGAACGCAAAAGGAGCCCCGAGCCTAACAAGAAACTCGAGATTGAAGGGATTCGAGTCCCTGGAAGTGTGGGATTGGAAACTAATTCGGAAAAATTGCATGAAGATCCCCTGGCCCAAAATTCTATACCCACGAGGACATTGTAAGGCTAAAATATACTATGGATTCCCTTTAGTTGAAGGGGTATGAAAATTGCGCCCAAGCCCCTGGCTGCGAGAATATTTAAAAAAGAGAGCTGAAAATAAGAAATCTGGAGGCCCTCCTTACCCAAATAGGACTAGGACCTTGGGCTTTCCCTATATAAAGACCCCATGGCTTCAATCCTTGGACACATCTCCTCCTCTCCTCTCCTTGTGTCATTGCTTTGTTATGGATTCTCCAAAGGCCATGTTGTTCATGCCTCATCAATTCTTCGAGCACCACGTCAATGGGGAGAAAATCAGATGGACGCCTGCCTATGCGCGACACTTGCTCTTCCACCACGAAGGCCACGTCACCAACGCCCGCGTGTGGACTCCGCCGTTCGCTCCACACCAATTCTTCCAGAGGATGACTGAGAACGCGGATTCAACCTCCAAGCCTGCAGATCCAGCAATTCGTCGGGAGACGAATTTTTAAAAGCGGAGGAGAGTTGATGCAGCGTGAAACCCACGGATAGGGCCAATTATTTATCTAATTTTATTGGTTAATTTTATTTACGTTTATTTAAAGTTATCGTGTCTCTAATTAAATAAATGAGATCGCCTGTGATCTCCAACAATTAGTTATAGATTTGATTTTTAAATTTGGTCGGTTAATTAGTTAGAGTCTATTTAGGACAAGTAGTTGTCAATTTAAATTAATTTGCTATTTTTGTAATCTCATCCCTCCTATATAAAGGGATGAGGGTCCGTTGTTTTAGTGAGTCCAGTTTGACAATTAATTGAGAATTATTCTCTATCTCCTCTCTCTTCTCTCTTCCCCTCGCGGTCTACGCGTTCTTCCTCCTTCAACCTCGCGCAACAGGCGTGTTCTTCTCCTCAACCCCTCTATTTTCTCCACCGAAATTCCACCGTTCAAATATTTCAAATTTTATCGTCGACACCGAATCGTATTTGCATCATCTTTGATGGAAGGCGTGTGTTGCTCGAGTTGATGGCAGCAGACGCATGAGAGATTAAGCCGGCTGCTGGGTGTAGGCGAAGGGAGGTCCAGGCGGTGGAGAAGGTATCTAACGGTGTCGGCGAAGTCGTAGAGCGCCCTTCCGGTGAGCAGCCACAGGCAGAGCGAGCCCGGTTACCGGAGAGGTCGTAGCTTTCCGATGGGGGAAGATGTTTGAGCATGGTGCGATCTCCAATGGAGACGATACAGTTCGGCGCGATATCCGCGTTGAGGGTTTCGAGGATGGCGACGCTTCCTCTGCCTTGGCGTGTTGCAGTCGGGGTAGTTGACAATTTCAGGGATAGTGGGGTCCAGGTTGGAGAGCTTCATGATTTGTACGTCATTTCGGATCGGATCCTGAAGAGACGCCGGTCGAAGGAGCTGGCTGCTTCTCGGGCTGTCGGGTCGGGCATACTGCTTTGCGTCCGATTAGTATGGAAGGTCCTACAGCGGGTGATCCGACATGTGCGCGTTGTTCGGACACTTTTGTGGCTCCGGACCCGGGCGACCACCTCTCGGGTTTCCTGGAGATATCGGCGATTTATGCGGTAGATGTGGCGGATGGGGGTCTATCCGTAGCTGCTTCGGGTCTCGGTCACCTTAAGGTATTGGCAGGGACGATGCTCGAACCGCGGCAGGAAGCCTTTGTTGGGGTGGGATTGCAGGAATTGGGGTAGGGCTTGATACGTTGAGGAGGGAGGCGGGGGTGCCTGTCTCAGTTGGGGTACGGAGAAGCACAACCAATGCTGGGGTGGTTGTTTCTGAAGCGGAGGCCGCAGGGGGGGGGGGGTCTTTCGTTCCTATGTTGGGAACACCTAATGTGTGTGAGGGGGAGGGCTCAGGGCAGGCTTCTTCGGAAGGGGTAGGGTCGGGGCAGAGGAGGTTTGGGCTGGCGTATGAGAGGGGGGGAGGGGCTCTAGGAAGATGGAGAGGGCTGCGCTGAGGGCCTCTCTGACGTCAAGGTCTCCTGTAAATACTGAGCTTTAGGGCGATGCCACCCTTGTGACAGTGCAGAACCGCTTTGCAACTCTGGATAGGGATTTGGTGCGGCGATTAGGGGCCATTCCCCCAAAAAAGAGGGTGGTTCAGGTTGTTAAATGAAGATGCTGTCTCTGAATGTGAGGGGTCTGGGCCGCCCCAATAAGAGGCTTGGGGTGGTAAATCTGGTGAAAGAGGCTGGTGCGGATATTTTCTTGCTTCAGGAGACGAAGCTGCAGGCCCTGGACGACCGTTTGCGCTGTGACCTATGTAGGGGGGATATTTTCATGTTGGCGGAGAAGGGGGCCGCAGGTGCTTCGGGGGGAATCATTTCTGGCTGGCGGACCGACTCCTTCAACTTACTGGGAACTTTCGTCTCTTTGTTCACATTGACGGTCAAGCTGCTGCGGAGAGCTGATGGAGTTTGTCTATGCATCACCAATATATATGGCCCATGTAGACGAGAGGATGGTAGCTCGGCCGTTGATTTGGCGAGTGTTGCGCATGAGGTGGGAGCTGGTGTTTGGGTCATTGGTGGTGACTTGATTGTCACTTTGCTTCCGGGTGACAGGCCGGGGGGGCATGGTGACGAGTTCACCGGGGGCTAATTCTCTGGGGTTGTGGACGCGGCTGGGTGAAAATTCACTTGGAGGAATGCGAGATCCAGGTCCAGACTTGACAGGTTCCTGATGTCTGTTGAGGCAGGGGAGACTTTCCCGCTGGCGAGGGCTGGGCCCTTCTGAGGATGCTCTCTGATCATACTCTCATTCTCTGGTACTCTGAGGAGGGATGGCCGGGTTGTTTTTCCTTTCGTTTCGAGAAGAAGTGGCTGCTGGAAGAGGGTTTCTGGGACTTGGTCATTGAGCATTGGCGGGGATCTGTGGTGATGGGGTCAGCGGTGTCGCGATTCGCGGCTAAACTGGCTTCCCTAAGGCAAGTGTTGTTGTCGTATGGGAAGAATGTTGCTAGGAGGCGGAGGGCCGTCAAGACCGAGGCTGGGGTTGGGATAAGCAAGTTGGATGGGCTTGATGATGAGCGGGGGTTGACTCCGGTGGAGGTGGAGGAGAGGGCAACATGGTTGGAGGCGGCATACCTAGAGGACAGGAAAGAAGAGGTTCACTGGTGGCAGAGATCGAGGCAGAAGTGGCAAAGGGAAGGAGATGCGAACACGCGCTTCTTCCATTCCGTGGCGTCCAGGAGAAGGCGAAGGAGCTTCTTACACGAGGTGGAGGTAGGAGGCCGTAGAGCGTCGGGAGAGAGGAACACTGGTGCCGCCTTACAGGAGCACTTTGTGAGGGCTTCGAGGAGAGTGAGGGAGGAGAGTGGCTGGGGATGGATGGGCCTGGGCGCTGGTTCTTTGATTGGACCCCAGGCAGATTCGTTGGTGGCCGCGTTCTCGGAGGAGGAGGTCCGCAGTGCTGTTTAGGATCTGAATGTGGATGAGGCTTCTAGCCCTGATGGCTTTTCTATATCTTTTTACCGGGAGTTCTGGGAGCTGCTTAAGGGGGACATTTTGGAGGTCCTGAATGAGTTCAGGAGTGCCAACAGAGGTTTTGAGAAAATTAATAGGGCCTTGGTCATTTTACTGCCAAAGAAAGAGACTCGTGTGGGGGTTGGGGACTTCAGGCCTATCTCTATTTCTAATGGCATCTATGTCATTGTTTCCAAGGTGCTTGCGAGCAGGCTTAGAGCTGTTTTAAGCTCGGTGGTCTTACCTGCACAATCTGCGTTCATTCCTGGATGGTGTATGGCGGATGGGATCGTCACTACGTAGAAAATTTGTCTTGAGTGGAAGAGGTCGGCAAAGAAAGGTGTCATTTGGAAGATTGACTACGCCAAGGCCTACGATTGTGTCAGTTGGAAGTTCCTGTGGGTATCGTTGCAGAGAAGGAGATTTCCCGAGGATTGGATTCGTTGGATCAAGAGATGTGTCACTACTAGCTCGTGCTCTGTGTTGGTCAGCGGAAGGCCGGAGGGGGGTTGGTTCCAACCGCAAAGGGGGGTGCATCAGGGTTGCCCCCTAGCTCCCTTGTTGTTTGTGCTGGTGGCGGACTGTCTTGTCGTCTTGTTTCATCGGGCGGTTGAAGAGAGGTGGTGTGAGGGCTTCAGGTTGGGGGACATCTCTGTTCCGGTGCTGCAATATGCGGATGACACGCTGATCTTTCTGGGGGACGGAGGAGCAGAACCACAATGCGGCTACTTTGGTGGACTTGTTTGGGTGCCTGTCAGGTTTGAAGATTAACAGGCAGAAGTCGATCCTAGTTCTACTGGGGATGGACGATGAGGAGGGCAACATGCTCGAGGAGTGGTCGGGATGTCCTCTGGAACATTTACCGATAACCTATCTAGGGTTGCCTCTGATTCCTGGCAGATTGAGGAAGTCTGATTGGGATTGTGTTCTGCGGAGAATGGAGGAGCGGCTGGAGGGCTGGAAGGCTACCACTCTGTCCAAGGATGGGAAGCTCACCCTACTGAAGCACGTCCTTTCAGCCATTCTGGTCTTTTTCTACTCAATGAGATTGAAACCTGTTGGGGTGAGAAGGAAGGTGGAGGCTATGATGAGAGCCTTTTTCTGGTCAGATGGGAGGCAAGCAAGAAGGGGTTTTCACTTGGTTGTTTGGAAGGATTTAGCCGTACCCATTTCGGAAGGGGTCTTGGTATTCGAGATGTGGAGCTGATGAACAAAGCATTGATTGCTAAATGGGTTGTGCAGATTTGGGGCTCATCCGACTCGTTGGTTTTGCGATTGTTGAGGATGATCTATGGCGCTGCTGGGGACTTGGTGGCTGCTAGGAAACGTCATGAGTCTCCACTGTGGATGGGGATTTGTGCAGTGCTTCCAGGGCTCAGGCCATTTCTTCGGTCGAGGTTAGGGAATGGTCACCGTTTCCGTTTCTAGCAGGATGGCTGGACGGGGGAGGGGGCGCTGAATAATCGCTTTCCTAGGTTGGTGGCTTTAGTAGCTAACAGAGGGGCGCGGGTGGCGGATGTGGCTGAATCTGGGTCGTGGGCTCTGAGGTTCCACTCGGATCTCTCGGATCAGAGGTTGGAGTTCTTACGTATGCTATCTGAGATTCCCTCTGTTGGAGAGATGTCAGGTGAGCCGGATCACTTTGGTTGGGCAGATGGTAAATTTTCGGTTAAGATGGCTCATCGGAAGCTGAGTGTTGGAGCATTGGTGAGCGATGAAGACCTATGCACGGACATAAAAGTGATTTGGGCGGCCAAGATTCCTAGTCGTGTTAAGGTGTTCCTCTGGTGCCTAAGGAGAAACCGTCTGTGCGACAAAGTAAGGAGGGGGAGGATGCTGGGCGTGTCGGATCTGATGTGTGACAGATGCGAGGAGGGTGTAGAGGACGCGGATCACATTTTCTTTGGTTGCAGGACTCCGGCGCATGTATGGGATTCCTTGGGGATGTCTTGGGTCCAGACTTCTGGTTTGAGTCATTTTTGGAGATCTATTCGATCGGTGGGGCATGGGTCCTCCGGTGATGTTTCCAGGCCCTTCGCCGCCCTATGGTCTATCTGGCTTAGCAGGAATGACTGTATTTTCAAGGGACTGCGGTTTTACTGTGAAAATGTAATGGCGCACTGTAATGTTGTATACAATTTCTGGATATCCAAATGATGTACCCTTTCGTTTTTTAATGAATATTTTGGTGTGGTGACTCCTGACTCAGGAGGGCTCCCCCTTTTTTCTATTAAAAAAAGCACATGATGTCTGATGTATAATACCAAGGGTCCTGAAGAACTGTGAGAGTTGTAAGCTACAGAATTCTAATGCATTGTCAGAACGAATATACTTGACATTTGCAGAAAAGACGTTCTTTATTTCATTATTAAAAGATTGAATGACAGGACCAACATGTAATTATTTTTAAGTAGAAATACCCACGACAACCTGGAAAAATCATCTACAGCAACAAGATAAAATATGTGTCCCTGATGGTATAGGACATAACTCGGACCCCAAATATCAAGATGAATTAACTCAAAAATACTACGACTAATATGACCCTGACGACTCTGACATGAAGACTGGTGGTGCTTCCCAAGCTTACAAGCCTCGCACAGGAGGGTAGAGCGAGGAGAAATCTGAGGAAGTACGTGACACAGCTTCTGCAGATGAAGGTGATCAAACTGAAGGGCCACACATAAGGAGAGACTGTCAGAAACACAAGAGAAGATGGATCAAATATGGCACGACAATGTAAGTCTTTGGTGATTTAACTAATAGACAATAAATTCATAGAAAACATGAAGAACATTCTGTAGACTAGTTAAGGAAGTCAGTTGCACCTCCCCCTATCCAATAATGGGAGAGTGGATCCCATCTGCTATCACTACAGATCAATCTGGTGGAATTGATTTGTATGCACTAAATTGCCCTCTATCACCACAGAGGTGGTGTGAAGCTCCTTAATCCATAATCCATTCTGACAAATCTACTCTGTAACATCTAGTAAATGCATATGTAGTACTTGAGTGGTGGTAGATGCTGACACAAATAATTCTGAAGTCTTTGATGGAGTAGTAGACGACCCAGGTTCGGGCATGATCGCTCTCAGTCGTGCCACAAGCTCATCGAACCCCTGATCAGATGTCGGAAAAGGAGCACCAGATGGCTGACTCTGCTCTACAACACGAGCAGAAATAGGAAAACCAAGCTTGGAGTAGCATCTTTCCTCATAATGACCTGGTTTGTGGCAGTAAGTGCACTGTTGATGAAGTCGACTACCCCTTCCCCTACCATGAGTACTACGCTCTATGTACTGTGTAGAACCTCCTCTACTACAAGATGCGGCCATAGCCGAGAAGGTATGTGACTGCTGAGTAACACCACCGGGTGCCATCTTCAACCGAAGATGTTTCCGTCACCTGCAACTTCCCATCGACACGCAACAAACAGTTGATGCTGTTCACGCACAACACACACCATCACCACCGACAGCTCGGTCGATGTTGCACCTCCATGTGTATTGTTGTTCACACACAACCGCATCGGGTTACCACTACAAAGCAACTACGGTTGTTGCACTCTACCTCGCACCTTTATCCATCCTCGCAAACACTACTTCTCCCAAGAGTAGCAGCAGAGCACCACTTCTTCCTGCCCTGTCGGTGTCGACGACTAGGTAGCTTGGCCGAAGATTCTTCAACGGGCCAACCCATAGGTTCCGTATTATGCAAGTCATGGGCATTACATGTCCATCACAAGATGCACCTCCAGAAGAGAAGATACTCATGGTGGCGACCACCTCATCCGCAACTCATTTGAGTACAGATTCCACTGGCTTCCTGGATCGAAACCCGTCCTACATCAGCTTGAGCGCAACAAGCTCTTCCATAAGAGACGATCTTCAGAACTCGAACTCCATCCACCGTGGAATCGAAACCACTCACATCTAAGAATTGCATGCATCCCCTCTAGGATAGAGAACTACAGAAGTGGAGAGGTGCTTCGTTACAAGAGCGAAGCATCATTTGAAGATGCAGCCATTCGAGCCCATGTCTTCTTCGAGTTTTACAAAACGATGCTCTATTTTCGAGCAGGTCGCACATCTACTGCCTTGGCTCAAGACCCCATAACGTAACAGAGTAATCACTCTTTGGTCGTGCTCCTTTAACTATCACGCTACAATTGTAGTCCATAGTCTGCGCCACCCTCGCCCCCACGACCATGCACCGAGAAAAAATAGCAACAGCAGCAGGGCCGCCAAATCCCACCATTCTCTAACGGTGGCGCTCGCTTTACCATCGGAGCCCACGAAGAAGGGCACCAAAAGCCATCTCCAACCCCTCACGTGAATGGCATGTGCATGGGCTAATTTCACCCCCCTCATGTATGTTTAGGTAATTAAAGTTCCCTTGTGCACAACATTTTTATTGAGTTTCTATTCCAATTTTACATTTCGGTCCATGCCTTTGAGCAATCATTTGAAAATTTGCATACTGTAGAGCATTTACTCCCTACATTGTAAACATTTAATGATATTTTTCTAGCTAGCATTGATTTATTATAATTATCGCAGTGAAATTTATAATATTTTACCATGTTTATGATTTGAAATTCATAATTATATCAATCTTGGCTTTGATAGTTTTCCTAAAAAATCACATATTGTAGGATAATAATTTTTAACATGTGCTCAATAAATAGTTTAGTGATTGTAGTAATTGAGTTTTATTTAATTAATGTTGGAGCATGTGTTGTGTGCCACTTGAGTTGTAGATGGGTAAATGATCACTCCAAGATCCACTTACCATATCCAAGTCTCTAGTCCCACATCTTACCAGTTGTGGGATGTGGAGACTCAGTGAGGGCTATATAAGAAGCCCCGCACCATCTGTATCCAATGAGAAAAACAATAGACTATCAACCACTTTGAGGTGTTCTCCCATGGTTTCATCCCCGCTGCTTAGGGAGAAGGGTTCTACGTAATCCTCGTGTTCTTAATGTTCTTATTATTTTTGATACGCTTCTGCATTCCTATTTTATAACATGGTATCAGAGCGGTTCGATTCTCGAGGATTTGTTCTTGAGATTTATTTTGATGTATTGTTCGAGATTTCGATTATTAGTTGTTCTTGAAGATTAGACATTCTTTTGATCAAGTTTGAGAAAATTATTGAGGTTTTTTTTTATGAAATCCTATTTTTGCAAGCAAATCCAGGCTCCAGGCTTGACTCCAAGCAGCTGCTCCAGACGCATCATCGCCTCCAGGGCACCAGCATGCCCCAGGAAACACCCAAGCACTATGGTTTTGTCGATCCAAAACCTAGCCATCCATCAGAGAAGGAGAAGCAAACAGCAAGAGAGTTGTTGGTCTTCCATTTTGATTCTAGGGTTAGGGTTTCCCCACTCTGCATGATGATCTGAGATCTTCGATTTGGTTGAAGATGTCAAGCAAGTAGGCGAGGGTTAAGATGGCATTGGGGCTCGATCGCTGTGTTTATGTTCCCAGGAAGCTCGAGGATGCTTCTGCTTCTGATGATGCCAGCGGTGCGATCTCGCGCGCACCTCCAGCCCAAACTCCAAGCGGCGAGATCTCCGTCATCCTCCTATTTTCAGGAAAAAAACTCCTCCAGGCGGTGCTCCCCCAACCACTCGTGTGACTCCTCACACAATCTCCAGGCGAAGACCCCGCTACAGGCTTCGGCACCGCAACTCCTCCATGCACAGGCGGTGCTCCTCCCAATTTCCAGGTGGCAGCCGAGCGGCTCCTCCTAGTCTCTCATCGGCGATCGACTTGCTCCCGCGAAGCACCCTCCAGCGATGGAGCCCCGATCACACCTCCAGGCGGCAGCCGAGCGGCGCCTCCACGGCAAGCACCAGGCGCTTACGCGATATGCCCTCCTCCAAGCCTTCCTCGATCTCCAGGGCAGTGTGCCCCCATCTTCCAAGCACCATCGGGGGTGGCAGTGCTTCGACCAAAGGGGTTCCCAAATGGAACCCTAAATAAAGAAAAAAAGGGGCCCCAGTTGGGTCATCAGAGTTAAAAAATACAGTTGCATTTGTTTAGGGTCGTGCATGTTTTAAAAAGGGGGCAAGGGCTGCTCGTTTGGGCGCAGTGGGCCATCAGTCAAAAAAATTTGCAAAAAAATGAAAATCCAAAAAAAATGTGAACGGCTTATTTAAAGACAAAAAAAGACGGCTATAAAAATAAGAGAAAAATAGCCACGAAAAAAATCAATTGTGATTCATGTTTTCCCCATTTTATTGTCTTCTCCCAACTTTGTCGATGTCACTATTTTCCGACAAGTATGAGAGAAAGGGGGAGTATTGTGTAGAGTCACATTTTGTTCCAGATTCAGATGTCAGATTCTCCAGACCAGCTAGATTTTTCCAGACTCTACAGTTCAGATATCCAGACTTGACGTCAGATTGTTTCTGAGTCTTCAATTTTAAACACACACATCTATGCGGTCTTTTCAGATGTGCTCGTGTATGCCATCATTGTTTGTGGTCCCACCATTTTTGTTTTGTCGGCCAGGGTTTTCATGTGATCCATAGGGACTCCAGAGTAGAGATCTCATTCCCTATGCCATGTGGGCTAGGGTTTTTCATGTGGTTTCATAGGGACTCCAGAGTAGAGATCCCATTCTCTGAGCCACATGGGAGAGACCCAGTTCTCTGATGAGGAGACTTCTTCAAACTCCATTCTCCTGCGACTGTGGACTCCGATGGGGATTGCACTCCACGCCTTTTCAATTCGACCCTTTCATAGATGGAGCAGTTGTTCACATGTTGTGGCGGGCCAGAGTTCTCCAGGTGGAGACTCATTTTCAGTTGCAGTGACTTTGACAGTCGCAGTTCAGAGCACAGCAGTTTGACTCACACTCTAGCATGTTCACCCTTCTCACTGCATGGCATGAGAAGCAACGTCCTCGACAGCAGCTGACAGTTGTGCACATTGAGTTGATATTGTTCGTAGTAACCTGTAGAGTGAGTTTGAGATCTCTTTCTATTTGTCCAAGTTGAGCATTGCATGCTCCAGCTTGAGGGGGAGTGTTGAGTATGTGTTGTGTGCCACTTGAGTTATAGATGGGTAAATGGATCACTTCAGGATCCACTTACCATATCCAAGTCATTAGTCCCACATCTACCAGTTGTGGGATGTGGAGACTCGGTGAGGGCTATATAAGAATCCCCACACCATCTGTATCCAGTGAGAAAAGCAATAGACTATAATTCCTTTGAGACATTCTCCCGCGGTTTCATCCCGCTCCTTAGGGATTAGGGTTCCACGTAAATCCCCATGTTCTTAATGTTCTTATATTTTATTTCTGATATGCTTCCACATTCCTATTTTATAACAATCAACCATAGAGTATTTTTGGGAAATTAATATTGTTCTAGATTGATCTTATTTAGAGCTATTTAGAAAAAAAGTATCTTTGGAAAATACTTGCGTTTGATATTTATTAAGATTCATTTACTTGTAATTACACTATCCACATTTCTTAATTCATTAAAAAAATCATATTGCATCAGAAAAATCCCAAAAATTCATAGTAGCTTAATTTTACATAGATTCACAATCTAACAAAGTTTCATCATTTTTGGAGTTGATTTGATTGATAAATTACGAAAACACCACTAAACTACCCTTAAACTTGGTCATATTTGCATTGATCCATTTATTGCATTTTAAAAATTCTAAAAAATATTCTCCTCGAAAATCGTATGCATTTCATGATCTAGAAATTTTTTCTAAGTATTGTTGCATCCCTAAACTTTGGGTGATCAAGCTAGTAGTGAAAGTTACTTCAATCGTGCAAGCTATAGACGAATATAAAGAAAGGAAGTAGAGGAGGCTTTGAAGGTTATGAGACCTGGGAAAGGTGTAGGACCGGATGACATCCATATAGAAGTATGGAGAGTTTTCGGTGAACATGGTTTGACTTGGCTTACGAATCTATTCGATGTTATTTGGCGAAGCAAGAAAATGCCTGAAGATTGGAGGAGTATTGTGGTGCCTCTTTATAAGAACAAAGGGGACATTCAAAATTGTTCGAATTACATAGGTATCAATTTGATGAGTCACACTATGAAAATTTGGGAACGTGTGATCGAGAGAAGGTTGAGGCAAGTTTCCAATGTAAAAGAAAACCAATTAGGATTCATGTTAGGTCGCTCAACTATTGAAGCAATCCATTTGTTGAGAACAATAGAGATTTATAGAGCTAAAAGGAAGAATCTTCATATGATTTTTATTGATTTGGAGAAGTCTTATGATTCTATCCCACGAGAGATATTGTGGAGAATTTTGGAAAAGAGACAAGTACCTGTCCTATACACTAATCTCATAAAAGGATAGGTATGATAAGTCTTTATCTAGTGTAAGGATCCCGCCTGGGAAGACTGACTATTTTGACATTAACATTGGTTTACACCAAGGTTCAACTTTGAATCCATTTCTTTTTACTTTGATTATGGACGAGTTGACAAGTCACATTCAGGATGAGATACCTTGGTATATGTTATTTGTTGACGATGTTATGTTGATTAATGAGACTAGAGATGGAGTAAATGAGAAGCTTGAGGTCTAGACACATGCATTGGAGACTGTAGCGATATTTCTATGTTATTGTACTGTTTTCTATTTCTTTATGCTTACTATCTCTCTTATGTAATTTGCCCATAGGACTCTCCCTATTAAGAGAGCTTAGGGTCCATAGAATAAATCATCTCTTATTTTCTCTAACATGGTATCAGAGCAGCGGCCCTAAGCCAAAGTTCTTGTACTGTAGAAACCCTAGCCTTCCACCCCCCTCTCCCTTCTCTCTTCTCGATCTTCTCTGTGCGCCGCCCAGTGCTCCAAGAGAGGTGTCTAGTGCCTCTAGGCACTGTCTAGCAATACCATCAACGTCAGGGGTTTCCTCGACCCCACGCACCGTCAGGAAGCATTGTTGGGGGGCTTTCACGAGCCCTAGAGCCGCAAAGAACCCATTGCTAGGGGGTCTCTCAGGCCCCAGCGCCGCAGGGCTGCCGTTGAGGACTCTTTCATGCCCTAGTGCCTCCAGGAGTCTTCGTCAGTGGCATTCTCCGTTGCCTCCAAGTGCTTCCGCGCTCCACTGTGCTCCCCACATACGGCTCGTAGCTCTGCCAGGAGCTCCCGTGCAGCGATGTAAGTCCCCAAGACCCTTGTGTGCAGCCATCAGAAAACCCTAGTGCCGCCATCGATACCGCAGCAGTCCAGGGATCATCGCAGCGCTGCCTGGGAGCTCTTTCGGTACCACTGGTGGTCTTCCCGTGCCCCTGTACCCTGCGCAATCATTTATTGATAATAACAACATCTTGGTTCTCCACTGATGACATTTCTAGTCGACAACCGCAGTTTTTTTACAGAGTTAAGGTTAGTTGTTGTATGAGTCTACACCCACAACTCAACCTTCATATGTACGTGTAGACAAGCAGTATTCCTTGTCGATTCCCATGTGTCTTCTTCGTCAGGCACGATGTCAGAAAATAAACCTATTATCCCCACCAATGGCGCATTCAGAAATCCAGTGTTGATTGTCAAGATGGATGGATCCAATTATGAGTTATGGGCTATGTATTTCATGAACCTTATGAAGTCTCAAGGGAAGAAGCACATTCTTCTCGAAGAAGAATCGGAGGAGAAGACGGGGACGTATTCCTCTTGAGAAGAGGATGATGCCTATGCACAAGTCTGGTTGTCCGGTGCACTGGCTCCTCAGATTGCCAGTGATGTTCTTCACCAACCCACTACCAAGGCTATGTGGGATATCCTCACAGCCACATATTCGAAGGCGAAAAATAAGACAAAAATCATGCAACTTCATCATGATATTCATACAATAAAGCAAAGCGGGCCTGCTTCATGCCCAATACACAACCATGTGCAGAATGTTCGAAAAACTTCACAGCTTTGTTCCTTTCCAGAACAACTGAAGACCTTTCACAATGCTACAATGGTTGGTGTGTTTCTGGCCTCCCTTGATACTCAGTATGATGCCGCATGTTCACAAATCTTGGCTGAGACAACTATTCCTCACATAGAGGAGGTCTTCAGAAGATTGAGCCGAATTAACTTCCCATCTTAGACCTCAGTACCTAACTCCTCAGCCATGGCTGCCTCTCGAGGTAGAGGGGACTCATCTTAGTTTCATGGACGAGGACCTCTTGGTCAAGGTGGACGTGGCCATGGTCCACCATGCAGTTATTGTCACAGATCTGGACATACAGAGGATATTTTCTACTTGAAGCATGGCTTTCCTACATCTGCCCGTGTAGCAGAACATGTTCAACCTACCACTTCAAAGCAGAGATACGATGACCTTGTGTCCCGTCTAAGGGACATAATGCCTCCAGTCGGTACCTCTCCAGCAGAATCCACCACCGATTTGCTGCTACAGTAGGGGCAAGTACTTCAGGTAGTATTCATGCCTCCACATCATATCATCATACAGATATTTCTGAATGGATCATAGACTCTGGTGCTACACATCATCTGTGCGGTAATAAAAATCAGCTCATGTCTTACATACCGATTCCTCCAAGACGGACAGTGGTGATCACTGATGGGACTCATTCCCCGATCACGAGACAAGGGGAGATCACCTTGATCCCCTCCATGAGATTACATAATGTTCTGCATGCTCCTGATTGCTTTATGAGCTTGTTATCTATTAGTCAAATCACTGAAGATTTAAATTGCCAGGCTATATTTGACCCATCCTTTCTTATGTTTCAGGACATTCTTACGGGCAAGGTGATTGGGTGTGGCCGTGAGCAGGGCGACCTATATCGACTGGACCAGAACCCATATGCTGGAGTTTCTACCCATTCCACTGGATCCGTCTCTCCATAATATGGCATCTGCACTTCGGACATCTTCCTCTTCAGAAACTTTGTAGAGTTCTTCCACAAGTCTCCCCCCTCACAACATTCAACTGTGAGGCATGTCAGTTAGGGAAGCCTCATCAGTCTGTGTTTCCTAGTTGTCAGAGTCGGAGCAATCGCTCCCCTTTTGAGTTATTTCATATCGATATCTGGGGTCCAAATCATGTCCCTAATCACCAAGGGTACAGGTTTTATTTAGTTACAGTAGACGATTTCAGTCGCCTATCTTGGGTGTTTTTGTTAAAGAATAAATCAGAAGATGGAAGTATCATTATCAATTTCATTAAAGAAGTGCATAATCTATTTTCCATCACTATTAATACTGTGCGAACTGATAATGCACCGGAATTCTGCACATGTGCCTTGTCCGGTTCTTTTCATCTCTGGCTATTGTTCATCAGACAATATGTGTTTATACCTCCCAACAGAATGGGGTTGCCGAAAGGAAAGTCCATGGCCTCATATTTCAGCAAAATTCGGTCGAATTTCTGTCGAATATCGATATACAGTAGAAATCGAAATTCGACCGAAATGGCCGAAATGATCGAAATATGGGGCCCTAGTACAAAAAATGACCGAAATGACCGAAATTTCTGTCGAAATTCGACCGAAATTCTGTTTCGGTCGGTCACTGAAATGGTGACTGAAACCGACATTTAGGGCCTTGAAGGAAACATCGTCACTTCCTTGATATCACCCGTAATTTTCTCGTTCGGAGTAATGCCCCTCACTCATTTTGGGGCAATGCCATCCTTACTGCATGCTATCTAGTAAACCGTATGTTGTCCTCTGTACTGGGGAGCAAAGTCTGTTTTCTCTTGTCTTTCCTGATAAGAACCTATTCTCATTGACCCCCCGTGTGTTTGGTTCAGTGGCCTTTATCCACAAGTTCTCCTCAGGCAGTCAAATGTAATTTTGTAGGTTACTCCTATCGATGTTATGATCCCGTTCACAAGAAATACTACGTAAGTGCAGATGTCACATTCTTGAATCCATTATGTATTTTCCCCCCTCAAGTAACCAATTGACATCCTCTGGCATAGATGATGACATTTACATAAATCCATCACCATTATCGCCACCATCGTCTAAAACCGCGTCCTCTTCTCTATCCTTGCCATCTACCTCAACACCTACTTCGCCAGTCACCTCAACTTTACCATCATCCAGTGTTCGGTATCTCCTCTACCATACCACTATAGTTGGCGGTCTACCCCTGCTCTTGACCATGGTCCGTCTACCACGCCCCAGGTATGTTCTGACACTAATATTGGGTCTAATGATTTGCCTCAGCGGGAACAAGTGCAGGAACTAGACAATCCAGTCACAGGCAGGAATGGCGACGATCTTGATATACCAATTGCACTCAGGAAGCCAAGACGTATGTGTGCTATATATCCACTTGCATCTCATGTTACCTTTGATCGTCTACAAGGAGAGTTTCAACGTTTTTCGGTGGTACTATCTACCGTGACTATACCGCGGACATATCAGGAGGCATTAGAGGATGGTCAGTGGTGTCGTGCTATGGAGAGGAGATGGCAACTATTAAGTCTAGAGGTACATGGAGCTTGGTACCGGCCCCACCTAGGGCATCCTTAGTAAGTTGTAAGTAGGTTTTCACGGTAAAATAAAATCCCGATGGCAGCATTGATAGATATAAGGCTAGATTGGTTGCGAGGGAATTCGCACAGACATATGGAGTGGATTATCTTGATACTTTTTCGCCAACTGCAAGGCATTCTACCCTATGAATTTTGTTATCTGTGGCTGTGATCCGAGATTGGCCCCTATTCCAGCTTGATGTGAAGAACGCTTTTCTATATGGTAATCTGCAAGAGGAAGTGTATATGCAGCAACCACCATGGTTTATCGCTGAGGGGGAGTGTAGTCTGGTCTGTAGACTTCATAAGATGATATATGGTCTTAAGCAGAGTCCAAGGGCCTGGTTTCAGAGGCTCTCAGATTTATTACAGAAACAAGGATTCACTAGATCAAATGCCGATCACTCATTGTTCATACAGAAGACTGCTAGAGGCACGACGGTCATTATGGTATATGTTGATGATATACTTATTACAGGAGATGGCCCACAAGGAATCAAGAGAGCAAAGGAATTTTTAGGTCATGAATTTGTTGCTAAAGATCTTGGAACTCTAAGATATTTTCTGGGCATGGAGTTCGCTAGGAATCAACAAGGATTGGTGATGACCCAGAGGAAATATGTTACTGACCTGCTAAGGGATACAAGCATGCTTTAGTGTCATCCAGCCATGACACCTATGGACCTAGGCATCAAGATGTATGATGATGATACTGAGGAAGTTGACAAAAGAAGATATCGAGAACTAGTAGGAAAACTTCTTTATATCACCATTACACGATCAGATATCTCTTTTGTTGTCAGCAGAGTTAGCCAGTTCATGGAACAACCTCGTCAAGTACATATGAATGCTATACACATGATACAGAGATATCTCAAGTCATCTCCAGGTACAGGATTATTATTCAGAAAGGGAGGAGATATTACTATTTCAGCCTGCGCAGATGCAGACTATGCAGGGTGTCCTAATGGCAAGAAATCAACCATAGGATTTGTTGTATATGTTGGATGTTCTCTTGTATTATGGAAAAGTAAGAAACAGACCGTAGTAGCCAGATCCAGCGCTGAATCTGAGCATAGAGCCATGGCCCAGGAAAGCACAAAAATAATGTGGGTGCGAGCAGTCCTCTCAGATCTGCACATACATGTTCCACTGCCTATGACATTGCAATGTGATAATCAAGCTGCTTTATTTATTGCGAATAATCTGGCATTTCATGAAAGGACAAAACACATTGAGGTAGATTGTCACTATATACGCGATAAGATTCAACAAGTCTTCATCTCTAACTTACATGTCAGTTCAGGAGATCAGACAGTCGATATTTTTACCAAAGCATTAGCACGAGGATCATTTCAGAAACGTTCATCCAAGCTGGAGCATGATTGACATCTATGCTCCATCTTGAGAGGGAGTGTAGAGATATTTCTATGTTATTGTACCGTTTTCTATTTCTTTATGCTTATTGTCTCTCTTATGTAATTTATCCATAGGACTCTCTCAATATAAGAGAGACTAGGGTCCATAGAATAAATCATCTCTTATTTTCTCTTACAGAGACTAAAGAATTTCGTATAAATAGTGCTAAGACAGAATATATGGAGTGCACATTTGATGGAAGCAATGGTGAAGGAATCGAGGTGAAGATTGGTGACGATAACATTCGGAAGAGAGATTCTTTTAGATACATTGGATCTATTTTGCAACATGATAGGAAAATTGATGGATATGTTACTAATAGAAATAATGTAGGCTGGCTAAAGTGGAGAGGAGCCTCTGTTGTTCTCTGTGATAAGAAAATTCCTTTAAAAATCAAAAGAAAAGTTCTAAAAAGTAGTCGTGAGACCTTTTATGCTCTATGGAGCTGAATGTTGGCTTGTGAACCATAGACATGTGCAAAGAATGGTTGGAGCAGAAATGAAAATGCTAAGGTGGAAGTGTGGACACACACACACACGTAAAGATCGTATTCGAAATGATGCAATTAGGAAAAAAAGTTGGTGTAGCTCCGATCGAGGATAAGATGCGAGAAAACCGCTTAAGATGGTTTGGTCATTTGCAAATAAGGTCATCTGATGCACCAGTTAGGAGATGCGGGTTTTGGGATGTTGAGCTGGCTGAGAGAGGGCAAGGATGGCCCAAGAAGTGTTGGAAAGAGACTATACGAAGGGATCTTAGTTTTTTGGATATAAGCCCTAAATTGACCAAAGATAGATCTGAATGGAGGCAATTGCATTTGATGGTGGATATTGGTTTGGATACACGATGACAAAAATTTCTGAGATCTATAATGTCATCCTTAAGGAAACCCGCAATCTACCAATGGCAGCTTTAGTTCTGAAAATTTATTATAATTGAATTTTATATTTTTGTGAGCGTCACGACGAGGCTTCAGGTTGCATCAGTTGTGGTAAACGCTTTACCAAGTATGCATTGGACATGTTGAAAGCTTGGATGGACCGAAGAAATGGGCATCGAGTTATTCGCACACGTGGTGCTCCTCTACACATGTACAAGGTTCGTACTATCCAACGAGTAACATAATTTGGGCTAAAAAGTGGTAAGAAGCAAACAATCTTGATAAGTGGTCAATCGTACACTTCTCAGAAGTGGCAAGAACATAGAATTCCATGCTCACATGCATATGTTGTGCTAGCGTATTTAAATATCGATGTAGAAAAGTATATGGGATCATGGCATTTTTGGCAAACTCAGTTGCAAATTTATGACGGTTTATCCTATCCCATCGAAGATCGAGATAATTGCCTAATTCGATAATCCAGTCATTACACCAGATCCTGACATAATAAGGTCCAAGGGTCGACCAAGGGTGACTCGAATTCATGATGTAATGGATTGAGAGAGAAAGTTACCAAATTGCAATGTGGGACATGTCAAGTGGAAGACTACAATAGAAAAAGAAAGAGGCATAGGATGAGTACACAAAATAGATGTGGCGGGTGCAAGGAAATCGGCCATAATAGACGTAAATGTCCTAATATAAATCGTACAGGTAATGGTTTGCTATATATGATATTTTTAAAATTTCTTAGAATGTAATGTTAATCTTTCTTGATTATTTCTAGGCCCAGCTGATCGGGCAACCAAGAATGAAGAAGGGGTAGAATTACGGAATGAATACGAGCTGTGGCGGAGACCCGAGGCATAAAAGATGCATTTTCTACTAGATCCCGAAACCACCAGCCACCCCGACCTAATTCATGATGAGCCCACCAACTTCCTGGCGAGATGCTACGGTTAAAAACAACCGACATGTCAAGATCAAAATGTGAATTGCTTCCTCTTCCTGGTCAGAGACCACTGTGTTCGCGTCGAATAGCTTTCTTCGAGCACTTTCAATTCGACCTAGGTCTCAGAATCTCTCTGTTATCTCCCATGGTGTAAACAGAAAACAAATAGGGAGGCAAAGGCTGCAAAAAAAGCAATGCAAGTCGCGAAGCGGGAAGGCTAAGAGAGAGAAGGGATGCGGGTATCTTTCGTTATCTATGTTTAGTATCAAGCTAGTTAGATGAGACAAGAAGAAAGTGAGCCAAAGCCCAGGATGCAAAGACAAGATGCGCAAGCAAGCCGGACACGAAAACTCAGGATAGACGCGGCAAGCAAGTTTCATGAAAGAGGGGTAGGCTTAATGAAATAAAGGTAAGTGCATACATTTCAGTCACTTATTTATTACTAACATTCTACTTGTGTCCCTCCATGTTAGGTGACAAGATGGCTTCGTTGTAGACAAAGGGAAAGGACCTTGCGGCACGTCCCATTAGACGAGCGGCTGCTTCCCACCATATACTTGGCAGGATTTTTCGGAGACATGCAGTTGGATTTTATTTCTCTAGATTGGCATCTTGTTACAACCCTTTGTGGAGAGATGGTGTCCTGAGACACATACATTTCACATGTGCCATGGAGAGATGGAAATAACCATGCAGGTTGTGGCATACATTTTTGGCTTGAAGATTGATGAGCTACCAGTGATCAGTCCCACCAATTCACCCAACTAGTTGTCCACTGTGAGAGGTTGTTGGGAGTAAGGCCCCAACGACTACATCAATGGAGCTAGGATCTCATGACCTAGCTTCGTGAACATTTTTTGGTGCTACTTGACGGCGGTGAGGAGATCATTCTGCAATTTACATAGGCATATATCCTATAGCTCATAGGAGGTATCATATTCCACGTCAAGTCATGAAATGAGGTGTCACTAATCTACATTCTGTTTCTCGAGGATTTGGAGACTTGTAGCAGCTACAGTTGGATTCCAGCTTTCTTAGCTTACCTGTATATTTAGTTATGTGTTGCATCCAAAACTGAATCAATTGAGATTATAGGTCCTTTGATTCTCTTGCAGTTGTGGGCTTAGGAGTGTTTCCTACATATCACCCCCATCGTCCATCGGTGACCTATTTGACGAGGAAGTTCCTTAGGGGCTAGGTGGCATGCAGAGTTCGACATCACCACTGTGTCGACACACGTGGTGCCACCATATAGGGATGCTCTGGACTTTCAAACAGCATATCAAGAATGGACTCACTATCATCCAATGCTTGGGGTTATTTATTAACATAATTGTGTCATTGTTTGTAGGTGATATGGACACACTACAAAGAGGATGTAGTGTCTCGGCTACCTTCATATTGTCTGAAGGCACAAGACTTGTGTGTGGCTCGAGTACCTTTGATACACTTTTGCATAGTTGCGCTGCACACTGTGGATAGAGTTCTTCGGCAATTTGGTGCGGTGCAGGGTAACCGATGGCTTGTGACACCTCGTCCCATTTGCATTCCATTAATTTACGATGAAAGACTAGTGTGGATTGGGCGGAGTTCCGTGTGGTCTACGTTAGACTATGGAACATCCAAAAGAATTACATTGTGTTGATGGTTCCCATCCCTCTGACGACTACATGCCATGGTATAGCAATATTACTTGACAGTTCATCGACCGGCATGGGTGCACACTGCAATTACGAACAAAGCAGCCTCCGAGGAAGGCAGATCGCCTACGACAATTAGCAAATAAAAAAATGGCAACTGCATACGACCAATAATTTTCGGCCGTTGCTAAAGCATGGAATTTTCCTCTAAATAAAAAAATGGGGAAAGTTGATATGTGAAATAAGTTATGATGGATTCCTTTCTTTCTCCTCCTAATCCCTCCTTTCAAACGGTACTACTTCTGTACCGTTGGTCTAAATGCAATAAAAAAACATGTATTTCTAAAAGAGGCATAAAAAGGTATCAAGAACAAAAACAACCTGACCGATCTGGCTGTCGCCATTGGTCACCAAGACGGCGTCCCGCTTTTCATCATCCTCTGAGCTCAGGCATACACGCACAGAGAGACATAACTATCAAGAACATGGCTTTTGTACAAAATTTCCAACAAGAACGTCACCTGGAGACCAGTCCTCGCCTTCGTCCACGGCGCTATCCTTCGGGAGCAGATCAGGCGCGCCGTACCACCTCCTGAGCTTCGGGCCACCTGTGATCCAACAGGAAGCGCATCGTCACCTGCAACTGAGTGAGGTCGATTTTATTTTTGGAGTGAAGGGAGTCCTTGCGATTACCTTCAATGTAATCGAGGATCTGATCGGTGAAGCTGACGCCGCCCTTGTTGGAAGATTGGCGGCGGAAGTGACTCAGATTGGAGGAGGAAGCTGAGCGGGAGAGGAGGGGACGGTGCGGGGTGAGGAAAGGGGCGGATGCGGGCAGTAAGGGAAGGAGGAGGGAGGAGGCCATGGGGCGTTCTCCTTCAGCTTTGTCTTTGCGAAGGAGAAGCACGGCAGCTCACGTCCACAGCTCAAATATCCGTTGAGGGTTGGAAGATTTACAACACTTCTAGAAGATTTACCCTTTATTAATTTCATAATTATACGTTGAACCTTCATAATTCCGAATTACATGTAGAACGTGGATAGTTGTTTAACCATTATATGTCATGATCATGCATTTACTTCTGTCAACCCTTTTTTGTTAACGTTAATAGAATCCATTAATTTTTGACAATTTATCCCTTGAAATAGATCACATTTGCAAAATATGTCTCTCACCGCTCCTTCATCAGTTGCACGATACCTCTGCATATCAATGCATCTCCCTATTGATAACCGAGATTTGTCGAGGGTCTAAATATGTCTCACCCAAGGTGGAGACACTATCGTTGTGGCGACCCGCAAGAAACCTCGATTAGTCAACAATCAAACCACAAAAAAATCAAGCAATGAAAAGACAGTGTGGATCAAAATTTATTTTAAACCCTACAATAAAAAGCCTATAGTGACAAGTAGAGTAGGGTGTCGAACACAAGGAACAAACGATGTAGCACTATTATAATATTTATAAATAAGTAATATAGGTATATATGTATATATAGCTATGCACAATATTAGTCAAAATATTGTGAGCTTTAAAAATATTATTATTTTTTAATTGATTATATATATATATATTTAGTTTTATATATTTATATATTTATAAAAGTTTTTTATATTTTTCTTTATATTTTTATATTTTTAATATATTTTTCTTTTAAATGTAGGGTTTTTATCAGTTGTGCACCTCTGAGATATTACAATTTAAGTTATGCCCCACCTTTTTTGGGAATATTTGTTATGCCCCGACTTCTTTTTTTATCACTTATGCCCCTCAGATTAGTTATTGTCCATTTCCAATGCAAACAGCCGTTAACTTTGAGGACAAAACGGGAATTGGTTTTAAAAAATGGACTGAAATGTCCAGCCCCTTCTTCCTCCTCCTCCTCCTTGACCCTCTTCATCCTCCTTCTCTTCTTACTCCCCGCCTCCCCCTCCTCCACCGACTCCTCTCGACTGCCCCCAACCCCTCTCTCCACCCCTCTACCCTCGTGCCTCCACCCCCGCTCCTCCTTGCCCCCCTCCTGCGGTTCCTCCCACTTGCCCCCGCTCCTCCTCAGCCCACTGTTCACCCCAAACTCCTTCCCCCTGCCCTCGCGCCTCCCCCTCCGCCCACGCTCCCCCCCAACCCTCCTATCCTCCGCCCGAAGCTCATATTCCCTCCACACAGACCTCCCCCTCTGCCCCCATGTCCTCCCCCCGCCCCTGCACCTCCCCTCCGCCCATGCACCTCCCTCTCCACCCCCAGCTCCTCCCCAACCTAGCATGCCACCTCCGCCCCGAGGTCCTCCCCCTGTGCCCTCCTCCACCTAGAGATAGCTCCTCCTTCCACCCCGAGGTCCTCCCCCACTACACACTCCTCCGCCTAGAGTGAGCTCCTCCCCTCTATTGCAGTTGTCAAGACCCCGGAGGAGAAGGGGATGAAGGAGGAGGTGATCGTCCTCGTCATTGAGAACTCACAACCTCATTGTCAACATGCTTCTATTGATGGTGATTGACGGATGAGAAGGGGATGTATGAGGAGGAGGAAGGGTGGGAGGGTGAGGAGGAGGAAGGAAGAGTAAAAGGGGTATGTGGACTTTTTTTCCGGGTATGCCCATCTTAAATGTACCACGGTTTGAGAAAACCATGGTTAGGTTCAAATTATTGACGGCTAAAGTAACAGAGGGGTACAAGCGACAAAACGACAAGAAGTCAGGGGCACAACAAATATTCCCAAAAAGGGAGGGCATAACTGAAATTGCAATATCTCAGAGGGGCACAACTGATAAAAATCCTTAAATGTATATATGATATATATATATATACAATAAGAGATAAAGATATAAATAGTACTAAAAATAACCTAAAATGCAGAATTAAATATTTTTGGTTTTTAAATAAATTGTTTTCTTATTTTTTGTGATTTTGGATACTTTTGCTAATTTTTATATATTTTTAAATTGAAAATACCCTAAAACAAGGATAAAATAATAGGCCGAAATCAAAATATAGATGAAAAATATCAAACAGTATCAAAATTTCTCCAAATTAATTTTAATATATAGATAATAATATAAAGAAAATTATAATCAGAAACAACTATTTTTAGAATTTTTGGGGATTTTATAAATTTTCTAAGGGTTTTGGGGTTTTTTCAATTTTTAAGCATTTTCTTTTTCCATTTTTAGTGATTTTTGGTCTGGAGGTTAATAATACTTAAAAGGCCTAACATATGTTTTGGGAAATTTTCAAACATGTTTATATTTTTTTGGCTTTTTTAAGATAAACAAGGACTGGTTGTGCACTATTTTATTTTAAAAAATAGGAAAGAGACATAAAATGCAAATGTAAAATTATAGCATGATCAAGCATGCATCCAGGTATCTATTCCTATTTTTTGATAATTTCTTGGGCACAATAACTATTTTTAATAAATAGAAAATGACCCATAAAAATATTCAGTTTGGCAGGGGTATAATTGCAAATATAAATAATAGCGAGGGGCCCAATGCAAATTTTACCCAAAGTTTAACACTGAAATTCCAACTTTATATAAAAAATGATAATTTAAGTAACCTACGTAGGTTTATATGCAATTTTTATAAGATAAACATGCACCTGCACATGACTCTGGTAGGGACTAAATTGTAATATTCTAAAAGTTCAAGGGGTTACATGGAATTTATCCAAAAAATTTTAAACTACCTGAAATATTTACAGGACTTTTTAAGAAATACAAAAAGGCAGAGGGAGGCTATGCAATTTACCAACTTATGCGATGGGATCCAACCGTCCTGGTCTCGCCACGTGCCTGATCGTGTGGCTCTCTTCGCATACGCCTTTGCGGGAAATCAACGGTCCAGATTAGATCTGGATAGTTGATCTTGATCGAACAACACGTAGGGCATTGTAAGAACAAACAAGAACTGCTCGCTGGTGAACTTTGATCTCTGATGCTCTTTGTATCCTCCAACGAGCCCAGCAAGTAGCTGGGCCTCCTCCGCATGCGCCTGCAGGGTCCGAGGTTGCAGCGAAGAAGTAGGGTGCTTCGACGAGGCTAAACCACCTAGAGCAGCTCCAGGTGGTTGTTGAAGTCCTAGACGCTTCGAGAATCCTGCAAATAATCACCATAAGAACCTCGGGTACAAGGGCTATCTCTTCGACCCAGGGTTTGCTCGGAATGGCGAGGGAAATGGCGTGGATGGGGGAGCTCTAACAAAGGCAGTGGAGGGAGCTTTGACTCCTTGAATCAAGTCTTGATTCAAGGGGGTTCTAAGGGGGATCGATAGAGAATGTGAAGAGGATGTAGATGGGATGGAAGTTGGGGCGAATCGGGGGTCAGATCGCTACAATTTTGACATGGAGCACGGGCTCCAGGAGGTTGGGGATTTTTTTATTGGAGCGTTATTCGCTCGATTTAACTACGAAATAAAGATGTGAAAGGAAAATTACACTAAAAATTTACCTAGGAACAAAGGAACACAGGGTTCAACTGTCCTGAGAGGCCAGGAGCAGAACTAGTCACCGGCGCTTCGGCGGTGAGTTGGATTCACCTCCTCCCTTGGTCTCCTCAATGCAAATCAAGGGCTCCACCTTGTTGTCACCATGGTTAAACCATAGGAGTGATATGAGGGGCTAAAGCTCGAAGAAGAGGGATCAAAAATCAAAAGGGGGCGAAGGGGGTTTAAGGCGAAGTTTCGAGGGTTTTCGAGGAGTGATGGCGTAAGATCGAACGGTGGTAGGTGGAGATGAGAGGATGGGCATGGATCTAGGACGAAGAGGCTACAAAATGATGGTGGTCTCGAGGTCAATGAGTGAAGGAGGCGGTATGGGAAAAATGGCGAAGGGGCGACCCGTGTGACCTCTGACAAGAGTCAGAGGGTAGGTCAAACAATTGACTGACAGTCAACAAAGAGTTGCGCCTGGTTGGTCCACGTGGACCAATCGGGAAATTCCAAGGAAAAAATACCTTGAAAAATAGATAATAAATAGTAATTGATTTTTTTATTTTTAGGTTATAAAATTAAAAAAATGTTTCTAATTTTCAGTAGTATTTTATGCATATTTTTATTTATTTTTTAGAGGTGTTTATTTGCAAGTTACTTTTTAGGGTATATATATGTATATTTACATATGTTTTAGGTATTTTATTTTTATTTTGTATTTTAAATTTTATTATTTTAGTTTCTTATTTTATATATTTATAACTTATTTTTATACATATAAATACAATTTTTCGATATTTCTCTGAAGTAATATATACACTTAATTAAATAGGAGAGTGAAATCTATAGGTATAAGTATATGTATTTACCTATGTATTTTATATAGGTATTTTATTTTAATGTTTTATTTGTGTTTTTATTTAAGTTTTAATATGTACATATACTATAAATAACATTTACAAAATTATAAAAATATAAATTATAAAAATAATAAGGAATAAATAGAATGAGTATTTAATCGGGTATATTATACAATAGGGGTCCAAAACCTAACTTTCACACTTCAACTCCAAAAAATATGAAACGGCCTTCATTAAAAAAGCTTATGAAAAGTTATATACAATTTAAGATGATTTTGATATATTTTAGGTTTTTATTTGGGAGATATGGGTCTGTGAAGTTTGGGTTTCAGGTTTTTGTTCTGTGTATAAAATGTACATGTGTGTTATTTTTGTATGAAATAAATTTTATATTTTTCTGTATATTTTTATCTACATTTTTTATATACAAAATTTCATTATTTAAGTTGTAAATAATACAGAATAAAAATAGGTTCCAAAAAGTAATTATTGGCCTATTTTGTAGAGTGATATATTCTGCATTTTCTATACAATTAGTTGCCCTATCTCCCCCTACTTTATTCCTTATCGATTAAGTCATCATGATGACCGAGTCTCGGGGGCTAGGATCACTTCAGTGTCCTTGACACTTCGCTCTCTTTTTCTTTTCTTTTCTTTATTCTTTTATTTTGGCAATAAATACAATAAATGTATAGTATTTCGTACCGAATTTTGTACAAATTAATGAATGGTTATTTTGACAAATTAATGATATATATATATATATATATGCATTCACCTAGGGTTTAAAGGCCAAAATGAAAGATAAAAGGTGATGAAATGGAGATTCATCACCTATATAAATCATCACCTTCAAGTCGATCGTCAAAAGCTTAGATGCACAACAGAAATGGGTCGCACCTATGTTATCATCGTATTTATGTCCGTAGGCCACATGTTTTGGGTGGTTGATGGAGGGGCTTCTTCCTTGGCCTTCTTGGCTTCGGCCTCAATCTCATCCACCCTTAGCCTAAGGTTGCAGATGTATACGACGACATTGATGACAAGGGAGGCCTTGTCCATCTTGGACATGTTGGGGATGACATTTTGGGAAGCTCGTAGAAACAGTGGTTGAGATTCGTCCTCCTTTTCTCTTTTGCTTAACATGATTCACGTGTTCGATTTCTCTTGTGCATTGTATGGGTTTCTCCCTCCGTTGGCATATGTGTTTGTTGTTATAGATTTGTGGGATTTATGGTTGCTCCACCACTAAGGTCAAACTGCAAGTGTGGCAACCATAACTGGAGAAAGAGGCAGGAGGGATCAAGACCATCAACGGTTTCAGAGGAGTCGAAAGATTAAAATAAATGCCATATAATTTGGAGGTTGTTTTATAAGTTTTCTCTATCATATTATAGCCATTTGACATGTTATCTAATGATTAGACCTATGGGAATCGGGGTACAAGAAAAAATATAGATGTTTTGTAGGGGTCATCGCGTAAATATGAAATAGGAAGGTGCATATGTGTTATTAGTAAATTTTACAAGGGCACTAGTAAAAAATGCATTGTTATTATTTTTTTCATCAATTTTTTAAACTAATATATTTGATCAATGTGGTGAAAATGATACCAACAATTATTATAGGTGAGATTTATTGGAACTACATTAATTTATTTGTTCATATCTAATATTATCAAAGCATCATTTAAACAACTATTTTATTTTAATTTAATTCTATACTAATTTAATATTTAGGTGAACTTCTTGTCAAAATAAATAAATGGCAAAATTACTTGACATGGAACGTTGCAAATTAGAAAATTTGGGTACTATACCAAGGGACCTCCACAAATCATCTAAGTCTTTTCATGAGAGATTATCACCACAAGTATTGCTCAAGATAAACAATAATCAACTAAGTATAATTATGCAATATTTGAATTTTTGACAAATCATGGTAGCTAATTAACTAAAAGTGAAGAAAATTAGGGATAAAGATAAAGGAGGGGGAGGGTTTGCTCTTTATTTATTTTTATAATTTTTATTTATTTTTTTAAAAAGATATACATCATGATTTCACTCAAATGTGACTAATTAAATATATCAAAATTTAGGTTAATATTACTTAGAATAAAATAAAATTACAGGAATAGTAAAAATTATATACTATTCAAAATTTATTCTGAAGGCAAAAAATTACTTACTAGAAAACTATCTATAAGTGTTATATATATATATATGAAAATATTTTTAGTTCTTTGTTTACTTCTCTTAATCTCTATTTTATTTTAGAGATGACCCATGTACTGCAGTCACTCACTTGTATATTTGTCTGCAAGACTGCATGATCTTTTAGCAAACCGAGAATACAAAATATCAATATTGCAAGCTCAAAGTCTTTGTTTTTCTTGTTCAATTAAAGTTATATTGTTTTTTATTTAATTTTTATCTTGTTTAGTAAAGTTGTAATTGTTAGCCATGTGAGCACAAGGCGAACCATTCCTATAATAAATGTTATTGTAATATTTGATTTACCAATAAAAGTTATTGATTTTTCCACTCCCTTTCTGAGATTAAATGAATGAATGCATTATAAGATCCCTATGTATAATTAGGATTATGTACCATGGCCATCTTAATGATCATACGATTGTTGATTCAATAACTGAATCATAGAGGCTGGTGCTTAGATGAACATCTAAGAAGTTAGATTGAGGACTCATCAAGTACCGTCAAATGATTGTTAAGAGATGATCTCCAACCTGAGTAGGAGATGACAATCTGTTCTCATTAGGCTGATATCTGACTGATCTCTTGATGATGGTCCTCTAAATGGAACTAGAGATTTGGAGGTGCTAGATTAGTTAGGTCAAAGAGTTGACTTAACGAGATTAGATAACCAAAGTCCTAAGTCGTATACTATCACGATATAGGCACACATCCTCCGACCAGAGACATATGTGTTACTATATGTCTAAGTATGTACATTTGACAGACCAATAGGTTGGTGACCTAACCAAGGTCTATACACCGGAGAGCTGGTGTGCATATGAGGGCATATGAGTAATACGATCTCTCAAAGGGATCATACAGGTTCACTTGTGAATCGGAAGACATGAGCTCGCTCGTGAGGTATTGGGACCGATCAAATTCCATGCATGGTCATAGTGCTTTGGAAGCATGGCAAGAATTATAGGTATGATATATGCAGCATATGATTGATACCAACTCCCAAAGACCAAGAATGAAAAATTGATGATAAACCCTAAGATAAAAGTGTAAAATTGATCTATATCTTCGGGTTTATCATAGGTCTTCCAGTATACAGGATGTACAAGTATTAAGAATACTTGAGGGTGATGTGATCATAAATGATTGTATAACCATAACGCTTACATTCCGAGGGAGTGATGAAACATGTCTGGATTTTATTGACTCCTCTCATTAGAGAAGTAATCTGATCTTGGTACAAGTGTTGGACATTGATGTGAATGAGATTCAGATGTAATGAGAAGATTAGATTTATGACCTTGATTATATCAAACATCTATGAGAGGTCCATAAGATCTGGATTTTAGATGTTATCTCAATATCCAAGTCACTATACATGGAACGTACAATCGATGTGTCCTTATCTCCAAGTATCTGTGTATAAAGCGCATTACTCTTAAAAGAGTTCAAGAATAATTTCATTGTTGAATTATATCTAAGCATTGAGAAATGGATAATTAAATATGATTTAATTATCATGAATAATGTGAATTTGATTCATATTATATAAATACATGAGAATGATAATCTAATGTAATTAAATGTGATTTAATTATTATGGATATGAATAATGTGAATAGCACTATCCAATTATTCATATATATATTATAAATTTGATTTATATTATATTAAAGAGAGACTATTATGATTTATATATGATAATTAATTATTGATGTGAATTAGATTCACATTGGATGATTAATTGAAAATATAATTTACATTTTGTTTTGGGGTGTGAATAAGATTCACATTTTTTCAATGGCATGGTTGCAATGTTCACAAGATAATTATGAATTATGTTTTTGAAATAATTTACAACAAGTGTTATAGTGAATCTTGGAGATATCATGAGATAATGAGATCTCATGAGATAATGGGGAGATTGACCCCTCCACCACAAGAGGGTGGACGACCACCAACCTCCATTAGGAGTAGGGTGGCTGTCCCCCCTTTTCAGGGATGAGGGCAATCTTCTTCTCTCTTATCTCCAAGGTCAAATTGATTTGATTTGATTTGAATTGATTTATATTGATTTAGCAATATATTAATTTAAATTAAATTAAATATTATTGTGTTTTTACAACAACATCATCTCCATTGAAAGAAACACAAATCAATCTCATCCATTGATTTTGTGTTGTCCATGGATTGAGATACATAGACTTCCAAAACCATATATAAGAAAAGACACCCCTTGCTCTTCGAGTTACAACAACGAGAAAAACACAACTCTCTCTCTCTCTCTCATTCTCACGCCAAACCCTCTCTCTCTCTCTGAGTGGCTGTCCACTCCTCCCTAGAGAGAAGGTCGTCGTCGTCGTCGCATCGTCATTGTGTTGCCACTTTGACAACTCTTGGATCTCTGTCTTCTTTGGTGCTTCTCGCTCGTGAAGAAGGCGTTCGATCTCGTGAGATGAGATCAGGAGATCCATTACTTGGATCATCGTCATGGATTGCGAGAAGCACGCGACTCATCTCTGCGCTCATAAGTGTCTCCTCCAACGGATCGGACTTGAGACAGGAGATCTCTTCTCTTAGAGGCTCGATCACAACGATGCTACAAGAGGTATTCCTATATCTAGTATGTACGATCCAAGAAGTGTTCTTGGATCATGTAGTTTCATCGATTATTTTTTTCAAATTTCACTACACCAAGCAACTAGTGTGACTAGTCGCTCTTGATTATATATGATGTGATCCTCACGCTTTTGTGATGCGCTTATGGATTCTTCCATATCCTTCAATTGGTTTCAGAGCCAAGTTGGAGTTTTTGGATACGATCCATAAACTTAGGTAGACTTGGGCTCATTAGGATTTGTAAAAATTGTATTGCATTTCATTCACGTAGCCCTATTTTGTGAGTTTTTAAGCAATGTTTAATTTTTTTAACACAAAACTAATCACTTATATTATGTTCCCTATTAATTAAGGAAGCCATGAGATTTGAGTTTGCGTGATTTGGAATCTGATTGCTCAAGTTATGATCATTTTAATGAACTTATATCTACTGTTTCGGGGATAGCAAATCTTGATGTAATTAAAGAGTTAGTTACTATTCTAAAACACCAAGAAATGCGTGAAAATCACTTGGATTCTGTTATAAATCAAATTAGCAAACTTTAAAAACTTACTTTGCATGATTTTATATTTAAATTGATTGACATGTGCTAATTTTAGTAAGTGATGGTTAGTGTTGGTAATTACATTCCTAATCAAGAACCTTGTGATTGTCATTTAATAAATTAGTGAAATTAATGGAATAATTATGGATAAATATAATAAATATTTGATGATAATTATTTCCTTAAATTACATTGCCTTAACCAATAATTCATTAGATACAATCTAGATTACAAATTGGTTACTCAATGTTCTTTCCAACAAACAAACTTGCTTGAATAGGATTGGGAATTTGTTTAGCAAATTTTCTTATAATATAAATCAAAATGGTTTTGATTATTATTATATGGTATAACTTCGGTTGAAAAACCGATTATCATCTCAAGTACAAAGTGATCAATTGACATTATCCTAACCTAAGGTGGATATGGTGTCTAGTCGGGGAGCGTTGGGGTAGCAGGTTGCTCCGTGAGCGGTCTGTCCTACTCCTGTCGGTACTGGCCATGACATCAGGTACGGAAGGCATAATTCTTGAGGGATCATGATGTATTATTAAAATTCAAATAATACATATTTTTGAGATAATACCATCCTTTCAAGTAGCAATCAAGTTTGTTAGTTTATTGAATTGGATTGATAATTGATTTAATACAATTAAATAAATTATATCCAAATTAAAACACTCTTTTATGAATATATGTGTATTTCCCCTGGAAGAATTAATTATATATATGTGATTCAAGATAATTAATTAGAATTTGAATATGAGGTGGATGATCATATAAGTGACATCCAGGATCTCCTGTCAAGGCGAAGGGTTTCGTCGCGAGGGATTTTATGTAGAAGACGCCTGTCCTGAGTGACAGCTCCTGCATACAAGTGCATCTGGATCTAGCTATTTTCTTCTTGAAAGAGTAAGGTCGTATGCGTGGTGACCCCAATATCGGGTCCTCATATTATTGGGGCGTTATTAGATTACGCATAGTGAGTTCTAATACTGTTGACGGTTGTTTCAGTTAATGACGGATCAACATCACCTTAGGGGTGGTGTGCCCGGGTGTTAAAGACCGAAATGGGAGATGCAAGTTCGACTTGCAAGGTGGAATATATTCCCGCTTCTTTTTATCCGAGTTACAGGTTCTCACATTATTAGGATGAGACAAAGATAAAGAGGAGATCCCAGTTATAAGTATATCTCTTGCTTTGAAAGTAATTGAGGGAATGAACTTTCAAAGTTGAAAAAGCAAGACTAATTTGATTAAAAATTCCTTAATCAAAGAAATACAATTTAAATAATTATTTATATGTTCTAATATAGTGTATTCTTAATTTCAGAAATTGAAGTCCATAAACTCACGTAGCAGGCTCCTGGAGGTCAATCAGTTGAGCAGACCAAATTATACAGATTGGATCCGAAATTTAGATCTTTTCCTATCCGATGACCGCATCTCTTATATGCTGTCAAAGGACAAGTACACAAACCCGAAGACTCCGGAAGAAATTAATTTTTATGAAAAATATGATGAAGATTATAATTTGGCAAAGGTGTTACATTCTGAGTTCATTGCCCAATGTGCTTCAGAAGAAATATGTGGAGATGAACACTTGCCATGATATTATGGTGAATCTGAGAGAAATGTTCAGTTATGTAAACAACACACAACGTTATCATGAAGGAACTTATTCGCTGCAAGATGCAGGAGGGGACCTATGTTAGAGAATATGTACTCAAAATGTTTGGGTACCTTTCTGAGCCGGAAACCCTAGGAACTGACATGGATGCAAATATGCATGCTGACTTCATTCTGTTGTCACTCCCTAAGTCTTTCGACAACTTTCACATGAGGAAAGTTGATTATACTAACGCTGGCCTATTAGCTGCATTAAAGTTTGCAGAAGACGCAATGAAGAAGGATAGCCCCTCTGGCAGTGCAATGGTTTCACAAGTTAAAGGAAAGCTCGGTTTGAAGCATGACTCTCGGAAGGGCCCAGCCCAGAAGAGAAAGAAGAAGAGTCAAGGTGTTGCTCATCTTCTAATGCATCCACTTTGATAGCATCGAAGAAAATCGATGTCTGTCATCACTGTAAAAAGATGGGGTATTGGAAGTATAATTGTCCGGATTACCTGAAGTCGGTCGATAAAGGTAAAGCCCCAACATGTATGAAATCTACTTTCATCATTGAAGCTAATTTTCTCGTTGGATGAGAAGGAAGTTGGGTTACAGATTCTGGTGCTTCTGTTCATATATGCAATTTATTGCATCTGTTTTAAGAAACTGAGTCTTGATGAAGGGGAGATAGTCATCCAGATGGGATCTGATGCAAGTATTGCAGCAATCACCGTCGGGACATGCTGACTATCGTTATCTAGTGAAAGAGTCCTAGTACTTAAAAAGTGTCTTTATGTACCAAAAGTCAGAAGGAATTTAATACTTGTATCTAAGCTTGTTAGAAGTGGATACTCATTCCTTTTCTATAATAAACTAGTCATAAGTCGTTATGATAAGAATATTGCGATGGTGTTTTGACTTCTGATGGACTCTATGAATTGTGCATTGATGGACATGCCATGAATGTTACTACCACTAATAAAAATCCTAAAAGATGCAGGAAAAATAGAAATCATTCAAACATGATTTGGCATCAAAGGCTTAGTCATTTATCTGTTGATAGGATCAATAGATTGATAAAGGATGCACCCTTAGATTTTCTACAGGTTCAATCTTTGCATACCTGCGAACATTGTATTCGGGGTAAAGTGACTAGAATGCCTTTTCATAACAAGGTTACACGATGCAAAGGTATTCATGACATAATACATACCGATGTATGTGGTCCCTTCACTACCGTAACTCGAAATGGATATCGATATTATTTGACATTTATTAATGACCATTCGAGATACGAGTTTTATCTTCCTATTGATGAATCTCCATTTCATCACCTTTATTCTATCATTTTTGGCCTTAAAAATCCTAGCTAATGCATGTAAATATCATTAATTTGTACAAAATAGCATTCATCATTCATTACATTTATTATGTAAATAATATGGTTTTTAATGTCAAAACTATATAATAAAGAGAATAAAAGAAAAAAGAATAAAATATGAAAGATATTTTATGACCTTAAACCCTGAGACCAAGTCAAGAATTAAGTTGGTCGACAAAGAATAAAGTAGGAGGGATAAGGGCCAAAAATACAATAAAACCCATTTTATTTATTCATTTAGTAATTCATTTTTGACACCTATTTTATTCTTTATTATTTATTCACCAAATCAAGAAACTTTGTACATGAAATTTGTATATAATAATGCAAATAAAAATACAAAATTGAGTTTGCGCAAAAATACCACATACTATACTTTTTATACAAAGAATAAAAGCCAAAATCCCAACTTCACAGACCCATATCTCCCAAATAAAAACTTAAAATGTATCAAAATCATCTCTAATTATATATAACTTTTCATAAGCTATTTAATGGAGGTGGTTTTATAATTTTTGGAGTTAAGATGTGAAAGTTAGGTTTTGGACCCTCATTGTACATTATACCCGAATAAAATATTCAATTTATTCATTCCTTATTATTTCTATAATTTTATATTTTTATATTTGTGTAATTATTATTTGTAACTTATACGCATATTAAAATTAAAATAAAACCAAAAGAAAGCATAAAATAAAATAATTATGTATTAATATATTGACAAAATACCTATAAGTATACCTACATATTATATATCCCTATTTATTTAAGTGTACAAATAACACCACAAAAATATAATAAAAATATATTTATACACATAAAAATAAGTTATAAATATATAAAATAAGATAATAAAATAATAAAATAAAATATACAAAATAAAAATAAAATAGCTAAAATATAGGTAAATATACCTATAATTATACCCTTAAAGATTAACTACTAATAAGTGACATCAGAAAAATAAATAAAAATCATATTAAAATACTAAATTAAATAATAATTTTTTTATTTTATAATAAAAAATTAATAAAATCAAATACTATTTTAAAATAATTATTTTCGAATAAAAATTTTGTTTTGTCCTTTTGTAGCCTACGTGGGCCGATTAGAGGCCAGGGTTTGTTGACCGCCAGTCAACTCTCTCTGTACCTCTGACTTTTGTCAAAACCATTGTTTCCCTAATTTTCGTGCATTTTTTCGGCTTGATCTATCGATTAATCATGCTTGCTTGCTTCAGGAAAAAATGACCATTGTTCTTTCTAGATTCACAACAGCCTTCCAGATTGGTTGTACTTCATCTCGATTCACCCCATTTCAACCGTCAATAAGGGTGCCAAGCCTTGTCTATAAATAACTCCCTCCGACTTCCATCGCCTATTTAGTTACTAATCTGAGTCTAGGAGCTCGATTCTTTCGTCTAGGGAGTTTCCTCGTGACAGGAGGCACTCTCCGACGGTTTGGATCAGCCCTAGGAGGACGGAGGTGCACCCACGGTCGTCACCGGCGGTCCTGCTCCCTATCAAACACTACTGGTATAAGGGTTGCATTCTTTGCATTTCTTTAGATTATCATTAATCGTAAGTTTAATTTCGAGCATTAGACTTCATATGTTCCTTAGTTAATTAGGTAGATTAGCAAGGTGACCTTCGCCGGAGCTCCGCTCCGGCTACCTTCCATTCCCGTCACATACTACCCAGTCTGACCCTTCTCTCCACTCCCTTCACGTTCGCCGTCCATTTCTCCATGACTTCCCATGCTCCTTCCACCCCGATCACCCCTGTGATCTAAGAGATCGATGCTCCAGCACCATCGTTCGCCGGAGCACCCCATTTGCCTCATTCCTCATGCAATCCAGCTTCAAAATAGGCCGAGGTCGAGCCCCTTGAGTCGAGCAATGTCTTCGTGCAGGTCTAGGTCAAGAAGGACCCCACGTGGGTCTGAATCGATCTCTCTGAAGATGTTCCAGGTGCTTACGCTTATCGACGTGCCAGGATCCCATCGACGGGTCCTGGAGCTTCTTGAGCACATCAGTAGCTGCGGAGAGCTTCCTCGGACGTGTAGAGCCCAACGCCTTTGCAGGAGACCACCGAGAGAAGGAGGGTTCTTCGATCGAAGCTCGGAGGCGGGGACCTTCTTCCCTGTTCTTCGAGCGAAGCAGCAACCGTCCGATGGAGGCACCACTCCAGTTCTAATCTCAATCGTCCATTCACAAGCAGCCACCGTCATTGATGAAGCCCCAGATCTGATCCTGAACGCTCATCGTCGAAGGGGTATCGTCGCCTCTGGTGGCGACATGTGTATAATTGGCACCCATCCAGCTGTTAGATAGCGCTCTTTATGGGGTAAATTTCACATCTCACCCCTCTTTTTGTAGATTTAATTTTTAGTATTATAAATAAAATATGACATTTAAAATATATTAAGAATTTTTTAACTAGGCCGATGTACTTCTGTCAGTTGCATTTGGGTCCAATCCACGAATCCTGACATTTCATCCCACGTGAGGTGGCGAAATTGCATGTATGCTCCTGGCATTTTTTGTAATTGCTAAATAGATTCGTAAAACTAATGATATGTTGTATATTTTTG
This sequence comes from Ottelia alismoides, assembly GCA_037367405.1. Taxonomy (NCBI): domain Eukaryota; kingdom Viridiplantae; phylum Streptophyta; class Magnoliopsida; order Alismatales; family Hydrocharitaceae; genus Ottelia; species Ottelia alismoides. Next base: position 143,740 of record JAZKJV010009354.1, read on the forward strand.
GAAAATTTTCATATGTGCCCCTGATGTTTATTTTATTTGCAAATACACCCCTGCTAGGATATGTATTTTTGTGCACTTTCCGTAATTTTTATAAATAGCTAATGTGCTCCAAAAAATTCGCAAAAGTATGGATAAATGCCTATTTGTATGTTTTTCATGTTACACATTTATTTTGCATTTTTGTACATTTATTCATCTATTAAAAAATCAAAATGAGCTTTTTTTTCTCTCTACATTAGAAAATACCAAAAAAACATAAAACATGTCTAAAAATCCTAAAAAATTATACAGTGTCTATTTTACTGTGTTTTAACTACAGACCAAAAATCACTAAAAATGGAAAAAGAAAACTCTTAAAAATGAAAAATACTAAAAACCTTTATAAAAAATCCTTAAAAATGCAAAAATATATATTTCTGTTCTTTAATTTTCTTTATACAAATATTTATGTATTACAACTGATTTAATAATTTTGGATCTTATTTACTATTTTTAAAATTCAAATCAATTTTGGGTATTTATTAAATCCCTAATTTGGGATATTTTTGGTTTTCAAAATATAAAAAAATTAGCCAAAATTCCAGAAAAATTATGAAAACATTAGAAAAATATATAAAATCCAAAAACAATTTTTATTTCGTGTTTTATGTATATTTACTAGTATTTACAAATGTATTACTATGTATATATCCTTATATACCCTATCTACGTGTTTTAAAAAAGAAAAAGAAATATAAAAATCTTAAAATACAAAAAAGAAAATAAAAAAATTAAATTTAAAATTAATTGCAAAAATATAAAACAAGTAAATAATAATATATATAATAAAAAACCCCACAAAAAGATGTATATACATGATAAATGACTTAGTTATGCATAAATAACCGTAAGCTACCCGTTTTGCTCTCTGTGGTTCGATCTCTACTTGCTTTATCACTATGCATATTTTGGTAGAGAATAACAAATTTTAACCTCACATTTTTATTATTCATGGCTTTATATATATATATATACACATTGCGGGTTCATTGATGATCAACTAGGGACTTTAGAGTGGAAAACATATCGATTGCAGTTTCGCCTTGTGAAACCATACGACCCTCTAATTCTCCCATGTTCATCATTTGGCTTGTTGCTACCTGCATCAAGAGGTCGATCAGATATCAGTCTAATGAGATGGGATTGCCATCTCCCACTCAGACTGGAGATCACTACTTGTTAATCATTGATGATGCTTGATGAGTCCTCTATCTAACTCCTTAGATATTCATCCAAGCATCAGCCTCTATGATTCAATCATTGATTCAACAGCTCTATGATTATCAAGTTGGCCATGGTACATAACCCTTATTGTACAGAGGGACCTTATAGTGCATTCATTCATTCAATATCAGAAAGGGAGTGAAACAAAACCAATAACTTTTATTGATAAATCATTTATTACAATAACATTTATTGTAGGAATGGTTCGCCTCGGGCTCACATTGCTAACATAGTGTTATCCACTTCTGGGGTGTATTATCAATGTTAAGTGAATGGAAACCATTTGATAGTAGTGCCGATACTATAACTATTCCTCACCGATACAAACCAGAGATCCGGGATAGAATAAAGAAAGGACAGGAGGATGATCCAGTCTTTAAAGACTTGAGACAACAACTTGAAAAGAATGAGATAGAGGGATTCTAGATACAATATGGGATACTATATAACCATCACAGAGTTTGTGTACCAAACACACCTGAATAGAGGAAAGATATCTTACGCGAGGCACACTGCTCAAGATTATCTATTCATCCAGGAATTACGAAGATGTAAAAGGATCTTCATTCAAACTTTTGGTGGTTGGGAATGAAGAAGGATGTTGCTAAATTTGTAAAATTCATGTTTTACCTGCCAGCATGTAAAGGCTTCACACCAAAAGCCACCAGGATTATTGCAACCCCTCCTTATACCTGAATGGAAATGGGAAAGCATTTCCATGGACTTCGTTATTAGCTTACCTCAGACGACTGGTGGTAAACATAGTATCTGGGTTATAATAGATCGTCTAACCAAGGTAGCACACTTTATTCCAATAAGTTTATCTTCCACTCCATATCAGCTTGTTGAGTTATATATTACACATGTGATCTGCCTCCATAGTATTTCAAAGGAAGTAGTTTCCGATCGAGATTCACGTTTTACCTCACACTATTGGGAGAACCTCATGAAAGCCCTAGGCACACAGCTATGCTTGAGCACAGCATATCATCCATAAACAGATGGTCAGCCAGAACGTAGGATTCAGACACTAGAGGATATGCTACGAGTGTGTGCCTTAAAATGGAAGGGATCATGGATTAAACATTTACCTCTTGTAGAATTCACCTACAACAATAGTTACCATGCAAGTATTGGCATGGCACCATTTGAAGCACTATATGGACGTAGGTTTACTACTCCTCTTGTTGGCAAGAGGTCGGGATAAATAACATTTATGATTCAGATAGACTCCAAGAGAGACGAGAAGATGTAGAGCTTGCTCGAAAAAGACTAATAACTGCCCAGAGTCACCAGAAAAGCAATAGTGATACCAGGCGAAGAGACCTTGAGTTTGAGGTAGGCGACTTTGTATTTCTCAAAGTATCGGCTATGAAGGGAGTTCAGAGGTTTGGCTTGCATGGGAATTTGGCACCTAGGTTCATGGGTTCCTTTGAAATTATTCAGCGGAGTGGAAATGTTGCATATAGACTTGCGCTTCCTCCACTTTTTTCAGCAATACATGATGTTTTTCATGTATAAAATCTAAGAAAGGATATTAAGGATCCTAAGCATAAGGTAAACTATGATGATCTGCATATTGAGACAAACTTGACATACCAAGAAATACTTGTGGAAATACAAGATAGTGATATCAAGAAGTTAAGGAATAAAGAAGTGCCTCCTATTAAAGTATTGTGGAGGAACCAAGAGTTTGAAGAAGCCACACGGGAACCTGAGGCGGAAATGAGAGAAATACCCCTATTTGTTTGAGTAAGAACACTATGTGTTGTGTATCTTCTTTATAAATGAAATGGCATTCATTCTCGTTGTTATGGTTTCAATCCTCTTTAAGGTTGTTATGCATGCATTTCTAGTCTTGAGGACGAAACTTCCTTTAAAGTTGTTATAATTGTAAAGCCTTGGACTTGGTCGTCTCTTGGATCCTATATCATAAGATCCGGTTCGTCAAGAGGAAACCAAGGGAATTTGTTTCATGTGAATCGGACTTCGTTTCGATTTGTTATGATTTTTGGAAGAAAGAGAAGGAGATTTAAGACATCATTAACTCTTAATGACTATCATTAAGATTGATTAAATATGATTAAAGAAATTAATGATTATTGAGGGTTGTTAATGGCCATTAGTGAATACTAATCGATGGTTAGCAAAAGTTAAGTGTAATGCACGAAGGTTAAATCACGATTAGTAAAAGTTAATCACGATTAGCGTGAATTAAGCGTCATTAGCGAATCTAGAGTCTTCTGGATAGTTCTAACTTAAGCCCTAAGTTTTGGATAAGTTTTGGCCAAAACCATGGGCCACTAATCACGGTTAAGATCTAAACCATGGTTTTCTAACCATGGTTAGTGGTTTTCTAGAGCCTATAAATAGCCCCCTACCCATTCATTCTCTACGATTTCCACTACCACCAACAGCCCAAGGGATAGGGTCGAGAGGTCGGGAGGAGGAGTGGGAGGCGAGGAAGGAGCGCTAGCGAAGTGCTGCCAGGAGAACGAGGAGGAGGAAGGTACAATCCTCTCATAGTTTGCTTTGTGGGTTAGGTTTTCGATTCATGTTCAGTTTTCTTGTTATTTTCCTTTCGATGATTTTTAGAGGAAACTCTTTCTGTTTTTCTTTTATAATATGTCCCAATATAAGGGAAAACTCTGCTGAAATGTTTATAGAAATATGTCCCGATATAACGAGAAACTCTGCCGAAATATTTATAGAAATATGTCCCAATATAAGGGGAAACTCTGCCAAAATTTTCCTAGAAATATCACCCCGTATAAGGGAAAGATCTGCTGAAATTTCAAGAGAAAATATGTTCTTCGTGTTCTTCGTGTTCTTTGTATATTCTTCGCGTTCTTCTTGTTCTTTATGTGTTCTTTGCATTCTTCGTGTTCTTCATTCGTTCTTCGCATTCTTGGTACGTTCTTAGCATTTTTTATACAAAAATGAAATTCGATTGTTTCAGGATCTATAAATCATCCTTTTGAAAAAGAATTATGATAAAGTATTGTATGAGTGAGAGAGAGAGAGCTCGATTAGGTAACGAAATTCTTCCTTTTGATGTTGGGTTTTCATATGAGATCATTGAGATTTCTTTATTTATGCTCCTTGCTATGAAGAATCCTAATTTGGTTATTTCTGAGAAAGTACAAAAAGTTGCTTTGTGATTTCAACTAAAATAAGGTCTAAGCATCGAATGGATGCAGTGGTTTGGAAATTAGGGTTTGGAAGTTAAAATAAGCATAAATATGAGTATATAAATATATGAATTGATATATGTGTAAGTCTATACTCAGATTTATGTTTATGCAAATCTAAGGCTTAAAGGAGTGATTACATCATGGGAGTTGATGTGTTCTGAGTTGGATCTTGAAAAGGATTGCATCTTACGTTAAGAATGACTGGGAGTAGAACTACAGGTCGGGCAAGCAATTTGTAGGTTTGTCAGAAGGAACCCGTATTGACGTTCCCTACCTAGGTGGTACACGGTTGCCCTATTATGATAAGTGCACACGAAATGAATGATTTGCAACGCGTGGTAACGAGAGCCAATATATTCGGGTTGAACGACGGAAGATGTGGTCATGCCATGTGGAGGCACAGGTGGTTCAATAGGGGTTGGGTCACAATAACATGTATTTAAAGCTGCTATGTTATGTGATTAAAGGTTAGCATGAGGTTTTAAGCAACCGGATCCTTGAGGACGGTGTGCTCGTTTGTTTGACAGGCTGAGGGTTTGAGACCCTGATTAATAAAAGAAAGGAAATTGTCAATGTAGTATTGGAGGATTGGTTGAGGTGATGTGCGGCAGCATAAGCTTACAAGATCAACGCAATCTCTAATCCCGAAGTGTCCACAGCTTCGGAGTCCATATAGTGGTTAGGTAATTCCCTGGACTAATCCCTAACGTGGAATAGAAAGGAATAGGACTTAAATTAATAAGAAGGGATGAAACTTTTTATGATAACAAGTTTTGAAAAATTACACCATTTGTTTGCTTTTCCCTCTTTTTCGTTACTTAGTATTCACTAATTATTATCCTATGATTTATGAAAAATCCAATAGGTGTCGGTGAGCCATCGCAAGGACTTTAGTAATCCAGCCAACTAACACAGTAGCCATCCAACCAGTCGTAGTAGCTTTACTCTATAAGGTAGTTGGTAATCTTTTTGTGTATTTCCTTTCAAGTTGATGTACATGTAAATGGTTATAGTAGGACAATGTATCATGTGAACTTTATATTGTGAATGAAAAGTATTGAAATACTTCCTTCTGAGTATTTTTAATTGCAGTCTGTATCCGAATGGTAGTTGTGATTGCTGAATAAATTATTGATGAGTAACCAGATCCAAATATGGGAGGATTCGACGACCTGGAATCGGGGTCGTGATAGGAATGGCCGGTATAGGATGATAGGAGTCTAGAGTAAGGGTGCAGGTGGGTTCATATCAAGGACTACAAAATCAATTGGAACTGCTTGTCCCACACCTTCACCATGTCTTCCAAAAGACCTCAAGGTTTCTTGATGGATCGATTAGCGAACTGAAGGATCATTCGTGTTTGCTTGAGAGGACCTAGGCCAATTTCCTGCAATAATGATGAGGGCAGGAAGTTGATGGAAGAACTGTTGTCAAGCAGGGTTCGCACGAAGACTTGATCGAAAACTTTGCAACTGATTAGAGGCGCTCCTTTGTCGTGCTTTTTCTGCGGGAGATTGCTGATGGATGCTATCGTGGCCATGGTGAGAACGTGCTTCTCAACTTGTCAGCGTCAGTTGTTTCGTGTTGGTTGACGCTTGCTTGTACATGCCTCTTTCAAACCTTTCTTCACAACGGGCACGTATTCCACGGCCTTCATCAATGGAATCTTAACAGTCAAATTATTTATGATAAACATAACTCCATGATCAGATAATGCACTTTTTCGCTTTGTAAATTTTTAGAATTTTATATTGTTGCAGGAAAAGGTATATGTACATTGTTGAAATCAGAAATAGAGTTCTTATTTACAACAAAATCTTTATCCACAATACGTTGTACATCCGGGTCGCAAAAAGGAGTACAATATAAAGGCTGAGATGCTGGAGGCCTCCTCTCCGTCTAGTGTAGGATCGGCGACAGCTGGCTGCTCCTCCATGGTTGGCACGATTTCACTTTGGCGACACTCATTTTTTGGTCTTTTTGCTTTTTCTGATTTTTTGTGCTTTTTACTGATGGAACTGGTGGTGAGTGATAGCTGGAATGGATCCTCCTTCTTCTTCCTCAACGCCCCTGTGGTTGGCACGGTTGATGCAGAAGATGACGATTCACCTATCGAAGCTTTATTTTTCCTGCAGCATGTAGTAGGTGGAGGCAAAGTCCTACCGCTCTTGAGAGTGACAACATTAGATAAAGCAATAGCACAATCATCTGACTCTACAGGCACAGACTAGACATCAAATTCTACTTGCTCTTGTCTTTTGAAGCTATTAGGATTGGCTTCGGCTTGAGCTGGAATGGAAGTTTTGGTGGCGGTCAAGTCGTCGAGCTTCTTCGCCATGTCTACTAGGCCTTTAACGAGTTGGGCCAAGAAATCAAGGGTAGGGTTCATAGGATTGGCCTCAGGAGATTCAGCGTGCAGACCACATTGTTGCTGCATGTTTTGAGGCTGAGACTGCGGCTATTGGTGGTGCTAAGGAGGTGGAGGAAGCTGGTATTGATTGTAGGAGGGAGGAGGGTAGTGTTGATACTGAGGAGGGGGTGCAGCCGCATGCTGGTGGTATGGTTGTGGCTGGCGGTACTGCAGCTGCTAGTACTATCGGTGTTGCCTCCATTAGTTGTCTATAGAGGCTGGTGATACTGAGGCAGGGGCCGCGAGGACTGCCCAAAACGACCACCCTTTGGTTGGTGGTATTACATGTTGGCTTGTTGCTGGCCCTGAGGATGTCCGGTAGGATGGGACAGATGTGCATCATTACTCCATACACCATTGACTTCTTGAATCAAGGGTGGTAGTAAAAAGGCTGGATCGGATGATGGAAGGAAGTTTGGCTGGTAGACAACCATCTGTTGCTGCGGTGGGCCCTGATCGGGCGTATGCACGTAGTACACGCGTTGGACTGCCGGTGGCTATTGGATCGGCTAAGGTTGGTGTGACACTGATGGCTCATCTTTCTTCTCAGTTGGAGCCTCTGCAGATGGCATTTTCAACTGGGTTGAACTGATGGTACCCACCAATAGCTCCAACTGCTTGGTGATATGGTCCAGCTTATCCAAATTATGCGTCCTCTTTTCGATCACAACAAGTTTCTTGAGATCCTGTGATCGCTTATCGATGATATAAACTTTTGAGAGATGGCCCCCGATGAGTCTGAGGTTGGAGTTCTCATCTCTCTCTACCTCAAGAGACGCCGCCATATGGACTTGCTTTTGGAGGATCTAGGATTGCTTCAGATATGCCTTGGATGAAGAGAGGGCAGCCTCTCCTTCGGCCATTTCTTCAATAATCTGTCAAACTACATCTTCATCCTTGTTGAAATGTGATCCCCCACAGGATGCGTCAACGAGCCATTGGATTTCTACGTTCAGCCCCCTGAAGAAGTGTTGGACCAAGCTGGTCCTTGAAATTTCATGACGGGCGCATTTCCCCTGTAGATCTGTGAGCTTCTCCCAGGCTTCATGAATGGTCTCGTGGGCTCCCTGAGAGAAGTTGTTGATTCTGGATCGCATCTGGTTGAGCCAACCAAGAGGATAAAATTTATGCAGGAAGGCGCACTTCAGCTCCTCCCATGTCATCACGACCTTTCCTAGATGATTGACCCAATATAGGGCCATGTCCTATAGACTAAAGGAGAACGCTGTCATCTTCACTACATCCAACAGAACATTGGGGTAGTGAGTAGTGCGACAGATGCATGAAAATTGTTGCAGGTGAATACAGGGCTCTTCACTGGTATTCCCGTAAAAAGATGGGAGAAGAGTAAGGAACTGAGGCTTCATCTCAAAGTGAGCATGCACCAGTGGAATGAGGATCCACTCGGTCATCTGGATGTCTCCAAGGTTATAGGTCTCTTTCAGCGTAGGTTTCGGCCCCTCCCTTGTTCTGGCTCTTCCTCGTCGGGGTTCTCCTAGGGTCCACATCCCCCTTCTCCTGGTCTGTCTCCTCCTCCTCCTGCTTGCCTATTCGTAACATCATTCAGCATGTCCTGGAATGTAGTCTAAGCTTGGGCATGCTCTGTCAGTTGTTGCAGAATGGCCTGTATAGATGCCAACAACTGAGCGTTCACCAGATTTTGATCAGGCATTTGTCATTGCTCTGGCTGAGAAGGTGGTTGTTATCCCTTTCCCTTTCTTTGAGGAGCCATTTTAGGGTCTGAGTCCGAAGAGATAAATTCCGTGTTCGGATCCAAGACTGGGACTGTCTTCTATCTGCAATGTGAAAATACCCAATCATACTAGTTGCAATTGAATCCCAGCTGCCAAGATGGATCTGGAATTAGGGTCAATTTCAAAGTGTTGTGAATGAAAAAGATATGGACAGTAATCGACTCTCATTCATAATGGCAGTGATCCCAGTTTATTGGGTGGCCAAAAGGATGTGTAGAAGACGAGGAGTCTGGAGATCGATCCACAAGGTCTGGATCGGGTTCTCGGGTATCGCCTCATATTATTGACGAGGCCGAGTCCATGGAATTGATGTAGGTGTCAGCAGGATACTGACTAAACCATCCATGGATCGACATCGTGAAGTAAGAGGAAGATCGATGCATGAGGATGGATACAGTGGTCTACGGGGAGAAAATGGAGTGTAAAATAGTAGAAAAGGCTCGAACTGAGCGAGGTTCAAGAGAAGACAAAATTTACGCAACTGTGCGGGACTTTATTCTTCGAACCTTAATCTAGATCCATACAAACACAATACAAAATTGGGTTCACCAACTCACGCCATGTGAAGCCGTTAAGGTTCAGTTATTTATTATCTTTTCAATTTTAGAGTTGTTATTTCAGGCATATCTTGTAACAAGTCCTTAGCACGCTAACCCTATAGGAGATAGAGTACTACCAGAAAAGTATCTTGTACTTGTCCTCCTCCTTTGTAACCTGTAGTCTGCACTTCTTGATGTCCTTGCAACCCTTCCTAGTGTTGGACATGCGAACCCACGACGAGCCATTATGCAATAAATGTTATTGCAAAAATCATTCCTAGATCTGAAATGAAGAATAAATAATTTTCATAATAGGTCCCTCTGTACAATTAGGGTTATGTACCATGGCCATCTTAATAATCATACATCTATTGATTCATAAATTGAATCATAGAGGCTGGTGTTTGGATGAATATCTAAGGAGATAGATTGAAGACTCATCAAACACCGTCAAATGATTGTTAAGAGTTGATCTCCATCATGAGTAGGAGATGGTAATCCTTTTCTCATATAGGCTGATATCTGACTGGCCTTTTGATGCAGGTCCTCTGCATAGGAGTAGAGATTCGGAGTTGTCAGATTAGTTAAGTCAAAGGGTTCACTTAACGAAATCGAGATAACCAAAGTCCTACATCGTATGTTATCGCGATATAGGCACACATCCTCTGACTGGAGACAGATGTATTATTATATGTCTGAGTATGTATATTTTGCAGATCAATAGGTTGCTGACCTAACCAAGGTCTATACACCGACGAGCTGGTGTGCATATAAGGGCATATGAGTAAAACAATCTCTCAAAGGGATCATACAGGTTCACTGCTGAACCGGAAGACATGAGCTCACTCATGAGGTATTGGGACTGATCAAATTCCATGCATGGTCATCATGCTTTGGAAGCATGACAAGAATTTGAAGGTATGATATATGCTTTGAGAAAGCATATGATCGATACCAATTCCCAATGACCATGATTCAGAAACTTGGTGATCAAACCCTGAAGATGACAGTGTAAAATTGATTTATATCTTCGGGATGATCATAGGTCTTCCAGTATGCATGATGTACATGTATTAGGAATACCTGAGCGTGATGTGATCTACAATCGATTGTATAACCATGATGCTTCCATTTCGAAGGAGTGATGAAACAGGTCTGGATTTTAGTGACTCCTCTCAGTAGAGAAGCAATCTGATCTTGGTCCAATTATTAGACATTGATCTGAATAAGATTCAGATGCAATGAGAAGATTAGATTTGTGGCCTTGATTAAATCAACCATCTTTGGGTGGTCCGTGAGATCTGGATTTGAGATGTGATCTCAATGTCCAAGTCACTATACGTGGAACAATACAATCATCATGTCCTTATCTTCAAGTATCTGCGAAGAATATATATTGTTCTTGAAAGAGTTCAAGAATAATTACAAAGTTGAATTATATCTAAGTATTGAGAAAAGGATAATTAAATGTGATTTAATTATCATGAATAATGTGAATTCAATTTACATTATCTAAATGCATGAGAATGAGTATCCAATGTAATTAAATGTGATTTAATTAGTGTGGATATGGATAATGTGGATAACGCTATCCAATTATGCATGTATATTATAAATACGATTTATAATATACATTAGAGAGAGACTTGTGTGATTTACATTTGTTGATTAGTTGTTAATGTGAATGGGATTCACATTGAATAATTAATTGAAAATATAATTACATTTGGTTTTGGGTTGTGAATAAGATTCACATTTTTTCAATGGCATGATTGATATTTTCCAAAAGGATAATTTGGAATTATTTTTTTTCTGAAAATTATTTTGACAAGAGTTATAGGAGATATCATGAGATAATGAGATCTCATGATATATTAAGGAGGTTGACCAAGTCCTTCCTAACAAGAGAGGACAGCTACAACTCTCCTTGAGGAGTAGAGTAGCCGTCCCCCCTTTTTAGGAGAGGACCATGGTCTTCTCATTATCCTATCTCTAGTCAAATGTGATTTAATTTGAGATTAATTATACTGATTTATCAATGTTAATTAATTTGAATTAAATCACTTGTTTTTATGTTTTACCAACAACATCCTAGCCGTTGAAAGGAACACAAATCAATCTCATCTGTTGATTGTGTGTTGTCCATGGATTGGGATCCATGGACTCTCAAAACCCTATATATATGAAGAGGCACGCCTTGCCCTTCGAAAGACACCGACTTGACAAAGTCTCTCTATTCTTTCTCTCTCTCTCATTCTCGCGTGCCCTCTTCTCCTTCTCTCTTGGGTGGTCGTCCACCCTCCTCCAGAAGTAAGAAGGCCCTCATCGTCAGCCTGCGTTGCTTCGACGACTCTCGGTGCTCCATCTTCTTTGGTGCTTCTTGCTCGTGAAGAAGATACACGATCTCGTGTGACGAGGTCACGAGTTCCCTTGCTTGGACAACTACTTGGATTGTGAGGATCACGTGACTCATCCCCGTGCTTGCAAGCGTCTTCTCCGAAGATCGGACTTGAGATAAGAGGTCTCTTTTCGTAGAGACTCGATCAACCACGCTACAAGAGGTATTCCTTTATACTTAATGTGGTTCTAGATAAAACGATCCGAGAATAGTTCTTGGAGCATGTGGTTTCATCGCATGAAAATTTTTTAAATTCCGCTGCATAGAACAACTAGTCCAACTAGTCGTTCTTCGTCGCATTTGATACGATGCTCAAGCTTCCATGATGCGCTTAAGGATTATCCCATATTCTTCAAGTGGTATCAGAGCCAAGTTTACGAAGGTTTTGGATATGATCCATGAACCTACGATAATTTGGGCTCGTTTGGGTTCGTGAAGATTTTAGCATTTCAATTTTCGCAGCCCGGTCTTGTGATAATTTTTCAGCCCTGTTTAAAATGTTTAAATATGAATTTATCACTTAGATAATGTTTCCCTTTAAGTAAGGAAAATGTAGAATTTGAGTTTGCGTAATTTAGATTCTCTTTGCTCAAGATATGATCGTTTTATTGACCATATGTCCACTGTTTTGGGGATGGCGATTAGAGACGTAATTAAGATGTTAATTACGATTTTGAAACGATTGGAAATACATTTTATCACATGATTTCGTTTTTAAATCAAGTTATCAATCTCTGGAAATTGATTTTGCTTAATTTGGATTTAAAATGAATGAGATATGTTATTTTTAGTTAGTGAGGGTCACTGCTGAAAATTACATCATTATCCAAAACCTTATGATTGTCGTTTAAGAAAATTGCAAAATTAATAGTTAATTTCCTGGAATAATTGTGGATAATATTTGAGAAATATTATAACAATAATTATTCCCTTAAATGACATTGCCTCAACTAATGAATGATTAGATTAGATGTAGATCACCAATTGGTTGCTTGATACACTTTCAACAAACTTGTTACTTGAATAGGCTTTAGGAATTTATCTAGCAAATTTCCTTATAATCAAATGATTTTGATTATTACTATATGGCATAATTTCGGTTGAAATACGATGATCATCTCAAATACAAAATGATTGGCTCGACATTATTTTTTCCCGGGCGGATATGGTGTCTAGTCGGGGAGAGTTGGGGTAGCAGGTTGCACCGTGTGTGGTCTATCCCACTCCCGCTGGTACTGGCTATGACAGTGGGTAGGGAACGAATGATGCCTGAGAGATCATGATCTATTTTTTTTCTAATTATTAAAATTCGAATTAATACGTATTTGAGATTATAACATATTTCAAGTAACAAATAAAATGTTTGTTGAATATTAATTAGATCATTAATTTAATATGATTAAATAATTGGATTCCAATTAAAATTAAAACACTCTATTATGAATAGAGTTATTATTTCCCTTGGAAGAATTAATCATAATGAATATAATTCATAATGATTAATTAGAATTTGAATATGAGGTGCAGGATCGCATAAGTGACGTCCATGGTCTCCCGTCAAGGCGAAGGGTTTCTGTCGCCAGGGATTGCATGTAGGAGACGCCTGTCCGAAGTGACAGCTCATGTATGCAAGCGCATCTGGATCGGGCTCTTTGCTTCTCGAAAGAGTAAGGCCATATGCGTAGTGACCCCAATATCAGATCCTCATATTATTGGGGCAATATTGGATTGCGTATAGCGAGTACTATTCTTGTTGATGGTTGGTTCAATTAACAACGGGTCAACATCACCTTAGGGGTGGTGGGATCGGGTGTTAAAGACCGAATTGGGAAATGCAAGTTGGACTTGCAAGGCGGAATGTGTTCCCGCTTCTCTTTATTGGAGTCACAGATTCTCATATTATTGGGATGTGACAAAGGTAAAAAGGAGATCCCAGATCTTGCTTGAGATATAGCGGTAAGTATATCTCTTACATTGAAAGTGATTAAGGGAATGAACTTTCAGTGTTGACAAGGCAAGACAACTTTGATATAAAATTCCTAAATCAAAGTAAAATGTGTGTGTGTGTGTATATATATATATGTAAATTTCTTATTTCAGATAATCCTCATTAAAACCCACTCAGTACTATACTCAATAATAACCAGTAAAATATCATGAATTGGATCCATGATCAAGATATTGTACTTGCAGTTGGACACATAATGTATGTGGTAGCAATGTGCAAGTTTCCTCATAATAATTAGGAATGACAATTAAATAGATAATAGGACTACAACCCTGGGATTTGTATGTCTTTATAATCTTGTACTCTCATCGAATGTACTTTGGAAGTGACATGTTGATGATGATCGTGATTGTTAATTAATCCTTATAAATTCTAAGAAGATGTTCTGGAATACATATGTGCTCTTGACACTTAGTCATGAATGACATGGTTCACTGCATTATGCAGAATGGTGGCTCTACAAGAGATGAAGTATTCAAAATGTTTGAATACCTACCTGAACCTAAGTCTTTAAAAGTTAAGATGTATGTAGATATGATGAGTGTCATCATCTTACTATATATACTCTAGTCATTCATGAAGCTTCATAATGTTCATATTGTATGAATTAAATGAAGCATATATAAGTGTCGAAATACTCTTATATTGAAATCTTTTGAATTCAACATAAGAGATCCTTTGTCTTAAGCAATGGTTGTTTAGAGATGAAAGGAGCGCAGTGGAAGCATGGGTTGGACCCAAGTTAGAAGAAAAGTCAAAGAGTTGATTGTACTTCTATGGTTTCCACACATATGACATCCAAAGACTTAGATAAATGCCAATACTACAATGAGCCGATGTATTGATAGTATGACTATCAAGTCTATCTAGAGTCCTTAGAAAAGGAGTCGGATAGAGCATCTAAATAATTTACATCTACATACAATCATTGAAATTGACTTTCTTATTTGATAAGATGAAAGTCTAATAATTGTATCTCATTCTTCTACTAACACTTGTAATTGATTGTATATGTTTTTAGAAGACTGGAATTTGATCTTAAGGTTTAATAGTCATCCACATAGATATTGATGCAAATGTTGCAACAATCTTTATTGGATAGATAGACTTCATATTTTCAGTTGGAGATCCCTTAGTCTTAGAGAATGTCTCTACTACATAGATATTAGAAAATTTTCATAGTTCATTTCTAAATGTTGGAAATAAACATGATTTCTGGAATAGACCTATCATAAAGAGTTATGATGTATATATTTCAGATAGTATTTTGACATCTCGAGGACTCTACAAAATAAAAAATTAATGAATGGTTCATTAACATTTCTAATACTGAAAATTAAACCTTAAAAGATAAATAGGAGGATGAAGATCATTTGACAATGATCTAGCATCGAATCTTGGACATCTATATTTGTTGATGAGATCAATAGACTAGTAAGAGATGAACTTTAGAATGTCTAGAATTTCATATCTTACATACTTGTGAATATTGTATTCAAAGTATAATTGTCCAATACACCCTTTTATGGGAATGGTGTTAGATACCAAGGTATTCAAGATCTCATACATATTGATGTATGTGATTCATCTGTATCATAATAAACATTGATGACATGTGATATCATTTGATGATTAATTGTGGTATGGAATTTCTTCCCTTCACCTAAGAAAGCTTTGAAATGTTCAAAGATTTCATAATTTTTGGTTTATAACCAAAGTTTAAAGGAAGATAAAATGAATTTGATCTAACCTAGGTAGCTTGTACCTATTACATGAATTCAAAAGAATACCTTATGGAGATATGAATGCCATTCCTATCTCAATCCTCCTAATGCACCTAAACTCAATAGAGTTATATGGAGATACAATTGATCATGTGTGCCATGATTTGATCAATGATTAATCTTAGCATAATTATCTCTTAGTTTCCAGGTATATATATGTGGTAGAGACTACATTATATATCCTTATACGGTTCCATGCTAGTAAGTTGGAATCTAGCACTAAAGAGTGCTACTTCATTAGGAAAATAAAAGATGGTATTGGATACCTACTTTATGACCTTGAGATTCTTAAAAGATCTCATCTCTAAGGATATGATTCTTAGAGAATGACTCTCTTGAGAATCAATATGAAAACGAAGTGAAGGAACTCATTGAATCTTGAGAAGATAATGAGGCTCCTGAAATCGGAATCTAAAAGGACAATTAAAGGTGAAACACTAATACTTCTTCAAATGAGTTTTAGGATGAATTCCATGTGTAAGAGAAATCTGACAATGATCGAACTTCATATGATGAAGCTTCTGAGGATCATGTCAAGGAAAGATGGAAGTTAGCAATTGAGTCTAAAGTAGACTTCATATACAAGTGTTGTATATGGACCTTCGAGGATCCACCTATATGGGTAAGACTTGTTAAGGTGTAAATGGATCTTCAATAGAAAGAGGGAACCTGATGAGAAGGTAGAAACCTTCAAATCACAGTTTGTATCCACAAGATACACACCAAAGAGAAGACATTGCTTGCAATAAAACTTGCTCTTCAGTAACCTTGCTTAAACCCATCAGATTATTGCTAACTATATCTACGCAACTTGACTTTGACATCTTCAAGATGGAAGTCAAGATTGCATTCCTCCACGAATATCTCTTTGAGGATATTCACATGAAGTAGCCCCAGGGCTTCATAGTTGAGGAAAGCAAGCTGTGCAAGCTGAATAACTCCATATGTGGCTCAAATAAGCTTATTGTAGTTGAAACATCAGATTTGATGAAATCATAAATGTTATGATTTCAGATAGAATCTTGATGAACCATGTGAAGCTTAGTGAAAGTGCCATTCTGTTCACCATACTAAATGTAGATGATATCCTAATCATGTGGAATGATATAAGGATAATAATAAGTGTTTTGTGAACTGGCTTTTCCATACCTTGAGATGTGATCTCAAGGATACCTCTTAAATCTTAGTTTTGAAGATGTTCAGAAGCAAAGAAAAGAGGGTATTGGAATCGTCACATTATTGGTACACCTTGGATATATTCCATTTTCTGGAAAATTCCAAGAAAGGCTTCACTCCCTTAAGATATGGTACTGACCTATCTGAAGGGATAGCACCTCAAAGAGTTGAGGAAGTCAATGCTAGAACTACTTGCCCTTGTGCATTAGTTACGAGAAGCTGAGTGTGTGCTAGATGTGTACAAAAGACAGATGTCTGCCATACAGTAGGAGTAGTAAATATTACTAATCCTACTAAGGAGATAAAACACTTGATTGCAGTAATAACAATATCTTCAAAGATGAAAAGATTTTTGAGATAGTGATCTTAAAGTCTTATCTTCAAGAACATAAGACTTTATAGATAGTGATCTAAAAGGTCTTAACTATGGATACCTTAGAAGATAGAGATCTACAGCAATAAGGGTATTTTGACAAGGATTATGGAAATACTGGTTACAATAATTGTTAATCTATAGTGTCAAGGACGCTATAACTGACAAGATTGAGTATTGGTTGCATAAGATGCAACATTCGCATTGGATGCGAGCACTGTTTCTAGGGGATTTGCAAGTGTCGTAAAAGGACTAGGCATAGTCTCTCGGGAACAGAGAGACTGATCAGCTTACCTAGCTATTGTTTCTAAATAGCCTATAATTGTCACATGAGTGTGGGTTTAAATGATTAGCCCATTAATGGCTCTTTGGGCTAGTGGGAGATTGTTGGGCATGCAGGCCCACGGCGAGCCATTATGAAATAAATGTTATTGTGAAAATCATTCCCTGATCTAAAATGAAGAATAAATAATTTGCATAATAGGCCCCTCTGTACAATTAGGGTTATGTACCATGGCCATCTTAATAATATATACAGCTGTTGATTCAATAATTGAATGATAGAGGCTGGTATTTGGATGAATATCTAAGGAGTTAGATTGAGGACTCGTCAAACACCGTCAAATGATTGTTAAGAGATGATCTCCAGCCTGAGTAGGAGATGGAAATCCTTTTCTCATATAGGTTGATATCTGACCGACCTCTTGATGCAGGTCCTCTGCATAGGAATAGATATTCGGAGGTGTCAGATTAGTTAAGTCAAAGGGTTGACTTAACGAGATCGAGATAACCAATGTCCTACATCGTATGTTTTCGCGATATAGGCACACATCATCTGACCGGAGACAGATGTATTGCTATATGTCTTAGTATGTACATTTGGCAAACCAATAGGTTGATGACCTAAGAAAGGTCTATACACCGACGAACTGGTGTGCATATTAGGGAATATTAGTAATACAATCTCTCAAAGGGATCATACAGGTTCACTTCTGAACTGGAAGACATGAGCTCACTCATGAGGTATTGAGACTGATCAAATTCCATGCATGGGCATCATGCTTTGGAAGCATGACAAGAATTTGAAGGTATGATATATGCTTTGAGAAAACATATGATCGATACCGATTCCCAATGACCAAGATTGAGAAACTTGGTGATCAAACCCTGAAGATGACAGTGTAAAATTGATCTATATCTTCGGGATGATCATAGGTCTTCCAGTTTGCAGGATGTACAGGTATTAGGAATACCTGAGGGTGATGTGATCAACAACCGATTGTATAACCATGACGCTTCCATTCCGAGGGGGTGATGAAACAGATCTGAATTTTAGTAACTCCTCTCAGTAGAGAAGCAATCTGATCTTGGTCCAATTATTGGACATTGATCTGAATGAGATTCAGATGCAATGAGAAGATTAGATTTGCGGCCTTGATTAAATCAACCATCTCTGGGAAGTTCGTGGGATCTGGATTTGAGATGTGATCTCAATATCCAAGTCACTATGCGTGGAACAATACAATCGCCCTATCCTTATCTCCAAGTATCTGCGGAGAAACACATTGTTCTTGAAAGAGTTCAAGAATAATTCCAAAGTTGAATTATATCTAAGCATTGAGAAATGGATAATTAAATGTGATTTAATTATCATGAATAATGTGAATTCAATTCACATTATTTGAATGAATGAGAATGAGTATCCAATGTAAATAAATGTGATTTAATTAATGTGGATATGGATAATGTGGATAACATTATCCAATTATCCATGTATATTATAAATACGATTTATAATATACATTAGAGAGAGACTTGTGTGATTTATATTTGTTGATTAATTGTTAATGTGAATGGGATTCACATTGAATAATTAATTGAAAATATAATTACATTTGGTTTTGGGTTGTGAATGAGATTCACAATTTTTTTCAATGGCATGAA
The DNA here is from genome assembly GCA_037367405.1 of Ottelia alismoides. Taxonomy (NCBI): domain Eukaryota; kingdom Viridiplantae; phylum Streptophyta; class Magnoliopsida; order Alismatales; family Hydrocharitaceae; genus Ottelia; species Ottelia alismoides. Next base: position 162,583 of record JAZKJV010009354.1, read on the forward strand.
TGATATTTTCCAAAAGGATAATTTGGAATTATTATTTTTGTGAAAATTATTTTGACAAGAGTTATAGGAGATATCATGAGATAATGAGATCTCATGATATATTAAGGAGATTGACCAAGTCCTTCCTAACAAGAGAGGATGGCTACAACTCTCTTTGAGGAGTAGAGTAGCCGCCCCTCCTTTTTAGGAGAGGACCATGGTCTTCTCATTATCATATCTCTAGTCAAATATGATTTAATTTGAGATTAATTATATTGATTTATCAATGTTAATTAATTTGAATTAAATCACTTGTTGTTATGTTTTACCAACAACATCCTAGCCGATAAAAGGAACACAAACCAATCTCATATGTTGATTGTGCGTTTGTCCATGGATTGGGATCCATGGACTCCCAAAACCCTATATATATGAAGAGGCATGCCTTGCCCTTTGAAAGACACCGACTTGACAAAGTATCTCTATTCTCTCTCTCTCTCATTCTCTCATGCCCTCTTCTCCTTCTCTCTTGGGTGGCCGTCCACCCTCCTCTAGAAGGAAGAAGGCCCTCATCGTCAGCCTGTGTTGCTTCGACGACACTCGGTGCTCCATCTTCTTTGGTGCTTCTTGCTCGTGAAGAAGATACACGATCTCGTGTGATGAGGTCTATAGTTCCCTTGCTTGGACAACTACTTGGATTGCGAGGATCACTGACTCATCCCCGCGCTCGCAAGCATCTTCTCTGAAGATCGGACTTGAGACAGGAGGTCTCTTTTTGTAGAGACTCGATCAACCAAGCTACAAGAGGTAGTCCCTTATACTTAATGTGGTTCTAGATGAAACGATCCGAGAATCATTCTTAAATCATGTGGTTTCATCGCATGAAATTTTTTTAAATTCCGCAGCATAGAACAACTAGTCCAACTAGTCGTTCTTCATCGTATTCGATACGATGCTCACGCTTCCGTGATGCGCTTAAGGATTATCCCATATCCTTCGCCTGGATCCCTACTCAGCCAAAGAAATGGAGAGAGGAAGCAGATAGGCAAAACCACTACTTCGGTCCTCGCTCACAATGGAACCACCCGTGAGCGTGCAAGAACCTACTTGGATGCACACCGATGAGACATACACCCCCATGAAGGCGTGGCCTATGCTCAGTACTTCAGACCAGGTCGATGCTCCACATAAGGTGGGAACACCATGGTTGACATGGCCCTACTCAGTCGCGTACGATAGAAGCTCCATTACTTCAGAAATCCTGGCGATACACAAAGTCAGTCTCAGACTAGGTTTTGGGCTCTAAACCTTAGCGGGTCGTGCCTCTCTCATGGGAGGGGTTTTGGTCCCCTCCTAAGGTACCTGAAAACAATGAGGGTTTTATGAACCCAAGACAATGATAGTCCATTACGGATTTTAATTAAGGTCAAAGTTTATTTAGCAGTCACCTTGTTTTAATTTTTTTAGGTTTTCACTTCTTTTGGGATCAATTTTATAAAAAGACCGGACATTTTTGTAGATTTTCATTTAAATCCTAGGTACTTAAAATCAGAGGGAGATAACATGTACAAGTTGATTCAATGATGGTAATCTCACCATTAAATCTAATGATACATGTTGAGTTAGAGGTCTTACAGTGCTTCCAATCCCTCTCCATGCGGTATGCAAAGCAGAATTTTTAAACCTATTCTACATGGCGGCGTGCAATCAACAAAATCGCCCTAAATAGTAGCTGTTATTAATCGTAAAGAAGCAATTGTTAATTATTCGAAAATGAGACCAAGGTTTGGTCTTCGATGATGATCGATGACCGCCACAACGAGTCCTGCAAGCATTGTATACGACCTCTCTCGGCACGCGGTCTCAAGTCCAAATTACTAACATTATTAATTTGACTAGATCCAATCGTAAATGACTATGGAAACAAGCAATCTTATTAGGGTTTGGATCTAGTTACCGAGTCAAGCAACCTATGTCTAGGGGCTCCATGCATACAAAACAAAAAATAAGGCGGAAAACTCAAAATAGCGGAAAACAAAATAAAATAAGGCGAGAAAACACGGAAAACTATGATGAGGCCCCTAGGTGAACAGACACCTGGGGACCTCGTTATGGAGAGTAAAGTCCAAAGTCCTTAATTATTACATATTAAAATGTCTCTCTATCACCAATAAATACATGGATAAAACCTAATCTAATTCTAGGCTTATTCCTTCTTCTTGCTTCCTTTGTAGCCTCTCCAGCTGGTCACATAGTGAAGACCAGCCTCCTCCAAGCTTGGTTGCATCGGCCTCCTAAAAAGTCATCCTCACGTGGCGGGACCTTGCAACAAAGTCATAAAGAGGTTGCATTAGCATCGATAATAAAATTAAATCAAATTGAGCTATAGATAAAGAATTAACTGAATGAAAAAAAATCAATGAATATTTAGAACAATAAATCAATAAATCAGAATAAATGACTATACAAAATAAACAACAAAACTAGGCTACGCTCATTGCTCTCTGCATAGGAATATTGATTCGGAGGTATCAGATTAGTTGAGTCAGTGAGTTGACTTAACGAGATCGAGATAACGAAAGACCTATGATGAATACTATCACATCACAGGCAAACATTCTCTGACCAGAGACAGATATATTACTGAGCATGTACATTTGGCAGACCAATAGGTTGATGACCTAATCAAGGTCTATACACCGGCGAGCTGGTGTGCATGTAAGGGCATATGAGTAATATGATCTCTCAAAGGGATCATACAGGTTCTCTTGTGAACCGGGAGACATGAGCATACTCATGAGGTATTGGGATTGACCAAATTCCATGCATGGTCATCATGCTTTAGAAGTATGATATGAATTTGAAGGTAAGATATATGCTTTGTGAAAGCATATGATCTGTACCATATCCCAAGGACCAAGATTGAGAAACTTAATGATCGGACTATGAAGATGACAGTGTAAAAGTGATCTTTATCTTCATGATGATCATGAGTCTTCCAGTATGTAGGATGTGCAGGTATCGGGAATACCTGAAGGGTGATTTGATCATAAACGATTGTATAACCATGACGCTTCCATTCCGAGGGAGTGATGAAACAGGTCTGGATTTTAGTGACTCCTCTCATCAGAGAAGTGACCTAATCTTAGTCCATTTACTGGACATTGATCTGAATGAGATTCAGATGCAATGAGAAGATTAGGTATACGGTCTTGATTTAATCAAGCATCTATGAGAGGTCCATGGGATCTGGATTTGAGATGTGATCTCAATATCCAAGCCACTATACGTGGAACAATACAATCGCCCTGTCCTTATCTCCAAGTATCTGAGGAGAAATAGCATTGTTCTTAAATGGTTTAAGAGCAATTCCATAAGATCTAAGCAAAGAGAAGTTGATAATTAAATGTGATTTAATTATCATGATGTACGAGAAATTATCCAATATAATTAAATGTGATTTAATTATTATGGATAAGAATAATGTGGATAGCAATATCCAATTATTCATAATATATTATAAATGTGATTTATAATGTATTAGAGAGAGTTAAATATAATTTATATTAGTAGATTAATTATTAATGTGTATTGGATACACATTGTCTAATTAATTGAAAATGTAAATTACATTTTGTTTTGGGTTGTGAACATGATTCACAATATTCCAATGTCAAGATTGCAATATTCCCAAAATTAATTGAGAATTATTTTGGTGAATTAAAATACCAACAAATTGTTGTTGGAAAATAAGTAGAGAGACGTTCAAGGAGATGTGCAATCTCATGGATTGCCATGAGATTGCCCTCCCTTTTGGAAAGAGGGGGCGACACCAATTTCCTTGTGAAATTGGTGGTCGTCCCCCCCTTCCAAAGAGGAAGGTTGATCTCTCTTGATTCCTCTCTCCTTATTTGATTGATTTAATATGGTATTAATATTTATTTGATTTATCAAATATATTTTTATCAAATTAAATCACAAGTTGTTGGTTTCTACCAACAACAATCTTGACCATTGGATTGACATAAATCAATCTCATCCATTGATTTTATATGTCACATGGATTGAGATCCATGGATCCCAAAACCCTATAAATAGAGAGTCGTACTATGCTCTCTCTTTACATGCTATTGTAGCACTCTTCTCTCTCTCTTTCTCCATACTCGACAGCCCTCTCTCCCCCTTTTCTTCTTGGTGGCCGTCCACCTTGGTGGAGAGAATCGTCGTCGCCCGCGCCCTTGTGCCGCCGCTTCGACGCTCTACGGTTCTTCGTCTACTTCGAGTGCTTCGCCCACGAAGGAGACGATCGATCTCGTGCGACGAGATCAGGAGCAACTGTGCTTGGATCAACTTCTTGGATTGCGAGGACTACGCGGTTCATCCCCGCGCTCGCAAGCAATCTCTCCGACGATCGGACTTGAGACAGGAGGTCTCTTCTCTTAGTGACTTGATCAACCACGCTTCAAGAGGTATTGCATTATACTTGTTGTGGTTATAGATGAAACGATCCGAGAATTGTTCTTGGATCATGTGGTTTCATCGAATAAAATTTTTAAATTCCGCTGCACCGAACAACTAGTACGACTAGTCGTTCTTCGTCGTATCCGATACGACGCTCACGCTTCCGTGATGCGCTTGAGGATTTCTCCATATCCTTCAAGTGGTATCAGAGCCTTAGGTCGATGGTTTCGAATAGTGATTCGCTAACCAAGGACGACTTGGGTTTGTTAAGGTCGCGAAAGTTTTCATCGCATTTGATTTCGCAGATCTGTTTAGTAAATAAATTCGGCACTTTTTAAATTGTTTAAACACGAATTTAATACTTGTATTTTGTTCCCCATTAAATAAGGAAACCCTAGGATCTGAGTTTGCGTAAATCGGATTTTGTATGCTCGAGATATGGTCGTTTTAATGAACATGTATGCACTGTTGCGGGAACTGTAAATCTGAACGTGATTAAAATGTTAATTACTGTTTAGACTTGCCTCGAAATGCGTGAAACATCACTTGGTTTCTGTTCTAAATCAAATTAACAAACTTTAGAAATTGACTTTGCTTTATTTGGATTTAAATTGATTGAGATATGCTAATTTTAGTAAATAGGGGTCACTGCTGAAATTACTTTCCTAATCAAGAACCATGTGATTGTCAATTAATGAAATTAATTGTTAATTTCGAGAAATAATTATGGAAAATATTTGTGAAATATTAGAGAATTATTATTTTCTTTAATTGACTTGGCCCCTATCAATTAATTGATTAGATTTGATCTAAATCATAATTGAAATCACAATCATCAAACTTCTTGCTTGAATAGGAATGGGAATTTGTCTAGCAAATTTCCTTATAATCAAAATTGTTTTGATTACTATATGGTATAACTTCGATTGAAGAATCGATGATCATCTCAAGTACAAATTAATCAATTTGGCATTATCCTTTCCCGAGGCGGATATGGTGTCTAGTCGGGGATCGCTGGGGTAGCGGGTTGCAACGTATGCGGTCCGACCCACTCCCGCCGGTACTGGCCATGACAACGGGTAGGGCTGGGATAATGTCCGAGGTATTATGATGTATTTTTCTAATTATTAAAATACGAATTAATACGTACTTTGAGAATAATACCATATATATATATTCAAGCATAAAATTAAGTTTGATTGATTAAATTGGATTGATAATTAATTTAATATGATTAAGTTAATTATATCCAATTAAGAATACTCTAATATGATTAGAGTTAATAATTCCTTTGGAAGAATTAATTATATGAATGTGATTCATAGTAATTAATTAAATTTGAATAAGAGATGGAGGATCACATAAGTGACATCCATGGTCTCCCGTCAAGGCGAAGGGTTTCGTCGCCAAATATTATATGTGGGAGACGCCTGTCCGAAGTGACAGCTCCCGCATATGATCCATTTGGATTGGGCTCGTCGCTTCTCGAAAGAGTAAGGACGTATGCGTAGTGACCCCAATATCGGGTCCTCATATTATTGGGGCGATATTGGATTGCGCATAGCGAGTTGTATTCCTGTTGACGGTTGGTTCAATTAATGACGAGTCAACATCACCTTAGGGGTGGTGGGCTCGGGCATTAAAGACCGAATTGGGAAATGCAAGTTGGACTTGCAAGGCGGAATGTGTTCCCGCTTCTTTTTATTGGAGTCATAGATTCTCATATTATTGGGATATGACGAAGATAAAGAGGAGATCCCAGTTCTTGCTTGAGATATAGAGGTAAGTGTATCTCTTACTTTGAAAGTGATTAATGGAATAAACTTTCATAGTTGACACAGCAAGACTAATTTGATTTAAAATGCCTTAATCAAATATCATAAAATTGAATATATGATTATATGTTCTAATATAGTGCATTCTCAATTTCAGAAAATGAAGGCCATGAACCCACTGAGCAGGCTTCTGGAGGTCAACCAATTGACCGGACCAAATTACTCGGATTGGATCCGTAATTTGGAGCTTGTGCTTTCGGCAGAGCGCATCAGCTACGTGCTCTCTGAAAACAAACTTGAAAACCCTAAATCTAAGGAAGATAAAGCATATAATGACAAGTATGATGAAGATCATGTCTTGGCTAGGTGCTACATCTTGGGTTCTCTCTCCAATGTTCTCCAGAAACAACATGTGGAGATGAGTACTTGCCAGAATATCATGCAGAATCTAAAGGATATGTTTGGTGATATTAACCGCACCCAGCGGTACAATGTTATGAAAGAACTGGTTCGCTGCAAGATGCAGGAAGGGACTTCGGTCTGTGAACATGTACTCAAAATGTTTGGGTACTTGTCAGAGCTTGAGACTCTGTGGGCAACGATGGATGCAGACATGCAATCCGATTTCATTCTGCTGTCATTGCCCAAATCTTTCAATAACTTTGTGGTGTCATTTCACATGAATAAGCTGGAACTGACAAATGCTGGGCTTCTTGCTGCATTAAAGTCTGCAGAAGACGTAATGAAGAAAGATGCCCCACTGGCACTGCAATGGTTGCACAGGTCAAAGGGAAGCGCGGTCGGTAGCAAGGTTCTCGGAAGGGCCCGGCCCAGAAGAGAAAGAAGAAGGGATAAAGTGTTGGCTCATCTTCCAATGCATCCACTTTAATGGCATCAAAGAAAACCGACGTCTGTCACCACTGCAAGAAGCCGGGGCACTGGAGGCGTAATTGCCCGGATTACCTGAAGTCGGTCGACAAAGGTAAAGCCCCAGCAGGTATGAAATCTACTTTTATCATTGAAACCAGCTTTCTCATTGGACGAGAAGGAAGTTGGATTGTTGATTCTAGTGCTTCTGTTCATGTATGCAATTTGTTGCATTTGTTTCAGGAAACTAGAAAGCTTGAAGAAGGGCAGATAGTCATCCAGATGGGATCTGATGCAAGTGTTGCAGCAGTCGCCGTCAGGACTTGTCGACTATCATTATCTAGTGGAAGAGTCCTAGTACTTAAAGAGTTTCTTTATGTACCTGAAGTCAGAAGGAATTTAATATCTGTATCTAAGCTAGTTAGAAGTGGATATTCATTCCTATTTTGTAATAAATTAGTCATAAATCATTATGATAAATATATTGCAGAGGGTATTTTGACTTCTAGAGGACTCTATGAATTGTGCATTAATGAGCACGTCATGAATGTTACAATCACTAATAAAAACCCTAAAAGATCCAGGAGTAATATAAATCATTCAAACATGATTTGGCATCAAAGGCTTGGTCATTTATCTGTTGATAGGATCAATAGATTGATAAAGGATGGACCTTTGGATTTTCTACAGGTTCAGTCTTTACCTACCTGTGAACATTGTATCCGAGGTAAAATGACTAGGATGCCTTTCCGTAACAAGGTTACAAGATGTGAAGGTATTATTGACCTAATACATACAGATGAATGCGGTCCCTTCAGTACCGCGACTCGAAATGGATATCGATATTATTTGACGTTTATTGATGACCATTCGCGATACGGGTTTATCTTCCTATTACGTCATAAGTCTGAAACCTTTGAAAAGTTTAAAGAGTTCAAGGTTTTGGTTGAGAACCAAACCGATAGGAAGATTAAACGAATTCGATCTGATCGAGATGGTGAGTACCTATCAGATGAATTTAAGGAATACCTTAAAGAGAATGGAATTATTTCCAATCTCACTCCTCCTGGAACTCCCCAACTTAATGGTGTTGCTGAAAGACGCAACAGAACCATCGTGTATATGGTTCGTTCAATGATGAGCAAAGCACATTTACCACTTAGTTTCTGGGGATATGCAGTAGAGACTGCAATATATATCCTGAATAAGATTCCTAGCAAGTCTGTACCAGAGACTCCTCATGAGCTCTGGTATGGAACCAAACCTAGTGTTAACCACTTGAGGGTTTGGGGTTGCTTGGTCCATGCAAAGAATGTGGATGCAAGTAAGCTTGAATCTCGCTCTCGTGAGTGCCACTTCATTGGGTATATTAAAGATGGTATTTGGATACCAACTTTATGACCCTGAGACCCAAAAGGTTTTTGTCTCTAGAGATGTGAAATTTCTGGAGGATGATTTCCTTAAAGGTCAAGACAAAAGTGAAGTAGAGGAACTCATTGAGTCCCCTGAAAACTCTGAGCTTCCTAGATCAGAAACTGAAGAGATAAACAAAGATGAAACACCTATACCTCTTCGAAAGAGTTCGAGGGTGGTTGCACCACCTGAAAGGTATGGATTCCATGTGTCAGGTGAAACTGAAAATGATCCTACTTCATTTGATGAAGCACTCGCGGATCATGACATGGATAGAAGGATGCTAGCAATGAAGTCAGAAATTGACTCCATGCATAAGAAAGGTGTATGGACCCTAGAGGATCCACCTAAGGGGGTGAAACCCATTGGGTGCAAATGGATCTTCAAGAGAAAGAGGGGACCTGATGGGAAAGTAGAGACTTTCAAGCCACGACTCGTAGCCAAGGGCTACACACAGAGAGAAGGCATCGAGTACGATGAGACATTCTCTCCTGTGGCTATGCTTAAATCCATCAGGGCATTGCTAGCTATAGATGCATATCTTGACTACGACATCTGGCAGATGGACGTCAAGACTGCTTTCCTCAATGGATACCTCGAGGAGGATATCTACATGGAGCAGCCCCATGGCTTCATGACTGAGGATGGAAAAGTATGCAAGCTGAAGAAATCCATCTATGGGCTCAAGCAAGCTTCTCGTAGCTGGAACATCAGATTTGACGAAACCATAAAGAGTTATGATTTTGTGCAGAATCCTGATGAACCTTGTGTGTACAAGAAGCTTAGTGGGAGCGCCATTGTGTTCATCGTGCTTTATGTAGATGACATCCTCATCATTGGGAATGATGCAGGGATGATGACCAGTGTAAAGATTTGGCTGTCCCATACCTTTGAGATGAAAGATCTTGGAGAAGCCTCTTACATCTTGGGTCTGAAGCTGTTCAGAAACCGAGAGAAGAGGATATTGGGATTGTCACAACAAGGATACATTAAGAAGATTCTTGAACGATTCCGTATGGATAGTTCCAAGAAAGGATTCCTACCCTTGAGACATGGTATCCACCTGTCTAAAGGAATGGCTCCTCAAACTGTTGAGGAAAAGAAGGCCATGGCTGGATGTCCTTATGCATCACCTGTTGGAAGCTTAATGTATGCCATGATGTGTACTAAGCCAGATATCTGCCATGCAGTGGGAGTGGTAAGTCGTTACCAATCCTGATATGGAGAACAACACTGGAATGCAGTAAAGAACATATTCAAAAATATAAGATGGACGCAAGATTACATCTTGGTCTATGGAGATGGTGATCTCCAAGTCTTGGGATATACAGATTCTGACTTCCAATCGGATATTGATGATCGAAAGTCGACATCAGGTTTTGTGTTCCTGTTGAACGGTGGTGCTGTGAGCTGGAGAAGCAAGAAGCAGGACACTACAACAGATTCAACAACAGAAGCCGAATATATTGCCGCATCAGATGCTGCAAAGGAGGCGGTGTGGTTGCGCAAGTTCGTCCAGGAGCTTGGCGTAGTTTCCTCTGATACTCCCATCCCGCTACTCTGTGAAAACATGGGAGCCATTGCCCAGGCAAAGGAACCCAGATGGCATCAGAAGAGCAAGCACGTAGAAAGGAAATACCACATCATTCGGGAGATTCAAAAGCGTGGTGACATCATCATCACCAAGGTGGCCTCCACCGACAACGTTGCTGATCCTCTTACCAAACCTCTGACACAGAAGGTTTTTTGACCAGCATGTAATGAGTATGGGTTTAAGGCTTGTTCCTGAATGGTTCTGAGGGCTAGTGGGAGATTGTTAGCAATGTGAGCCCGAGGCGAACCATTCCTACAATAAATGTTATTGTAATAAATGATTTATCAATAAAAGTTATTGGTTTTGTTTCACTCCCTTTCTGATATTGAATGAATGAATGCACTATAAGGTCCCTCTGTACAATAAGGGTTATGTACCATGGCCAACTTGATAATCATAGAGCTGTTGAATCAATGATTGAATCATAGAGGCTGATGCTTGGATGAATATCTAAGGAGTTAGATAGAGGACTCATCAAGCATCATTAATGATTAACAAGTAGTGATCTCCAGTCTGAGTGGGAGATGGCAATCCCATCTCATTAGACTTATATCTGATCGACCTCTTGATGCAGGTCCTCTGCATAGGAATATTGATTCGGAGGTATCAGATTAGTTGAGTCAGTGAGTTGACTTAACGAGATCGAGATAACCAAAGACCTATGATGAATACTGTCACATCACAGGCAAACATTCTCTGACCAGAGACAGATATATTACTGAGCATGTACATTTGGCAGACCAATAGGTTGATGACCTAATCAAGGTCTATACACCGGCGAGCTGGTGTTCATGTAAGGGCATATGAGTAATATGATCTCTCAAAGGGATCATACAGGTTCTCTTGTGAACCGGGAGACATGATCTCACTCATGAGGTATTGGGATTGACCAAATTCCATGCATGGTCATCATGCTTTAGAAGCATGATATGAATTTGAAGGTAAGATATATGCTTTGTGAAAGCATATGATCTGTACCATATCCCAAGGACCAAGATTGAGAAACTTAATGATCAGACTATGAAGATGACAGTGTAAAAGTGATCTTTATCTTCATGATGATCATGAGTCTTCCAGTATGCAGGATGTGCAGGTATTGGGAATACCTGAAGGGTGATTTGATCATAAACGATTGTATAACCATGACGCTTCCATTCCGAGGGAGTGATGAAACAGGTCTGGATTTTAGTGACTCCTCTCATCAGAGAAGTGACCTAATCTTAGTCCATTTACTGGACATTGATCTGAATGAGATTCAGGTGCAATGAGAAGATTAGGTATACGGTCTCGATTTAATCAAGCATCTATGAGAGGTCCATGGGATCTGGATTTGAGTTGTGATCTCAATATCCAAGTCACTATACGTGGAACAATACAATCGCCCTGTCCTTATCTCCAAGTATCTGAAGAGAAATAGCATTATTCTTAAATGGTTAAAGAGCAATTCCATAAGATCTAAGCAAAGAGAAGTTGATAATTAAATGTGATTTAATTATCATGATGTATGAGAAATTATCCAATATAATTAAATGTGATTTAATTATTATGGATAAGAATAATGTGGATAGCAATATCCAATTATTCATAATATATTATAAATGTGATTTATAATGTATTAGAGAGAGTTAAATATAATTTATATTAGTAGATTAATTATTAATGTGTATTGGATACACATTGTCTAATTAATTGAAAATGTAAATTACATTTTGTTTTGGGTTGTGAACATGATTCACAATATTCCAATGTCAAGATTACAATATTCCCAAAATTAATTGAGAATTATTTTGGTGAATTAAAATACCAACAAATTGTTGTTGGAAAATAAGTAGAGAGACGTTCAAGGAGATGTGCAATCTCATGGATTGCCATGAGATTGCCCTCCCTTTTGGAAAGAGGGGGGCGGCACCAATTTCCTTGTGAAATTGGTGGCCGTCCCCCCCCTCCAAAGAGGAAGGTTGATCTCTCTTGATTCCTCACTCCTTATTTGATTGATTTAATATGGTATTAATATTTATTTGATTTATCAAATATATTTTTATCAAATTAAATCACAAGTTGTTGGTTTCTACTAACAACAATCTTGACCATTGGATTGACATAAATCAATCTCATCCATTGATTTTATATGTCACATAGATTGAGATCCATGGATCCCAAAACCCTATAAATAGAGAGGCATACTATGCTCTCTCTTTACATGCTATTGTAGCACTCTTCTCTCTCTCTTTCTCCATACTCGACAGCCCTCTCTCCCCCTTTTCTTCTTGGTGGCCGTCCACCTTGGTGGAGAGAATCGTCGTCGCCCGCGTCCTTGTGCCGCCGCTTCGACGCTCTGCGGTTCTTCGTCTACTTCGAGTGCTTCGCCCACGAAGAAGACGATCGATCTCGTGCGACGAGATCAGGAGCAACCGTGCTTGGATCAACTTCTTGGATTGTGAGGACTACGCGATTCATCCCCGCGCTCGCAAGCAATCTCTCCGACGATCGGACTTGAGACAGGAGGTCTCTTCTCTTAGAGACTTGATCAACCACGCTTCAAGAGGTATTGCATTATACTTGTTGTGGTTATAGATGAAACAATCCGAGAATTGTTCTTGGATCATGTGGTTTCATCGAATAAAATTTTTAAATTCCGCTGCACCGAACAACTAGTACGACTAGTCGTTCTTCGTCGTATCCGATACGACGCTCACGCTTCCGTGATGTGCTTGAGGATTTCTCCATATCCTTCACACTCACCAGCCCATGTGAATAAGTTCTTTTACTAAGGACATCTGCTACGACGTTCCCTTTACTGGGGTGGTAGGAGATGATGGAATCATATTCTTTCAACAACTCTAGCCACCATCTCTGTTTCATATTAAGCTCCTTCTGATCAATCGGATATATCAAGATTTTATGATCAGTGAAGATTTCAACAGTAATACCATAAAGGTAGTGCCTCCATATCTTCAAAGCGAAGACTACATCAGCTAGTTCAAAGTCATGTGTCAGGTAGTTCCTCTCATGTCTCCTGAGCAGTCGTGATGCATAAGCAACTACCTTATCATGTTGCATAAGAACTGCCCCAAGTCCTTCTTTAGATGCATCACTGTACACTATAAATCCTTCAGTTCCAGAGGGTAGAGTAAGGATAGGTGCAGATGTTAGGAATTTTTTTAGTGTCTGAAAACTAGTTTCTCATGCATCAGACCATATGAATGGGACTTCCTTCTGAGTCAGCCTAGCCATTGGTAATGCTATTCGTGAAAAGTCCTACACAAATCTTATATAATACCTAGCTAGACCTAGAAAAGATTGTATTTCTGTGACAGCCTTTAGGCGTTCCCAACTTGTCACCGCACTAACCTTTGCAGGATCAACTGATATAACTGCCTCTGAAATAACATGACCTAAGAAAGATACTTCAGTAAACCAGAAGTCACATTTGCTATATTTAGCATACAGTTTGTTCTTCCTTAGTGTTTCGAGTGCCTTCCTGAGATGGTGTTCATGTTGGTACTTATCCTTGGAGTAAATAAGCACACCATCAATGAAGACTACTATAAAGTGGTCCAGGAACTCCCTGAATACTCGATTCATGAGATCCATGAAGGCCGTTGGGGCATTTGTTAGTCCAAAAGGTATAACTGAAAATTCATAATGCCCGTATCTAGTTCGAAAAGCTGTCTTAAGAATATCTGTATCTTTAATTTTCAACAGATGATATCCAGATCTTAAATAAATCTTGGAATACACAGTCGAACCATGTAACTAGTCAAAGAGATCATCTATTATTGGTAGAGGATACTTATTCTTTATTGTCCTCTTGTTTAGCTATCTATATTCAATGCACAACTGCATCGACCCATCCTTCTTCCTTACAAACAAAACAAGTGCACCCCATGGTGAAGTATTGCGATGAATGAAGGATTTGTCTAACAGTTTTTGTAACTGTACCTTTAACTCCAATAACTCCACCGGTGCCATCCTATATGGAGGAATAGAGATAGATTGGGTATCAGGTGTGAGAGAGATTTCAAATTCAATCTCTCTCTCAAGTGGTAATCCAGGTAATTCTTTTGGAAATACATCAGGAAAATCTCACACTATAGGCACATCTTCTATCATTCTATCTGACCCTGATGTAGTGTATATATAAGCTAAATAACCTTGACATCCTTGTTCTAATAGTTGTTGAGCCTTTAGAGTAGAGATGTATTTGACATCATCACTGGATGTCTTTCCAATAAACTGGAACTCTATCGAGTTAGGAATGCGAAAGGTTACTATCTTCTGGAAACAATCAAGGCATGCATGATGCCTTTCTAGCCAATCCATCCCCATGATGAGATCAAAGTCATCCATTTTAATAAATAATAGGGAAACAAGTAACTGATGTCCTACTATCAGTACCACACAATCATCCAGGAGTTCTCGGATTATAAATACTTGTCCTCCTGGTCCCTTGATCAGATAGGATTTTTATACTTCTACTGGTACCTTACCCAAAGTGGGTACTATACGTCGAGCAATAAATGAATATGAAGCACCCAAATCAAATAAGGCATGAACTGAAAAGCCATGAATAGTAACGATACCTCCTACGACCGTGCCTGCATTGTAGGCTTGTTCTTCAGTGATTGCATTGAGCTGGCCATTAGGAGTATGCAAATTAGAACCCGCAACTCCTTGTGGTGGTTGCTGTGTAGGAGATGCTCCTTGTTAGCCATGACCTCTACCTTGTCTTCCTCCGCGCGTTGCTCCATTGCTCAGGGTGGATGTTATAATGTTAATTGGAGTTGGTTTAAGTCCTGAACCTCTCAACAACGGACAATCTTTCCTAATGTGACCTTCTTGATGATAGTGGTAACAAGCACGTATTCCTGTCTGAGCTGAAGACCAAACTACAGAGGTACTAGTTCATGGTGCTGAGTTACGAGGGCATAGTGGAGATCTAGAGAAACCCCCTCTTCCTGATAATTCATGACCCAAGGTCTATGGCGAGCTTATATTGGTACCAGCTGGATGATAGCGACGATCTCTACGATTATAATTTGCCTTGCATTTGGATGATCCACCATTAAAGTGGAAACTTCTTCTTTGGCTGTTTTCATCCCTCTCCATCTCAATGCAAGAGGCGATGTCCATTGCTTCATCTATGATTGTAGCTCTAAAACCCGCAAGCTTTTCTCTCAGATCTCCCTGGAAACCACTAACAAATTTGGTAAGACATGCTTGTGGTGAAGCTTCTAGAGTTGGGGAGTAACGTAGTAGCTCGGTAAAGTGGATATGATAATCTCGCACAGTCTTAGAATCCTGGTTCAGAGAAACCAACTCTCTCCTCTTTAATTCTTCCCAATAGGAGGGACATAAGTGAGCTCAGAACCTCTCTTCAAAGATATCCCATGGAACAGAATGTGCTATCTTGGAAATTGCTCGCCACCATCATCGTGCATAGTTTAATAGGGAGTAATCAGCAAAGTGCACCCAGGTGTCAACTGGTGCATGTATTATCTTCAACATCCTACTAACGTCATTGATGAATCCACGATTTATCGCCTTTATTCTTTTATTTTAGCCTCTTTTCCTTAGTCAAATACCTGTAAATACCCATTAATTCCATAAAATTATCTTTTTGCATGCATTTGTTAAAATTACATTTTTAACACTTTTTGTATATAAATAAAAGAATAAAGAAGAAAAGAAAAAGACAAGAAAAAAAGAAAAGGAGGTATTTACGCAATAAATACAGACTGACCTAAACCCCAAGAGAAGGTCAAGACTTGACCTGATCGACCAAGAATAAAGTAGGGGGAGATAGGGTCTTCTGTCAGAAAAACCAAAAATATTTTGTAAATATTCATCATCTATATTTGTACAAAACTTACCGTATTTTATTTGTATATAATTTGACCTCAAACTAATTATTTTTGTAAATAAAAGTTGTAAATAAAAATATATTGTAAATAATAAAAATAAGTGTAAAATAAAATAATATATATTACAAATAATCGCACCAAGAAAAAGCCGCAAAGTGACAATTGAAACACCAATTTCGGCTCCATACGAGCTCAAATTGAACCAACTCACTTCCACATACTCTAAATTAAATTATCTTTCAAATGGCTGTGGTTTCATAATTTTTGGAGTTATGGTTAAAAAGTCAGTTTTCTGGGGTGTTTTGTGCAGTTTTCCCATATACTTGATGTACATATTTATTTATATTTATTTTTATACATAATGTATATTGTAATTAATGTTTTTATTAAAAATAAAATTAAAAAATTTAAAAAAAAATAAAAAATCTTTTATAAGAATTATTTCCTTATTTGTACCTATGTATATTGTATTATAGTGTGTATAATATGTGTATACAACTAACTTCCTTAAATAAAAATCACCCAAAAAATTAATTATCTAACATTATATAATTAATTAAATTTAATTCTGAAATTTATATTCAGTTATTTAATTTATTGGATTTATATGAATTAATTGATTTAATAACCTACCAATTTTATAAGATTTGATTTATTCCTTTAATGGCCATTATTAAGATGACCAATTCATTTTTGGAAATTATTTAATTAATTTATTTTAATTAATTCAGAAATTCTTTTTTAATTAATTAATTATTTTAATTATTTAAGTATTTTATTTAATTAACTAATAATCACCTTCCTTATTTGTAGATACCTTCCTCTTTTGTTTTTCTTCACTTTTTTATGGGCTCCTCCTCCTCTTTCACTCTTTGATCGATCTTTGGTGGAGAGGAGCCTGATCTCCGAGCGTCATCTTGTTGAAGAAGGGTGCCTAGCCTCCGAGCCGTCCGGTGATAGCGCGTCGATCCTCGTCGAGGCCATCATGGCATTTCCAAACCCCGAGGTGAGATCCAATTTATTTCCTGACTTTTTCTCTAGGTAAATCGTAGATTAGATTTTTACTCCCATTTTATTAGTCTTTAGAATTTTAAAAATCCCAAAATTTTCCACCACACTTTGATCCACCCACGAAACCGATTTTCACCTCATTTTCTGATCTTCTCATTCCAATTTCTACCTCGCACGACCTATCATTTTCGACCACGTACGGTGGTCGGAGACACGGATCTCTCTCATCTCGCCGAGATCTACCCGTTCACACTTTCCATTTTATGTATAAATAAAAAAACAACAACATAAAATTATTTTTCCTGTTACTCTAACATTTATTTTTGCAGGAAGAATTAAAAAAATTCCTTTCTTCTCTAATCTTTGTTTTGCAGGAAAAATAAAAAAAAATTGGTTTTACCTTTTTCCAACTCTAACATTTGTTTTGCAGGATCATTAAAGAAATAAATATATATATATATATATATATATATATCTTTTTCCTAACATTTGTCTTGGTGGTCAAAATAAAAAACAAAAATATAAAATACATCTTTTTATTTCTATTGTTTACAACAAAAAAAATTTCATCCGCCTGCAGCCGTCAACGCTGTCCACACATGGTGGATGCTTTTTGCCCCTCGCTCCGC
This sequence comes from Ottelia alismoides, assembly GCA_037367405.1. Classification (NCBI taxonomy): domain Eukaryota; kingdom Viridiplantae; phylum Streptophyta; class Magnoliopsida; order Alismatales; family Hydrocharitaceae; genus Ottelia; species Ottelia alismoides. The sequence goes on from JAZKJV010009354.1 coordinate 180,176, forward strand.
CCTCCGTCCAACAATGGTCGGCCTGCCTTCAGCCCAACCGTCGCGCACAGGCGCCCCTCCTCCGCACCTCTTCACCCAACCGCGGGCTGCGCGCCATCACCACCCGCACAGCCGCCAACCAGCGCCACATCGTCGCAACCGCCACATCAACACCGCCCCCTCCAGCGGGCCGCGACGTCGCCCAGCACCTTGGTCACGCTCCGCCCCCGTGCGCCAGGCGGCCGCGCGCGCTGCCGTCCCCAGCGAGCTCCGCCCTCGACCACCTTCTCTGCCAGGTCGAAGAAGCCCTCAACGCCACCGACTCGATACCGCCCCCTGCCTCCGCCGCTCCCTCCGCAAGGTGCGCTGCTCACGGTGCCACCCCAGCGAGATCCCCGTGCGCCTCCTTTCCACCCCGCCGCACCGACCGCCAAGCCCACGCGCCGCCTCAGTGCTCCGCCCGCCGCCGCTTGGAAGGAGATAAACAAGGGGTGGCAGCCCTCTTTGCTCCATTTGATAAAAAGAAATGAAGGGCATACAAGAACCCTAGGGGATTTTAAATAAAAAAATCTTTTGGGCTAATTACATATGGACCCCTGGAAGTTTTGAGATTTGCAAAAGTGCCCCCTATCAACTTCAAGTCACATGCCCCGCACATGCTCATTGGGTAAATTGCAACCTTTCATCTGCATTTAATTCTGTTATCTTTCCAAATAATAACTTTAGGAAATTACATTTAAGTCCCTGACTGTCCAAACCTTGAACTACATGCTATCTTCATCGGAATAAATGTTTTTATGCTTCGAAAAATTCTCAAAAAAATGATGTATGTTCCTGCTATAGTTCTTGTCATTGTATAAATTTTTTATCTATTTTTATTGCCTTTTATATATTTAAAAAATAAAAAACAGTTAAACTTTTTGCATGCCCGAAATGGAAAAATTCATAAAAAATCGAAAATTATCCTAAAAATTCTAAAAAAACATTGTAGGTGTAGTTTGGTGTATTTTAATTTCTGACCAATTTTTGTGCATTTTCCATTTATAAAAATCAAAAAATTGTGAAAAATGAAAATTCTTAAAAAAATAACATAAAATTGTAGAAAATTAAAAAATAGTGATTTTGGTCTCTATTTGTAGATATTGCTTTGTAGTTTGTCTTAAAAATAATTTTAGGATTTTTGAGCATTTAAAGAATTTTTAAATTGAAAAATACTCCTAACTGTGCATAGTTCACTCTATTTTTCACTATTCGATTATTAGAAAATCACAAAATTTTTAGAAAAATTCGAAAAAATTTCCAAAAATATTTTAATATATATATAACACAAACAATATTTTTTTTAATTTTCTGAGCATTTTTGTCCTTTTTGAAAAATATAAAAAGAGTGATGTCGTGTTGTATATCTTTTCTGCCTTGTTTAAAAAATAAAAAAAATCAAAACCACTAAAAATTCAACTCTGAAATTTGATTGCATGTTTCTTTCAATCGTGCTCCTTGTGTTCGACCCTGGTCGCTATACCAGGTAACAAGAATAGCAGAAACCGCTTACATTAAGTTTCTTGATTTTTTGAGTGGTTTAATTATTTTTCCATTAACCGAATTGATCGATTAAGGACAACGACATTGTGATTTATTTTCTACCTTAGTCGCATCGATTTTCGACTCATCAGAATGGCGTCGTTGCCGGAGAGCACGGCTTTGTAGTCATTTTTCTAATTTGTCTCTCTATATCATAATTGTTTTCTGACCTTCTCTCTTTGATTTTTGTGCGAGGTACTGCTTGGACGACTTGGATTTACTTTTTAAGGACCCGCACAGGAGGAAGAGCAGGGAATTGAAGAAAATTTTTATTATATTTGAAAGAAGATTTCTGCATGCTTGTAGTAATTTAGGACTCAACTTTTGAACTGTGGACACTTGGACATTATTCAGAGTCTGTTTCGCTAAGTGCCGATGCACTTGGGGGGCCTCACTGCTGTTTTTTTCCGATTTTGTTTCTCGTAATTTTATTTTATTTTTGATTCACATAGAATTTGACCCCTAGACTTGGATTTTTATCTTGATTATGACGTAATTGATTAAGGTCCCAGCCTAATTATTTGCCTATACCTATAGATCGATAACTAGACTTAATTAATTAAATCACAAAGAAAAAGCTAATCTAGGTTACCTGAGAGGTCATGTGCCGTTAGAGGCCGTATACATCGTTGGCAGGATCCGTTGTGGCGGACACCGATCAGCATCAGAGACCGGACTCCGATCTTTCTTGTTGACTTATTAGCTATTATGCTTCACCTGTAGAAATCTTTCGCCTAAGGCTGTTTTTTTCGTGCATCATATAAATAGTTTAATTTCCGTATTTAATTTCTGCGCGGATCATATTGCGTGTAACGTGCTGGAGTAAGGTACGCATTTTCTATCTCTACATGCATCATCGTTTTTGACCGTGCATTGGCTTTTTCGACTTCCTCCCCCTTCTTTCGACTCAAATTAATCAAAGAGGAAATCAAAAAGCTCGTTAGGTGTTATTTTTTTGAAAAAAATCCAAAAAATAGAAAAATAAAAATAAAAAAATTGGGACAGCTAATTGAACTTGTCTTTAAAAGTAAACGTAATTGACCACTAAAAAAGTATTGGGAGAGCAATCCCCTCATTGTTTGCATTTTTAATTGCTCGCGTACACACTATGGAGTAGTGCCCAAATCCTATTCAAGCCTCCTAAGTGTTTCTACAACTTTATCTTTTCACCTAACTCTTAAAATTGAAAAGATAAAGACCGAATCTTACGGTCAGATTTGTGTTGAGTTGGTAAACTGGGGTTTACTTTGTGTTTTGTATGTCTTTGGTGTGAGTCGGTTACGATCATTCTTTCAATCATTAGCAGTCACCTTCCTCCCTCCCTTCTATCTCTCTCTCTCCCACCATCTCTCACCTTCTATCCCACCCTCCCGCCCTTCATTTCCCTCTCATCACGATGGGCCACTTTCTATTCCAGCCGAATTTTGCGGCTTCTTCATTTCACGCCCATCATGCCCATCCACTCTCTTGGGAGGTCAGAACTCCATCTGATTTCCCATCTTCTCCCTACCCAACCTCTTTCTCGGGACATGCTGTGAGTGACGCCCGAAGAGTTCAGATTGACAATATACGTGACACGGGTGCTCACCTTGCTGAGATGAGAGTGCATCCCATAGGCAATCATATGGTGCAGTTGTGTGCTTTAGATGACTTCTATCCTAGGATGATGGATGAGAACCAAGATCAGGCAGCACACTCTGCTTCTACTTTGAGACCATTCGTTCTAGATTTAGAGTTCATTGATCTACTGCCAAAATTCTTAGAGGATGTGCACGAGGAATCGTATTTGCATATCGACAAGTTTGAAGATATTTGTGGATCACGATCATATTCCAATATCACTTCTGAGGACATGATGTTGATTACCTTCCCATTTACACTTCAGAGTAGAGCTAAGAGTTGGCATAGATGATTAGGAAGGAAGATTGCTACGTGGGGAGATTTACGATCATTATTTTTGCAGAAATTTTACCCCCATCGTAGAGCAGAGATTATGCGGTCGTGTATTCGTGATTTTTTAGTTAACCCCCAGAAGCCATTAATAGATTCATGGTTTAGGTTGCGAGAACTTTTGAGGCGATTTCCGAATCATGATTTTCGATGACTGACCTTATCCGTATCGCCATGAGGGGGAGGACTGCAGAGCAGATTGCATACGTCATTACATCGTATGGTGGTTCACACCACAGTCCTGACCTAGATTTAGTTGAGACCATCTTGGGAACACTTTCTGATCTTGCATATACAAGAGATGATTTATTCGGGACAACACACGAGGAGGAGATGACAATAGTTGAATGTGTGACACACCATTCTGATTCAGACATCACACACCAATCAGAGGATATGGATGCTGATAATTTTCAAATGATGAATGTGTTGCTTATTGTTTTGAGTTCCCAGAGCTGGACATTGGTTGAGGACCATTTGGATTTACAGTCATATTTTGAGTCAGTCCCATACTTCCACATTGATGATTCTTGGATTCTAGATCTGCTAGTATCCCAAGAAATAAAGGAGGAACCCACATCTCAGCCATCCTTTGAATCTTTCCAGTATCCATACGCAGTTCATTCAGTGTCTATTCTTCAGAATATCTTCTCAGATTTGGAGATATACTTGGATTCATTTCAGCAGAGAGAGCTTGATGAGGGACCGATTTTTGATTCGACAGACCTTGCTAGTCCCATATTTGAGCCTTGTGTCCTCCCATTTGATGAGGTCGATACACTTTTGGAGGACCTGATACTTGACAGCATTGATCCCTATTTCCCTGATGATTCAGCATTACTCCCCGGGGATTATCTGTGGGAGGATGCCACAGACCGTGTGCACTCGGTCTCACTTTCGGAGAGTGCATCCGATCTGTCGGATCACAAGACTGAGTCTTCTGATATTTGTGATAATGAGTTTGATGATTCTCTCCTCGACGACCCTCGCGAGGATGACCCGATCTTTGAGGTATTCGATGATTTCTCTGATTTGTCTACATTATATGCATCAGATATCAGCCTTTCTAGTGAGTCTCTTGATCATGACATTCTGTACCTTTTTGAGACTATGATTGATGTGGAGGATTCCTTGATAGATCCTTTCTTCTCCACGTTCGACTTCTTCGGCCATGCCCTTTCACTCCATTCAGATCTTGAGCCGGTAGTGTCTTTTGTGCTATCGGAGTATGATCGTACATCATCTTTTATTTTTCCAGTAGCCGACACCCACTTGAGTGCATATTTGGGTGTCTCTATTGACCCTCCTGACTTTGTTTTTGTTCTCCCACCGAGACTGCAACGACAATACAATATTCGCCTCACAGATGCCGTCCTGAACCTCGATACTGCGTTGTCCTAACATTTGCGCCCAGCTAGGGGCGTAAACTCTAGCGCTTGTTGAGAGGCACCTCAACATTGATCACATATGTATAGACCATCTGTCCATATCATATATTCTTTCTGTCTTACACCCCATCTCCATCTCATGATAATTCCATACTTAGGGTGTACTTTACCCTATGTATAGGGGGGTGTCAAACACGTGATTATTCTTTTGATTCTTTTTACCTCTGTTTTGTTGCCTATACTTAGGGATATTTTACCCTAAGTATAGAGGGGCCAAACTTTGTACATTCTACTCCTCAGTTTTCCCCTTGTGTACAGTCTTCTATACTTAGGATTACTTGATCCTAAGTATAGGGGGATCATCGACTCCTATTTATTTCATTCTTTCATTCCTCGTTGTAGTATACTATTCTTTTCACTTTTCTATGCGAAGCACAAGTTATGTCTTTCTTTCCAGCTCTTTGATCACTATGAGTACATGGTTCGATCTAAGTATAAGGGGTGTCGTATATATACTTTAGCCATAAGTCGTACTTTCATATCGTCAATATGGCTAAAATACTGTATAAATACTTGTAAAAAAACTAACTAACTAATAAAAGGATGCATATATTTCCTCAAAATTCTTTTGTATATACTAATTAATAAATCAGGTTAAAATATTTTGAAAGTAGTTTGAAAATCTATTTGAAAAATCTTTTGAAAACTATTTGAAAAATGTTTGAAAAATATTTTCAACCTTTGTAAAAATATCGTGGATTGTAAAATTTTTTCTCTGTATGTAAAATAAAATTATTTTGTAAAAACTATTTGCAAATGATTTGAAAAATGGTTGAAAAATTATTTTGAAAATCTATATATACTGTTTGAAAAATGTTTGCAAAATAGTTCTCAAATGTGTGTAAATGTTTGTAAAATTGTTTGGAAAAAATATTTTGGACTATAGTTTTCAAAATTCTTTGTAAAATTATTTTCAAATAAATTTGAGGAATATATGCATCACAAAAATTAAAGAAATGAATAAAATAAAACTAAAAAAATCAACTATATGTATATACCTATATAAATTACTTAAGTTGTAAATTCTTGCATCCTATTCTTATAAAATAATTAACTCATTCTTGTGTAAATATGTATCTTTTCCCTTATTAAAAAAATTGTGTATATACGTGTATATATTACTAACTTTTTGCATTAAAAAAACTTTTTGCATGTGCATCATTTTTCAAAAACTCATAAAAATTTCAGACTTTTGAAAATTATTTCACAAAAAGATTTTTGTTTTCTTTTCTTTGCATGTACATTTTTTATATCATTTGCATGAGCATTTTTCAGGATGATTTTGACATTTAAACTAAGTCTGGAATAAATTTGAAGAATGGAGCTTAGTTGGACCTTAATCCACTTAATTTCAGAGGAACCTTATAAGATTTGGAATTAAGACTTTTCAGGTCATAGTGACTTAATTCTTTGATTCCATAAGACGGTGTTCACATGTCATCTTGATAAGTCTAAGTAGAATATTTAACAACACACGCATGATTCTTTCAGACCGTGGCTTACCTTGGACAATGCACTCTACACGTAGCTCTTCATGGAGGAGGTAGTGAGGGGGAAGAATCTTTTGGCTTGGGGGTAGCATACGCGGTTAGTACATCTAGGCAGAACCTCTCGTACTCCTTTAGGGAGGGAAGTGCGTCTCAACCTAGTCTGGTGATGTTGAGGTCTAAAGACAGGAGCTGTGGGGTTGCAATAATGCTTCAGAAGAGGGATAGTCTACTGGCTCAAGAGGAAAAACTCCTTATGTACATGCTGCACCTTGTATATATTTTCAAAAAAAAAGAAAAAAATGCAAAATCTCCAAAAGAGGATTCCCTGATAGAAAAATAAAATGCCTGCCGGAGTGTATATACAAGTGAAAAAAAAGAATAAGAGCTTCAAAGTCTTATATTTGTGAGCTTGCAGCGGGTGGCATGGCTACACTGGTCATGCATCCAAGGATAGGTAACTACACTGATTACTGTCCATTCTCTTCTCCATCCCATCTTCTTGAGCTAGTTGTACTTGAACTTAGAAGGGAATATCCCCGATCCTCGAGGAAAGAGTTGCCAGATCGGGGGATTAGAGTTACCTTGTTGAGAGAGGCTATTTATTTGCTACTTCTGAGATGAGGAGCTATATTTCACTTACACGTACAAGTAAGAATTCATAGTCATAAGATTTTGTGTATGTAGACTTGTTCTGATCTGACTGTTGAGGAGACCTGAATAGGAGTCTTATGGAACTTAGAGGTTGTTAGGTTTTAATTCCATTTTCCATTAAGGTTCTGACAAACTAATAATCCAAAGGTTCGACAGAGCTCCAGGCTACATTTTTATGAAGATAAGTTTAAAAGTCAACATTGTTCTAACTTCTTTCCTTTTTCTTTTCTTTATTTTTGTTTTCACTTATTTTTCCAAATAAGTGTTTGCTAAGGGACTAGCAAAGGTAAAGTATAGGGGAATGATGAATCCACGATTCATCGCCTTTATTCTTTTATTTTAGCCTCTTTTCCTTAGTCAAATACATGTAAATACCCATTAATTCTATAAAATTACCTTTTTGCATGCATTTGTTAAAATTACATTTTTAACACTTTTTGTATATAAATAAAAAAATAAAGAAGAAGATAAAAAGAAAAAGAAAAAAAGAAAAGGAGGTATTTATGCAATAAATACAGACTGACCCAAACCCCGAGAGAAGGTCAAGACTTGACCTAATCGATCAGGAATAAAGTAGGGGGAAATAGGGTCTTCTGTCAGAAAAACCAAAAATATTTTGTAAATATTCTTCATGTATATTTGTACAAAACTTATCATATTTTATTTGTACATAATTTGACCTCAAACTAATTATTTTTGTATATAAAAGTTGTAAGTAAAAATGTGTTGTAAATAATAAAAATAAGTGTAAAATAAAATAATGTATATATTGCAAATAATCACACCCAGAAAAGGCCACAAAGTGATAATTGAAACACCAACTCCGGCTCCATACGAGCTCAAATTGAACCAAACTCACTTCCATCATACTCTAAATTAAATTATCTTTCAAATGTCTATGGTTTTATAATTTTTGGAGTTACGATTAAAAAATCTTTTTTCTAGGGTGTTTTGTGCAGTTTTCCCATTTACTTGATGTACATATTTATTTATATTTATTTTTATACATAATGTATATTTGTAATTATTGTTTTTATTAAAAATAAAAATAAAAAAATTAAAAAAAATAAAATAAAAAATCTTTTATAAAAATTATTTCCTTATTTTGTACCTATGTATATTGTATTATAGGTGTATAATATGTGTATACAACTAACTTCCTTAAATAAAAATCACCAAAAAAATTAATTATCTAACATTAATTAATTAATTTAATTTAATTCTGAAATTTATATTCAATTATTTAATTTATTGGATTTATGTGAATTAATTGATTTAATAACCTACCAATTTTATAAGAATTGATTTTATTCCTTTAATGGCCATCATTAAGGTGACCAATTAATTTTTGGAAATTATTTAATTAATTTATTTTAATTAATTCCGAAATTCATTTTTAATTAATTTATTTATTTATTAATTAATTATTTTATTTAATTAACTAATAATCTCCTTCCTTATTTGTAGATACCATCATCTTTTGTTTTTCTTCTCTTTTTAATGGGCTCCTCCTCCTCATTCACTCTTTAATCGATCTTTGGTGGAGAGGAGCCCGATCTCCGAGCGTCGTCTTGTTGAAGAAGGGTGCCTAGCCTCCGAGCCATCCGGTGACAACACGTCAGTCCTCGTCGAGGCCATCATGGCATTTCTGAACCCCGAGGTGAGATCCATATTATTTCCTGTCTTTTTCTCTAGGTAAATCGTAGATTAGATTTTTACACACATTTTCTTAGTCTTTAGAGTTTTAAAAATCCCAAATTTTCCATCACACTTTGATTCGCCCCCGAAACCGATTTTCACCTCATTTTGTGATCTTCTCATTTCACTTTCTACCTCGCACGACCTATCACCTTCGACCACGCACGGTGGTCGGAGACACGGATCTCTCTCTCATCTCACCGAGATCTGCCCGTTCAAACTTTCCATTTTGTGTATAAATAAAAAAACAACAACATAAAATTATTTTTCCTGTTACTCTAACATTTGTTTTTGCAAGAAGAATTAAAAAAAATCCTTTCTTCTCTAATCTTTGTTTTGCAGGAAAAATAAAAATAAAAAAATTGTTTTTACCTTTTTCCATCTCTAACATTTGTTTTGCAGGCTTTATAAAGAACCATGAGCAAAAGAGGTCATCTGTGAGAAGTGGTATTTTAGGTGGTTCTCCATGTGTATAGAAAACCGGGTTTTTGGGATTTTGTACTTTTTTGGTGGTTTTAGAGAGGATAAAAATTGTAGAAAAAATATAATAAAATACAAGAAAATTAATTACAAACTAATCTATTTTTTGGATTTTTAATAAATAAGAAAATAGGAAAATAAAATAGAAGTAAGAAACACACAATATTTGGACAGACTCACAATGGACACTTGGACTCGGTCAGTTTCTTTGATTTCAGTTTTAATATGGATTTGGATTTTTGTATCGCTTAATAAAACTTTCATCAAAGAATACAAATGAAAAAGAAATAAAATTAAAAGGGTTAATTAAGTACATAAAAACTCAGGTCAAAATAGCAAAAAGTCAAAATGCGCAAAGAGGCCCAAAACCCAACTTTCACATATGAAATCCGAATTTTACGAAGCTGGTCTTGTTTTGAAGGTATTTGAAAATGGAGTATTTTAAAAGTGAGTAGACCAAAATCAAGCACTGTATGTGGGAGATATGCTCATTTTAGTCCGTCAGATGTGAAATCAGACTTTGGGATTATTTGACACTTATTAGGGTTAGTAATTTTTTTGTATGTTTTATTTATTCAGGTTAGGTGGTTTGGGATCAATCGGAGTTAGGATGAATTAACTAAAAATAGGAGAAGTTCATTAAAAAATAAAAAAATTATATATATATATATATCTTTTTCCTAACATTTGTCTTGCAGGTCAAAATAAAAAATAAAAACATAAAAAATACATCTTTTTATTTCTGTTGTTTACAACAAAAAAATAAAACAAAGAATTTCATCCCCCTGCAGCTGTCAACGCCGTCCACACGCAACGGATGCTTTCGGCCCCTCGCTCCGCCCTCCGTCCAACAGTGGTCGGCCTGCCTTCAGCCCCAACCGTCGCGCGCAGGCGCCCCCCTCTCCGCACCTCTTCACCCAACCGCGGGCTGCGCGCCCTCACCGCCCACACAGCCGCCAACCGGCACCACATCGTCGCAAATGCCACATCGACGCCGCCCCCTCCAGTGGGCCGCGACACCGCCCCGCACCTCGGTCGCGCTCCACCCCCACGCGCCAGGCGACCGCGTGCGCTGGCGTCCCCAGCGAGCTCCGCCCTCGACCACCTTCTCTGCCAGGTCGAAGAAGCCCTCAGTACCACCGACTCGACACCGCCCCCACCTCCGCCTCTCCCTCCACAAGGTGCGCCACTCACGGTGCCTCCCCAGCGAGATCCCCGTGCGCCTCCTATCCGCCCCGCTGCACTGACCTCCAAGCCCACACACCTCCTCAGTGCTCCGCCCGCCGCCGCCTGGAAGGAGATAAACAAGGGGTGGCGACCCCCTTTGCTCCGTTCGAGAAAAAGAAACGAAGGGCACACACGAATCCTAGGGGATTTTAAATAAAAAATTCTTTTGGGCTAATTACATATGGCCTGAAAGTTTTGAGATTTGCAAAAGTGCCCCCTGTCAACTTCAAGTCACATGCCCCGCACATGCTCACTGGGTAAATTGCAACCTTTCATCTGCATTTAATTCTGTTATCTTTTCAAATAATAACTTTAGGAAATTACATTTAAGTCCCTGACTGTCCAGACCTTGAACTGCTTGCTATCTTCATCGGAATAAATGTTTTTATGTTTTGAAAAATTCTCAAAAAAATGGTGTATGTTCCTACTATAGTTCTTGTCATTGTATACATTTTTCATCTATTTTTATTGCCTTTTGATATATTTAAAAAAATCAAAACAATAACTTTTTGCATGCCCGAAATTGAAAAATTCATAAAAATTCGAAAATTGTCCTAAAAATTCTTGAAAAATACTGTAGGTGTAATTTAGTGTATTTTAATTTCTGACCAATTTTTGTGCATTTTCCATTTATAAAAATAAAAAATTGCGAAAAGCGAAAATTCTTAAAAAAATTGCATAAAATTGTAGAAAAATCCAAAAATAGTGATTTTGGTCTCTATTTCTAGATATTGCTTTGTAGCTTGTCTTAAAAATAATTTCAGGATTTTTGAGCATTTAAAGAATTTTTAAATTGAAAAATACTCCTGACTATGCATAGTTCACTCTATTTTTCACTGTTCGATTATTAGAAAATCACAAAAATATTAGAAAAATCCGAAAAAATTTCCAAAAATATTTTAATATATATAAAACACAAAATTTTTTTCTTTTTAATTTTCTGAGCATTTTTTACCTTTTTGAAAAATACAAAAGAGTGGTGTCATGTTGTATATCTTTTGTGCCTTATTTTAAAAATAAAAAATTCAAAACCACTAAAAATTCAACTCTAAAATTCGACTGCATAGTTTTTTCAATCGTGCTCCTTGTGTTCGACCCTAGTCGCTATACTAGGTAAAAAGAATAGCAGAAACCACTTACATTGAGTGTCTTGATTTTTTTAGTGGTTTAATTATTTTTCCGTTGACCGAATTGATCGATTAAGGACAACGACATTGTGATTTATTTTCTACCTTAGTCGCATCGATTTTCGGCTCATCAGTCATCGAGCCATAATTCAACCTCGGCAGGTGTCTCTACACCTTTGAATCGAGGAATCTTTCCCTTTCGATAATTGTCAAGTAAATTTTGATGCCTAAGAAGGGTCTTCTCCATTTCTCTTTCATCTGGGGTCGGAGCAGACTCAGTGGACGGATGGTAACTCGATAATTCCTCATAAAAGTTGATAGAACCCTCAACTCTAGCATCCATAGGTTTGGATGCCTCGGATCTCTCATCTTGTGCATTTAGCCTCTCCTCCAATGCTTGCTGCCTTTGCCCCATGTCTTGGAGCATTGCCACCATAGCCACTAATTGTCTAGACACATCTTGGTCAGCCATGATCCTGTGATGAATCAAGGCCAAAAGTCAGATCCTATATGTCTTAGCATGATACATAAGGGACAATGACTTGTGAATGGTACTGCAGTCAATTATTAACATTAAAGGATCTTAATACAACCTTAGTTTCTGAATATCACTCGTAGTTGTCAATTACTAAATAAATTACTAGAGTAATCAGGCTCTAATACCAATCTGTCACGACCCTGATTCCGGATCGTCGGATCCTCCCATATCCGGATCTAGTTACTCATCAATAATTTATTCAGCAATCACAACTACCATTCAGAAACAGACTGTAATTAAAAATACTCAGAAGGAAGTATTTCAACACTTTTTCATTCACAATATAAAGTTCACATGATACATTGTCCCACTATAACCATTTACATGTACATCAACTAGAAAGGAAATACACAAAAATATTACCAACTACCTTATAGAGTAAAGCTACTATGGTTGGCTGGATGGCTACTATGTTAGCTGGTTGGATTACTAAAGTCCTTGCAATGGCTCACCGGCACCTGTTAGGTTTTCTATAAATCATAGGACAACAATTAGCGAATGCTAAGTAACAAAGAAGAAAGAAAAGCAAACAAATGGTGTAATTTTTCAAAACTTGTTATCACAAAAAGTTTCATCCCTTATTAATTTAAGTCCTATTCCTTTCTATTCCATGCCAGGGATTAGTCCAGGGAATTACCTAACCACTATATGGACTCCAAAATTGTGGACACTTCATTATTGGAGATTGCGTTGATCTTGTAAGCTTATGCCACCGTACGTCGCCTGAACCAATCCTCCTATACTACCCTGACAATTTCCTTTTCTATTATTAATCAGGGTCTCAAACCCTCAGCCTGGTAAACAAAGGAGCACACCGTCCTCGAGGATCCGGTTGCTTAAAACCTCAGGCTAACCTTTAATCACATAACCTAGATACTTTAAATACATGTTATCGTGACCCAGTCCCTATTGAATCACCCGTGCCTCTACATGGCACGATCTCATCTTCCGTCATTCAACCTGAATATATTGGCTACCAGTACCACGCGTTGTAAATCATTCACTTCGTGCATACATATCATAATAGGGCAACTGTGTACCACCTAGGTAGGGCAACGCCAATACGGGTTCCTTCCGACAAACCTATAGGTTGCATGCCCGAACTGTAGTTCTACTCCTAGTCATTCTTAACATAAGACACAATCCTTTTCAGGATCCAACTCAAAACACATCAATTCCCATGATGTAATCCCTCCTTTAAGCCTTAGATTTGCCTAAATATAAATACGGAGTATAGACTTACACATATATCAATTCATATATTTATATACTCATATTTATGCTTATTTTAACTTCCAAACCCTAACATTCCAAACCATTGCATCCATTCCATGCTTAGACCTTATTTTAGTTGAAATCACAAAGCAACTTTTCATACTTTCTAAAAAATAACCAAATTAGGGTTCTTCGTAGCAAGGAGCATAAATACAGAATTCTCAACGATCTCATATGAAAACCCAACAACAAAATGAAGGATTTTGTAACCTAATTGATCTCTCTCTATCTCTCGTATGCAGTGTTTTATCGTGATTCTTTTTCAAAAGGATGATTTATAGCTCCTGAAACAATCGACTTTCATTTTCGTATCAAAAATGCTAAGAACATTTGAAGAACGTGAAGAATGAATGAAGAATACGAAGAACACACGAAGAACACAAAGGACATTAAAAACACACGAAGAACACGAAGAACGCGAAGAACATACGAAGAACACGAAGAACATATTTTCTCTTGAAATTTTAGCAGAGCTTCCCCTTATACGGGGTGTTATTTCTAGGAAAATTTCGGCAGTGTTTCCCCTTATATTGGGACATATTTTTATAAACATTTTGGTAGAGTTTCCCCTTATATCAGGATATATTTATATAAAAATTTCAGCAGAGTTTCCCCTTATATCGGGACATATTTTAAAAGAAAAACAGAAAGAGTTTCCTTTATAAAATAATCGAAAGGAAAATAAAAAGGAAACTGGACATGAATCGAAAATCTAGACTACGAAGCAAACTAAGAGAGGATCGTACCTTCCTCCTCCTTGTTCTCCCAGCAGCGCTTCGCTAGCACCCCTTTCTCACCTCCCACTCCTCCTCTCGATCTCTCGACCCTAGCCCTTGGGGTGGTGGTGGTCGTGGAAATTGTAGAGAATGAATGGATAGGGGGGCTATTTATAGGATCCAGAAAATTGCTAACCATGATTAGAAAATCATGGTTTAGATCTTAACTGCGATTAGCGGTCCATGGTTTTGGCCAAAACTTATCCGAAACATAGGGCTTAAGTTAGAACTATCTAGAAGACTCTAGATTCGCTAATGACTCTTAATTAACGCTTATTGTGATTAACTTTTACTAATTGTGATTTAACCTTCGTGGCTTAATCTTAACTTTTGCTAACCATTGATTAGTATTCACTAATGGTCATTAACGATCCTCAATCCATCATTAATTTCTTTAATCATATTTAATTAGTCTTAATGACGGTCTTAAGAGTTAATGATGTCTTAAACCTTCTTCTCTTTCTTCCAAAAAGCATAACAAATCGAAATGAAGTCCGAATCACATGGAGCAAATTCCATTGGTTTTCTCTTGACGAGCCGGATATTATGATATAGGATCCGAGAGACGACTAAGTCGAAGGCTTTACAATTCTTGTGCACTTCAGAGATCGTGGTTGATTATGGGTCTGGCAAGATTACCTTCAGCTCAGGCAATGATAGAATCACCATAGACATGATCAACGAGCCTAAAGTCGTAACTGATACGGACCGTGTAACACCATCTGAAGCAGATTGTTAATTCATCGAGGAGATCAGAGAAACACCACTCTCTTTGAACGATCCATGGACACAGGAAACCTTCTCTCTAGAGGAGGACCTGTAAAACATAGTCAACACGAGCTCCGAGGATAGTTTGGAGTCAAAATCCAATTTGTTGATGCAAATTTTTGATTCTGATGATTCACTACAGCCCGAACACAATAATCCCATTACAAATCCCTTCGGCACATTGACATAATCTCAACAAAACACTGAGGTGAGAAACCTTGCAAAAGTTCAGGCAGAGCATACTACGAACAATATAGTTTCAGAAGTGACCAAGAAGTTGGCCAGATTGTTGGAAATGCGAGCCCACGGCGAGCCATTATGCAATAAATGTTGTTGCAATTCACTCCTTGATCTGAAATGAAGAATACATAATTTGCATAATAGGTCCCTTAGTACAATTAGGGTTATGTATCATGGCCATCTTAATGATCATACAGCTGTTGATTCAATTATTGAATCATAGAGGCTGGTGCTTAGATGAATATCTAATGAGTTAGATTGAGGACTCATCAAGCACCGTCAAATGATTATTAAGAGATGATCTCCAGCCTGAGTAGGAGATGGCAATCCTATCTCATTTAGGTTGATATCTGACCGACCTCTTGATGCAGGTCCTCTGCATAGGAATAGAGATTCGGAGGTGTCAGATAAGTTAGGTCAAAGAGTTGACTTAACGAGATCGAGATAACCAAAGTCCTATATCATATGCTGTCATGATATAGGCACACATCCTCTGACCAGAGACAGATGTGTTACTATATGTCTGAGTATGTACATTTGGCAGACCAATAGGTTGATGACCTAATCAAGGTCTATACACCGGCGCGCTGGTGTGCATATAAGGGCATATGAGTAATACGATCTCTCAAAGGGATCATACAGGTTCACTACTGAACCGGAAGACATGAGCTCACTCATGAGATATTGGGAAGAATCAAATTCCGTGCACGGTCGTCTCGCTTTGGAAGCTTGACTGAATTTGTTGGTTTGATATATACTTTTGGAAAGTATATGATCAAGACCTAGGTATGATATATGCTTTTGGAAAGTATATGATCAATACCGACTCCCAATGATCGAATGAGAAACTTACTGATAAAACCCTGAAGTAGACAGTGTAAAGTTGATCTAATACTTCGGGTTTATTCTGAGTCTTCCAGTATGCAGGATGTACAGGTATTGGGAATACCTGAGGGTGATGTGATCATAAACGGTTGTATAACCATGACGCTTCCATTCCTAGGGAGTGATGAAACGGGTCTGGATTTTAGTGACTCCTCTCAGTAGAGAAGTAATCTGATCTTAGTCCAAATGTTGGACATTGATCTGAATGTGATTCAGATTCAATGAGAAGATTAGATTTGCGGTCTTGATTTAATCAAGCATCTATGGGAGGCCCGAGATCTGGATTTGAGATATGATCTCAATATCCATGTCACTATACGTGGAACAATACAATCGCCCTGTCCTTATCTCCAAGTATTCGCGGAGAAAGCGCATTATCCTTGAAAGAGTTCATGGATAATTCTATTGTTGATATATGTATCCGAGCATTGAGAAAATGGATAATTAAATGTGATTTAATTATCATAAGTAATATGAATTTGATTCATATTATAAGGAGAATTATCTTAGATAATTAAATGTGATTTGATTATTAAAAGATGTAAATAATGTGAATGTGATTCATATTATTTGAGAACATGAGAATAAGTTATCCAATATAATTAAATGTGATTTAATTATTATGGATAAGAATAATGTGGACAGTGATATCCAATTATTCATAATATATTATAAATGTGATTTATAATGTATTAGAGAGAGCTAATTATAATTTATATGTGTTGATTAATTATTATGTGTATTGGATACACATTGTGTAATTAATTGACAATGTAAATTATATGTTGTTTTGGGTTGTGAATGTGATCCACAATTTTCCAATGTCAAGATTGCAATATTCCCAAAATTATTTGTGAATTAATTTTGGTGAATAAAATCCCAACAAAAGTTGTTGGAAATTATGGGAGAATTTCATGGAAATGTGTAATCTAATGAGATTACATGGGACAATCTCCACCATATGGAGATGGTGGGCGGCTACCAATTCCACAAAGAAATTGGTGGCCGTCCCCACCATTCCTAATGGGGAGATTATTCATGCAAATCTCTCTCCATAATTGCTTTATCTAATTTAGGATTAAAATATATTTGACATCTCAAATATATTTGATTTAAATTAGATTATTGTTTGTTGGCTTTTACCAACAACAATCTTGACCATTGGATTGACATAAATCAATCTCATCCATTGATTTTATATGTCCCATGGATTGAGATCCATGGATCCCAAAACCCTATAAATAGAGAGGCATACCCATGCTCTCTCTCCACACACATAATGCTTGAGAAGCATCTCTCTCTCCCTCTCTCTTTCTCTTTGGAGGTCAGCCCTCTCTCCCTCTCATGGCCGTCCATCATGGATGCCATGGAGAGGTTCTCCATCGCCGCGGCATCGTCGTTATGCTGCCCGTTCTTCTGCTCGTGGATCTCCGTCTCCTTCGGTGCGCCTCGCTCGTGAAGAAGATGTCGGATCTCGTGTGTCGAGATCAGGAGATCCGCCGCTTGGATCATCAACATGGATTGCGAGAAACACGCGGTTCATCCCCGCGCTCGCAAGCGTCTCCTCCGTCGGATCGGACTTGAGACAGGAGGTCTCTTCGTTTAGAGACTTGATCGCAACCACGCTTCAAGAGGTAATCTTATTACTTGTTTGTGGTTTAGACGAAACGATTCGAGAAGTGTTCTTGGATCATTTGGTTTCGTCGTATAAAATTTTTTAAATTCCGCTGCATCGAGCAACTAGTGCGACTAGTCGCTCTTCGTCGTATTCGATACGACGCTCACGCTTCCGTGATGCGCTTGAGGATCTAACCATATCCTTCACAGATCAGAATCAGAGCTCAAGCCACTTCCTACAGGCCTGAAGTTTGCTTTCCTTGCAGGTGTAGAAAAAATGTATCCAGTCATCATCAGTAGTAGTCTGACCACGGAGCAAGAGTCTCGACTTCTCGAGATTCTGGAGAAAAATCGCAAGGCACTTTGTTTGCATTTCACAGATCTGCGCAGGATAAATCCTACGCTATTATCACACACATTTACCTGGAAGAAGATGCCAAGTCGCCCCGTGAATTTCAAAGAATTTTGAATCCGAATATGAGGGATGTAGTCATGAAGGAAATCACCAAATGGTGTGACCCATGCTTTATTTTCCCCATCTCCGACTCAAAATGGGCAAGCTCCTTGCACGTAGTTCCGAAGAAGTCAGGGCTTACTGTTGTTACAAATGACAGAGGAGAGGAGATATCTACTCGGGTACAGACATCCTGGCGTGTATATGTTGACCACCGTTGATTGAACACAACAACCAAGGACCACTTCCCCTTGCCATTCATTGATCAAGTTTTGGGAAGACTAGCTGGCAAGGAGTTCTTCTGCTTTCTCGATGGGTACTCCGGGTACAACCTAGTGGCAATCATCCATGAAGATCAAGAGAAAACAACCTTCACTTGCCCATTAAACACCTATGCTTTCAGAAGAATCCCCTTTGGATTGTGCAACGCACCAACGACACTCCATAGATGCATGCTTGCAGTTTTCGTCGAGATGGTAGGTAGTTTTCTCGAGGTGTTTATGGATGACTTCTCCATCTATGGTGACGGCTTCAACTCTTGTCTTGAGCACCTGGACAGAGTACTTAGAAATGTCATGAAGTCAATCTTGTATTATTATGTGAAAAGATCCACTTCATGGTCACAAAAGGGATTGTGCTGGGTCATGTCGTTTCCAAACGTGACATGGAAGTCGATCCAGTAAAGGTGGATGTGATTGCCAATCTCGAGCCACCTCAGATAGTTAGGAATTTGAGGTCATTCCCAGGGCATGTGGGATTCTATAGAAGATTCATCCATGATTTAGGTCGCATTGCCTGACCTCTTACAAAGTTATTATGCAAGGAGACTGAGTTTAATGTTGATCAACATGTTCTCCTTCATTCAATCAGCTGAAGGATCTAATCACTCAAGCTCCAGTCCTACAGCCGTCAGATTGGTCTCTTCCTTTTGAGATCATCACGGATGCATCAGATTTTGCAGTTGGGGATGTACAAGAACAAAGGAAAAATAAGGCGCCCTATGCCATTCATTATGCCAGCAAAACATTGGATGAAGCCCATAGAAATTACACTGTAATAGAGAAAGAATTGCTGGCTGTGGTATTCGCCCTGGAGAAGTTCAGATCCTATTTGCTTGGACCAAAAGTCACCATCTTCACTGATCACTCTGCTATCCGATACTTACAACAGAAGAAGGATGCCGAACCAAGATTGATCAGATGGATCCTTCTCCTCCAGGAATTTGATTTGGAGATAAAAGACAAGCCTGGAGTTCAGAATGTGGTAGCAGATCACTTCTCCAGAATTGAGCAGCAAGAGCCTCCACTAAGCAGTGCACCCATCACAGACACCATTCCCGAAGAATCAATTTTGTCAGTGGATTCTCTCCTTTAGTATGTCGATATTGTGAACTACCTCATATCCGGTGTGGTTCCACAAGATTGGACGAAAATCAAGAAGGACAAGTTCTTATCTACTGTTCATTTCTACCAATGGGAAGACCCACTTCGATTCAAGGAAGGAGCAGATTACATTTGGCGTAGGTGCATTAATCAAGAGGAGCATCATAGTGTCCTTGAGCATTGCCACTTGCTCAAATCTAGTGGACATCACTCTGGAGACAGAATGACAACAAAAATATTGCAGTGTGGCCTCTGGTGGCCTACACTATTTAAGGATGCAATGACCTTTGTCAAATGATGCACTGACTGTTAGAGATTGAAAGGCACCCTCACAATGAAAGATTCAATGCCCCTAAAGATCATTCAGATATCAGACGTATTCGATGCATGGGGCATCGATTTCATGGGACCTTTCCGCAACAGTCAGGGATATGAGCACATCCTTCTTGCTATTGATTATGTGAGTCGTTGGGTTGAATCTATCCCCGATCAAGCCGTAGACAACCGTACAATGTGCCGTTTTATGAAAGAAAATATTGTCTCATGGTTCGGAATTCCGAAGATACTTATATCAGACGGGGGTAGTCACTTCATAAATAGAGAGGTCAAGAAGATAACGAAGGAGTATGACATTGAGCACCGTGTCACATCTCCTTACCACCCTCAAACCAATGGCATGGCAGAATTATCAAATAGAGAAATCAAGATGATCCTCCAGAAGCTTGTGAAGTCGGACAGAAAGAATTGATCCCAACTCTTGGACATCGTCCTGTGGGCATACATAACCGCTTACAAGTCTCCCTTGGGCATGTCGCCCTACTGTCTTGCATATGGAAAACCATGTCATCTTCCCACAGAATTAATTCACAAATCTTTATGGGATATCAACATTTGCAATTTGGACTCGCAAAGAAGTGGTCAGAAAAGAAAAGATGATATGAACAAGCTCCTGGAATTTTGAAATTTCTGCATACGATAACGCATTGATGTACAAGGAGTAGGTGAAACTCTGGCATGACCGGCACATCAGACGAAAGACCTTTGAAGCTAGGCAGAAAGTGTGAATTTGCGATGCAAAGTTGAAGATCTTCCTGGGTAAATTGAAAAGGAAATGGACAGGGTCGTTTCAAGTTCGAGAAGTGCATGGCAATGGCATCATTATAATATCAGAATTGTCTTCTTACGCACAACCATTTGTCGTAAATGGTCAACTCCTGAAACCTTACCTCGAGCATGGCACTTTCTTGGTCATTATCAACTATATCCAAATATTGCGCTCTGATGATACATCCACAAAAGTAGACGCATCAAAATATTTAGATTATGCAACTCAAAAACTTTTCCTTTAAGCTTTTATCTTTTCTTCTTTTTCCTTTTCTTCCTTTTGTTTTCAATGTTCATTTTCTATTATTAAAAAATGCTTATGTGTATCACCCCTTTTTGTCAGTCTGCTATACTTAGGATGTACTTTGTCCTAAGTATAGGGGGGTGTAGACCTCGATTTCTTTCATTCTTTGGTTCTCTTCCCTGTCTCCTCTTCTTGTCTATACTCTGGGCTATGTACCTTAAGTATATGGGATCCAACCTGAGTTCGATCTGCTCATTCCCACCCTTGACCCTCCTTTATTTATGTACAGACTTTTATACTTAGGATTATTTGATCCTAAGTATGGGGGGACGACCGACTTCTGATTCATTCATTCCTTCATTCGTTATTTCTTGGATTTTTTATATTCAGTACAATTTATATCTTCTCTTTTATTCTTCGATCTATGAGGACATAGCTCAAGCTAAGTATAAGGGGTCGTATATATCACGTATATACTTTAGCCATAACTTGTACTTTCGTATTTTTGTAATAACACTTATGACTAAAATACTATGAAAATCATTATAATCTCCCAATAAAAAGATGCTTATATCTCCTAAAACTCTCTTTTTGTACGTACTAATTACTAAATTAGGTGAAAATACTTTTGCAAAAGGTTTGGAAAAAAGTCTGAAAATCTTTTTCGAAAATCGTTTGAAAAAACTGTTTGGAAAATATTTTGTAAAAAGTGTTCAATCTTTGTAAAAAGATTTTGTTTGCAAAATTTATTTTCTTTATGTGAAATAAAAGTCTTGAAAACCTATTTGCAAATGATTTTGAAAATAGTTGTAAAATATTTTGAAAAGTCTATGTATACTGTTTGAAAAATCTTTGTAAAATAACTTTCAAAAGTTTGTAAATAAATTGTGAAAATTATTTTGTACTATAGTTTTCAAAATTGTTCCAAATAAATTTGAGGAATACACACATCATTAAATGAAAATAAATATATATGTAAATAAAACTACAAATAAAATTCTTTACCAATTGTATATATATACCTAAAAGAAACAACATTTTAACCTGTAAATTCTTCACCCATGTAAATAAATAAAAATAAGCACGCCCATGTAAATAGTTGTACATATTTTATTCATGTGCTAAAAATTCTTTTTATTTGCAAAAAAACTTTGAAAAAATTGCATCATATTTTCTGCATTGTGCATAGCATTTGCATAGCGCTCAAATTCTTTCAAATTAAGCTTGATGATTGAACTAGTCCAAATAAAGTCGAAGATTGGAGCTTGGTTGGACCTTACTGCACCTAACTGCACTGGAACCTTTTGGGAACTAGATTTAAGGTACTTCAGGTCCATTGGGACTTAATTCTTTGAGACTCAGGGATGGGTTCAAGTCACCTCAACTGACTAACTAGAACTTTTCGAGACTCATACATGACTCTTGTCGGTCGTGACCTTGGAAACTTGCACCTTTCACTTGGCTCAACTCAATTGGAGTGGTGAGGGGAATGGATTTTCCGATTTGAGATGCACACGAGTGGAAATATTCATCCTCGTCTAGGGAGGGAAGTGCACCCCAACCCGATCCAGTAGCCATGAGGTCCAAAGACAGGAGAGTATGGGTTGCAATAATGCTTGAAAAGAGGGATAGTCTTCTAGAATAAGAGGAAAAACTCCTTATGTAAACGCTTTGTAAATAGTATGTTGAAAAAAACTCCAAAAAAGTGGATAGGCCTGATTGAAAATAAAATGCCAGCCGGAGTATGTATATATGTTGTATAGTCAATAAGCAAGTCTGAGCATCAAAGTTATACCATGTGAGCAGGCAGCTGGATGACTTGACTACACTGTTCATGCATCCCAGGATAGGTAGCTACACTGGCTACCATCCATTCTTCTCTTCACCTCCTCCTCTTGAGTCTGATGCCACTTGAACTTAGAAGGGAATACCCCGCTCCTCGAAGAAGGAGTTGCTGGATTGGGGAATAATTGGGTTGTCATTCTAGAAAAGACAGTTCTTTTGTCATTCCAATTGGGAAGAACCACTATCACTTACAATGTACAAGTCAACTTTATAGTCATAAGGGGTTGCGCATGATGTAGGGTAGTTCTGACCTGACTATTGAGGTGGTTTGAATCGAGTTTGGTGACTATCGAAGGCTGCTGTGTTTTAAATGTAGTTCCCAACCAAGTTCCACAAACATTCTCACATCAAGATCTAACCTGATCTCTAAACTTTGATGTTGTAAAGACAAATTTAATAATCGAAATCAATTCCATTTATTCTTTCTATTTCTTTTCTTCTCTATTCTTTTTATACTTATTGCATAAGTGTTTGTTAGGGACCAACAAAGGCAAGTATGGGGGGTGACGAATCTCCATTTCATCACCTTTATTCTATCATTTTGACCATAAAAAACCTAGCTAATGCATGTAAATATCATTAATTCGTACACAATATCATTCATCGTTTATTACATTTATTATGTAAATAATATGGTTTTTAGTGCCAAAATTATAGAATAAAGAGAAGAAATAAAAAAGGAATAAAATATCAAAGATATTTTATGACCTTAAACCCTGAGACCAAGTCAAGAATTGAGTTGGTCGATAAGGAATAAAGTAGGGGGAGATAAAGTCCAAAATACAATAAAAACCCATTTATTTTATTCATTCAATAATTTATTTTTGACATCTATTTTATTCTTTATTATTTATTCATCAAATCAAGAAACTTTGTACATGAAATTTGTAGATAATAATGCAAATAAAAGTACAAAATTGAGTTTGCACAAAAATACCACTTGTACTTTTTATACACAGAATAAAAGCCAAAATCCCAACTTCACATACTCATATCTCCCAAATAAAAATGCAAAATGTATCCTAATTGTATATGACTTTTCATAAGCTATTTAACAAAGGTGGTTTCATAATTTTTTGAGTTAATATGTGAAAGTTAGGTTTTGGACCCTCATTATACATTATACCCGAATAAAATATTCAATTTATTCATTCCTTATTATTTCTATAATATTATATTTTTATAATTTTGTAAAGATTATTTATAACTTATACACATATTAAAACCAAAATAAAACCAAAGAGAAAAAATAGAATAAAAAGAGTCTATATTAATATATAGACAAAATACCTATAAGTATACCTACATATTATATATGCCTATTTATTTAAATGTACAAATAACACCAAAAAAAATACTAAAAATATATTTATAAACTTAAAAAAAGTTATAATCATATAAAGTAAGAGAATAAAATAATAAAATAAAATATACAAAATTAAAAATGACATATCTAAAATATAGGTAAATATACATATAATTATACTATTAAAGATTAACTACTAATAAATCACATCAAAAAAATAAATAAAAATAATATTAAAATAATAAATTAAATAATAAACATATTTTACTTTATAATAAAAAAGTAATAAAATCAAATACTATTTTTAAATAATTAGTTTCGAATAAAATTGTTGTTTTGTCCTTTTGCGGCCTACATGAGCCAATCAGAGGCTAGGGTTTGTTGACCGTCAGTCAACTCTTCCTGCGCCTCTAACTTTTGTCAGAACCATCATTTCCCCGATTCTCTTGCATTTTTCCCGCTTGATCTATCGATCAATCGCGATCGCTTCCTTCAGAAAAAATATCATTGTTTTTCCTAGATTCACGCCAGCCTTCCAGATCGGTTGTACTTCATCTCGATTCACCCTGTTTCAACTGTGAATAAGGATGCCAAGCCTTGTCTATAAATAACTCTCTCCGACCTCCATCACCTCTTTGGTCACTAATCCGAGTCTAGGAGCTCGATTCTTTCGTCTAGGGAGTTTCCTAGTGACAGGAGGCACTCTCCGGCAGTTTGGGTCAGCCCTAGGAGGACGGATGTGCGCCCACGACCGTCGCCGACGGTCCTGGTCCCTGCCAACCACTGCAGGCATAAGAGTTGTGTTCTTTGTGTTTCTTTAGCTTAGCATTAATCGTAGGTTTAATTTCGAGCATTAGATTTCATGTGTTCCTTAGTTAATTAGGTAGATTAGCAAGGTGACCTTCATCGGAGCTCCGCTCCAGCCACCTTCCATTTCCGTCACATACTACCCAGTCTAACCCTTCTCTCCACTCCCTTCACGTTAGCCGCCCATTTCTCCACGACTTCCCACGCTCCTTCCACCCCGATCACTCCTGTGATCGGGAGATCGATGCTCCAACACCGCAGTTCTCCTTATGCAATCCATCCTCGTTCACCTCATTCCTCACGCCTCACGCCCCCATTCGCCTCATTCCTCATGCAATCTAGCTTCAGAATAAGCCAAAGTTGAGCGCCTTGAGTCGAGCAATGTCTTCATGCAGGTCTAGTCAAGAAGGACCCCATCTGGGTCTGAATCAATCTCGTCGAGAATACTCCACGTGCTTTCGCTCCATCGACATGCTATGATCCCATCGACGGGTTCTGGAGCTTCTCGAGCACATCAGTAGCTGCGGAGAGCTTCCCCGAATGTGTAGAGCCTAACACCTTCGTAGGAGACTGTTGGGAGAAGGAGGATTCTTCGATCGAAGCTCGGAGGCAGGGACCTTCTTCCCTGTTCTTCGAGCAAAGCAGCAACCGTCCTCTGGAGGCGCCGCTCAGGTTCTAATCTCAGCCGTCCATTCACGAGCAACCGCCACCGTTGATGAAGGCCCCAGATCTGATCTTGAACACTCATCTTCGAAGGGTTATCGTGGCCTCTGGTGGCGACACGTGTATAAGTGGCACCCATCCAGCCGTTGGATAACGCCCTTTATGGGGTAAACTTCACATCTCGCCCCTCCTTTTTTAGATTTAATTTTTAGTTCTGTAAATAAAATATGATGTTTAAAATAAATAGGGAATTTTTCAACTAGGCCCATGTGCTTCTGTTAATTGCATTTGGTCTAATCCACGTCACCTCACGTGTCGTCCCACGTCAGGTGGCGAAATTACATGTATGCCCATGATGTTTTTTGTAATTGCTAAATAGACACGTAAAATTAATAACATGTTGTATATTTTAGAGAAATTTGCATGTGAGCCCCTAATCTTTATTTTATTTGCAAATATGCCCCTACAGGACATGTATTTTTGTGCACTTTCTCTAATTTTTATCAATAGCTACCGTGCTATAAGAAAATTGCAAAAATAGGGTAAATGCCTCTTGCAATATATTTTCATGCCACTTTCGTATTTTAGGGGTATTTATCATCTATTAAAAAAATTAAAAGGAGCTTCTATTTGTTCTGTCTAAAGAAGAAATTACCAAAAAAATATAAAAATGTGTCTAAAAATCCTAAAAAACTATATAATGTCTATTTTACTATGTTTTAACTCTAGACCAAAAATCACTAAAAATGAAAAAAAAGAAAACTCTTAAAAGTTGAAGAATACAAAAAATCCTTTTAAAAATAAAAAAAAAATCAAAAATATATTTTTCTATTCTGTAATTTTCTTTATTTATATATTTATATATTACAATTGATTTGGATAATTTTGGACCTTATTTGTTATTTTAAAATTCAAATCAATTCTACGTATTTATTAAATCCCTTATTCGAGATATTTTTAGTTTTCAAATAATATAAAAATTAGCCAAAATTATAGAAAAAATATAAAAAACATTAGAAAAATATATAAACCCAAAAACAAATTTTATTTTGTGTTATATATATTTGCTAGTATTTATAAGTATATTACTCTCTCTATATATCCTTATATACCCTATCTATGTGTTTTAAAAAGAAAAGGAAATATGAAAATCTGGAAATACAAAAGGAAAATATAAAAATATAAAATTTAAAAATAAAATGAAAAAACATAAAACAAAAAAATTAAATAATATATATATATATATATAATAAAAAACCCACAAAAGATGTATATACATGATAAATTACTTGATTATGCATAAATAACCGTAGGCTACCTGGTTTTCTCTCTATGGTTCGTCCTCTACTTGCTTAATCACTATGCATCTTTTGGTAGAGAATAGTAACTTTTAACCTCACATTTTTGTTATTCATGGCTTTATATATATATTGTGGGTTAATTGCTGATCAACCAAGGACTTTAGAGTGGTCAACACACCGACTGCAATTTCGCCTTATGAAACCGTATGACCCTCTAATTCTCCCCTGTTCATCACCTACTTTGTCATAAATCTGAAAACTTTGAAAAGTTCAAAGAGTTCAAGGCTTTGGTTGAGAACCAAACTGATAGAAAGATTAAACGGATTCGATCTGACCGAGGTGGCGAGCACCTATCAGATGAATTCAAGGAATACCTTAAAGAGAATGGAATTGTCTCCAATCTCACTCCTTCTGGAATCCCCCAACTTAATGGTGTTGCTAGAAGACACAATAATACCATTATGGATATGGTTCGTTCAATGATGAGAAAAGCACATTTACCACTTAGTTTCTGGGGATATGCAGTAGAGACTATAATATATGTGCTGAACAAGATTCCTAGCAAGTCTATACTTAAGACTCATCGCGAGATCTGGTATGGAACCAATCCTAGTGTTAATCACTAGAGGATTTTGGGTTGCTTGGTCCATGCAAAGAACATGGATGCAGGTAAGCTAGAATCTCGCACTCGAGAGTGCTACTTCATTGGGCATGTTAAGAATGGCATTGGATATCAGTTTTATGACCCTGAGACCAAAAGGTTTTCGTCTCTAGAGATGTGAAATTTCTGGAGGATGACTTCCTTAAAGGTCAAGACAAAAATGAAGTAGAGGAACTCATTTAGTCCCCTAAGGATTATGAGCTTCCTGATCCAGAAACTGAAGAGATAAATAAAGATGAAATACCCATGCCTCTTCAAAGGAGTTCGAGGGTAGTTGCACCACCTGAAAGGTATGGATTCCATGTGTCAGATGAAACTGATAATGATCCTACTTCATTCGATGAAGCACTCACGGATCATGACACAGATAGATGGATGCTAGCAATGAAGTCAGAGATTGACTCCATGAATAAGAATGGTGTATGGACCCTAGAGGATCCACCTTAAGGGGTAAAACCCATTGGGTGTAAAAGGATCTTCAAGAGAAAGAGGGGACTTGATGGGAAAGTAGAAACTTTCAAGGAACGACTCGTAACCAAAATCTACACAAAGAGAGAAGGCATCGACTACGATGAGACATTCTCTCCTGTAGCTATGCTTAAGTCCATCGGGACACTGCTAGCTATACCTGCATCTCTTGACTATGACATCTGGCAGATGGACTTCAAGACAGCTTTCCTCAATAGATACCTCGAGGAGGATATCTATATGGAGCAACCCCTAGGCTTCATAATCGAGGAGGGTAAAGTATGCAAGTTGAAGAAATCCATCTATGGGCTCAAATAAGCTTCTTGTAGCTGGAACATCATATTTGACGAAACCATAACGAGTTATGATTTTGTGCAAAATCTTGATGAACCTTGTGTGTACAAGAAGCTTGGTGGGAGTGCCATTGTATTCATTGTGCTTTACGTAGATGGCATCCTTATCATTGGGAATGACACATGGATGATGACCAGTGTTAAGATTTGGCTATCTCATACCTTCGAGATGAAATATCTTGGAGAAGCCTCTTACATCTTAGGTCTGAAGCTGTTCAGAAACTGAGAAAAGAGGATATTGAGATTATCACAACATGGGTACATTAAGAAAATTCTTGAACGTTTCTATATGGATAGTTCCAAGAAAGGTTTCCTCCCCTTAAGACATGGTATCCACTTATCTAAAGGGATGGCTCCTAAAACTGTTGAGGAAAAGAAAGCCATGGCTGGATGCCCCTTTACATCAGTTGTAGGAAGCTTAATGTACGCCATGATGTGTACTAGGACAGATATCTACCATGCAGTGGGAGTGATAAGTAGTTAATAGTCCTGCTACGGAGAACAACACTGGAATGTAGTGAAGCATTTTTTCAAGTATCTAAGACAGACGCAAGATTACATCTTGGTCTATGGAGATGGTGATATCAAAGTCTTGGTATACACAGATTCAAACTTCCAGTCGGATATTGATGATCGAAAGTCAACATCAAGGTTTGTGTTCCTGTTGAACGATGGTGTTGTGAGCTGGAGAAGCAAGAAGCAGGACACTACAACAGGTTCAACAACAGAAGTCGAATACATTGCTGCATCAGATGCTGCAAAGGAGGTGGTGTGGTTGCGTAAGTTCATTCTAGAGCTTGGCGTAGTTTCCTCTGATGCTTCCATCCCGCTACCCTGTGATAACACCATAGCCATAGCCCAGGCGAAGGAACCCATATGGCATTAAAAGAGCAAGCGCGTGGAAAGGAAATACCACATCATTCGGGAGATTCAAAAGTGTGGTGACATCATCATCACCAAGGCGGTCTCTACCGACAACATTGTTGATCCTCTTACCAAAATTTTGACACAGAAGTTTTTTGACCAGCATGTCATGAGTATGGGTTTAAGGATTGTACCTGAATGGTTCTAAGGGCTAGTGAGAGATTGTTAGCCATGTGAGCTCGAGGCAAACCATTCCTACAATAAATGTTATTGTAACATTTGATTTATCAATAAAAGTTATTGATTTTCACTCCCTTTCTAAGATTAAATGAATGAATGCACTATAAGGCCCCTCTGTACAATTAGGGCTATGTACCACGACCATATTAATCATCACACCATGATTTAGTAATTGAATCATAGAGCTGGTGCTTGAATGAACATCTAAGGAGTTAGATTGAGGACTCATCAAGTACCGTCAAATGATTGTTAAGAGATGATCCCCAATTTGAGTAGGAGATGGCTATCCTTTCTCATTAGACTGATATCTAACTGACCTCTTGATGCAAGTCCTATACATGGGAATAGAGATTCAGAGGTGCCAGATTAGTTAGGTAAAAGAGTTGACTTAACAAGATCGAGATAACCAAAGTCCTATGTCGTATACTGCCACGATATAGGCACACATCCTCTGACCAGAGATAGATGTGTTACTATATGTCTAAGTATTTACATCTGGTAGACCAATAGGTAGGTGACCTAACCAAGGTCTATTCACCGGCGAGCTGGTGTGCATATGGGGACATATGAGTAATACGATCTCTCAAAGGGATCATACATGTTCACTTGTGAACCGGAAGATATGAGCTCACTCATGAGGTATTGGGACCGATCAAATTCCATGAATGGTCGTTGTGCTTTGGAAGCATGATAAGAATTTGTAGGTATGATATATGCTTTTGGAATGCATATGATCGATACCAACTCCCAATGACCAAGAATGAGAAACTTTATGATAAAACCCTAAGATGAGAATGTAAAATTGAACTATATCTTCGAGTTTATCATAGGTCTTTCAGTATGCAGGATATACATGTATTAGGAATACCTGAGGGTGATGTGATCATAAACGTTTGTATAACCATGACGCTTCCATTCTGTGGGAGTGATGAAATAAGTCTGGATTTTAGTGACTCCTCTCAGTAGAAAAGTAATATAATCTTGGTCCAAGTGTTGGACATTAATCTGAATGAGATTCATATGCAATGAAAAGATCAGATTTTCGACCTTGATTTAATCAAGCATCTATGATAGGTCCATAAGATCTGGATTTGAGATGTGATCTCAATATCCAAGTCACTATACATGGAACATACAATCGCCATGTCCTTATCTCCAAGTATCAGCGGAGAAAGCTCATTATTCTTGAAAGACTTCAAGAATAATTCCTTTGCTGAATTATATCTAAGCATTGATAAATGGATAATTTAATATGACTTAATTATTATGAATAATGTGAATTTGATTCATATTATTTGAATGCATGAGAATAATAATCCAATGTAATTAAATGTGATTTAATTATTATGGATATGAATAATGTGGATAACATTATGCAATTATACATATATATTATAAATGTATAGTATATTAGAGAGAGACTATTGTGATTTATATTTGATAATTAATTATTGATGTGAGTTGGATTCACATTAGATGATTAATTGAAAATATACTTTATATTTTGTTTTGGGGTGTGAATGAGATTCACATTTTTCCAATGGCATGATTGTAATGTTCGCAAGATAATTATGCGTTATTTTTGTGAAATAATTTACAAGAAGTGTTGTTGTAAATCATGGAGATATCATGAGATTGAGATCTCATGAGATAATGAGGAGATTGACCCATCCACCACATGAGGGTGGACGGCCACCAACCTCCATTAGGAGTAGGGTGGTCGTCCCCCCTTTTTAGCAATGATGGCAATCTTCTTCTCCCTTATCTCTAAGGTCAAATTGATTTGATTTGAGTTGATTTATATTAATTTATCAATTTATATTTACTTAATTTTAATTAATTATTGTTGTGCTTTTACAACAACATCATGGCCATTGAAAGAAACACAAATCAATCTCGTTCATTGATTTTGTGTTGTCCATGGATTGAGATCCATGGACTCCCAAAACCCTATATAAGAAGAGGCACCCCTTTCTCTTTGAGTTACAACAGCGACAACAACACAACTCTATCTCTATCTCGTTCTATTGCCAAGCCCTCTCTCTCTTTGAGTGTCCGTCCACTCCTCCCTAGAGAGAAGGTCACCGTTGTCGTCACATAGCCGTTGCGCTGCCACTTTGTCAACTCTTGGATCTCCGTCTTCTTTGGTGCATCTCGCTCGTGAAGAAGGCATTCAATCTTGTGAGGCAAGATTAGGAGATCCATTGCTTGGATCATCGACTTGGATTGCGAGAAGCACACAACTCATCTTCGTACTCGCAAGCATCTACTCTGATGGATCGAACTTGAGATATGAGGCCTCTTCTCTTAGAGGATCGATCACAACCACGCTATAAGAGGTATTCCTATATCTACTATGTGGTTAGATGAAACTATCCAAGAAGTATTCTTGGATCATGTGGTTTCATCGATTACTTTTTTCAAATTCCACTACACCGAGCGACTAGTGCAAGTAGTCTCTCTCGATCGTATATGATGTGATCCTCACGCTTCCATGATGTGCTTAAGGATTCTTCCATATCCTTTAGTAACCATAAGAGCTATACTATTGAAAATTTCAAATTAAAAAAACAAAACTTATATATTATCGACCGTATTCTTGACCTGATCGATCATACATGATCAACCTCGTTTATTGTCCTGATCACCCAATGTTGATCGATCACTTTTTATTTCATGATTGTTATATTTTGAATTCAGATCCACCAAAGGCTCTTAAACGATCGATCACTTTGAATAGATTGATTGATCAACTTGAGATGCTCGATCACCCTTTTTATATGATCAATCCTATGATGTGAATCTTATAGATTTCTTATTAAATTTATTCCCATCAGTTATATCTTCTTTGACCCATATATAAGGGACCCCATACTTGACATTGGAAGACACACCAGATATACTTTGCTCTCTACAGAGAAGAAAATTTTGAAAGAGCTTTTTCATACTTTTTATCTCCAGTTCTTTGAGTTCTTGAGTATTTTTGAGAGAAATATTTAGCAGACGCTTTGTCAACATAAACTATCAAGAAGCAACTTTTGATCTCCTCCTAGTCTTTGTTGATTTGACACCAGTTAGAACACTTTTTGCATGTGATTGTAATACAATTTTATTTTTTTGATATATATTATTATTCACTGAAAAAATGGAAAATTCATAGGCCAGATGTGTCCTCACAAGAAGAAGACATGGTCGTTGTGGCGACCCACACTGTGAAACCATGTATTTTTTTGTCCTAAAATATGGAGTATTTTCAAAAACTAAAAATTTTAAATGATTACAAAATTTGTAGAGCTCGTCGAGATCTTTCCAACAATCTCAAGAACATCCAATTCTGACAATCCTAGCTCAAGAAATTGATGTTTTAGTTTGATGATTGAGATCCATATATGGATTCGAAATGGATCCGAATTTGGGTCCATTTTCACCTCTCCTTGTATAAACAGGACATGATAGGATGCCCTCTCAAAAATCTAGTCGCCACCATCCTTCTCCCTCCTTGGAGAACCAACACCTTTGCCAGATGGTCGCTGGAGGGCTGTCCTCGTTGTTGGAGAAGGTGCTCCGATCGAAGATCCGCGACCGTTATCGCGTAGGAAAGCTCGAGATCACCAATGTGTACGCATTAACGCTGCGATCGAGCGATGTAAATATCGTTTCCGTGTGAGAGGAGAAACCGTGGGAACATTCTCGAAGGTAACGATAAATAGCCCACTCTTGTTGTTGGTTTTCACATTTTTTTGGTCCCATATGCTTGAACAATCTTAGAGCCTTGGTTATTCTTATGATGTACTGCATATACTACGTCCTAATATAAGCTAAAACAATAATTAAAACACTAAATGAATGCACAAATCGGCACCTAAGACTACGGGCTACCAAAAAAGCAAAGAAATGAACCTGAAATGACCAAGGGCCACGAGATCAATCGCCAGAAGAAAAGCTCCAACGATGGGACTGAGAACTCCTCCTAATCCGCTCCTCCTCGCTGTAAGGATGAAGATCTCCTCCTGTCACAAGTGGCTGCTCCTCGAGGGTCCTCCGAACGGCTAAGAGTGGGTAGAAGTCGAACCTCATTTCATAAACAACGGAGCTCAGGTATATGTACATGCGATGTTTGGGTATATGTACAGGCGATGTTTGACTCGATAAAACACTCGGATCTGGGTTCAATTGACTACACACAAGATAGAATATGATAGAGGGATGCGAGGGCATGATTTTTCTTGAAGGGATAAACTCGCATAGGGTAGTGTATCATGGAAGACAAATTGGTGAAAGAAGGGGTGCAGGGGTCTAGCGCCTAGGTCAGAGAGTAGGCATGAAAATTGACCCGAGATCAATTGGTTAAGCCACGCGATTGGTCCACCTAGGACCACTACAAGACAAAAGAAACTAAAAGAATAAATATTTAAAATTAATTAATTAATTAATTAAAAGTTGTAAAATAGAAAATTTTTATTATTTCATGTAGTATTTAATCTGATTTTTATTTATTTGTATAACTTAATTTATTACAAGTTACTTTTTATACGTATATTTATAGGTATATTAACCTATGTTTTATATATTTTATTTAATTTGTATTTTTGATTTTATTATTTTATTTTCCTAATTTACATATTTATAACATTATTGAATAAATATATTTTTATTTTATTTTTTCTGATGTATTTTGTACACTTAAATAAATATGTATACTTATTGTATATGTATAAGTATAATATATTCATCTATGTAGTTTTGTATATTATTTTACGTTAATATTTTTCTTTATGGTTTTATTCTATTCTAAATATGTATGTATATTATAAATAATATACACAAAATTATAAAAATAAAAATTATAAAGAATAAATAAATTAAATATTTTATTCAAGTATATAATACAATAGGGCTCCAAAACCTAAATTTTACATCTTAACTCCAAATTTAGTAAAACTGCCTTCATTAAATATATAATAAAAAGTTATATACAATTAAAGATGATTTTGGTACATTTTGCGTTCATATGAAGAAGATATGGGTTTGAGAAGTTTGGGTTTTGGAATTTTATTCTATGTGTAAAAAGTACATTGCATATTATTTTTTTGTGAAATAAATTTTGTATTTTTCTATGTATTTTTATACACAACTTTCATGTACAAAATTTCTTTATTTCAGGTATAAATAATAAAGAATAAAATGGGTCCCAAGAAGGACTTATTGAAGAATAAAAATGATGGTTTTATTGATGATTTTTGATCCTTATCTCCCCTACTTTATTCCTTGCCAACCCAGTCATTATGATGCCTAGGTCTCAGGGTTTAGGATCATAAAATACCTTTGGCATTTTATTTCTTTTTCTTTTCTTTTCTTTATTATTTTATTATAGCTTTAAATAATGTATTTTATACAAGATTTATAAAATAAATACTGAATATTAATTTATGCAAAATAATGCTATTTACATGCATTTAGCTAGGGTTTAAAGGCCAAAATGAAAGAATAAATGTGATGAAAAGGAGATTCATCACCCCCTATACTTGCCTTTTTTAGTCCCTATCAAACACTTTTGCAAGAAGTACGCAAAATAAAAATAATAAAAGAAAAAGAAAGAACTTGGATTGATTTTAACTCTCAACTTATCTTCATAAAATCAAAGTTTGGAGCTTAAGTTGGACCTGTGTATTTTTAGGTGTGGTCGGAACCTTATTAGAAAATGGATTTGAAACACAACAACATCCGAGACCCACAACACTATGCTCAAGTCTCCACAATAGACAGGTCGGAATAAATCAACTCATACACAAACCCTTATGATGTTGATCTCTCCTCGGCTAAATCGGTAAAAGTCAGTCTTCTCCAACATGGTGACCCTAGTTACCTAATCCAACAGCTCTTTCCTCGAGAAGCGAGGTATTCCCTTCTAAGTTCAAGTACACCCGACTCAAGAAGAGGAGGTGGAGAGAGAAGAATGGTCGGTAGCTAGTGTAGCTACCTATCCTAGGATGCTTGACCAGTGTAGCCTAGTCATCCAACTGCATGCTCACATACATATGACTTTGAAGTTCAAGCTTGCTTATTGATTATATAAATATATACATACTCCGACAGGCATTTTATTTTCAATCAGGCTTGTCAATTTTTTTAGAGTTTTTGATTTTTTTTAATTTTCTAATACTATATACAACATCATCTACATATGAACGTTTTCCTCTTGAGCCAGTAGACTATCCCTCTTTTGAAGCATTACTCCAACCCACAACTTTTGTCTTTAGATCTAATGGCTACTGGATCGAGTTGGGGTACAATGACTACAAATGTGTGACTTCTGATGTTTCCATTGGCTTGTGTCTCATGTTGACAAATCCAGCCCTCTATTACTTAAACAGAGGTGAGGAAAGTTTAAGGTGCAGATATGCAAGCTAGGTCATTATCAATAAGAGTCGTGCATGTGCTCTGAGATATTCTACTTAGGTAGTCAAGATGACACTGAACTAAGTCTCGTGATCTTAAGAATTGAATCTAGCAGACCTATGAAGGATATGGTATAATCCTCAAGCGTATCACAGAAGCGTGGGTGTCGTATCGAATACGACAAGGAACGACTAGTCGTACTAGTTGTTCTATGCAGCGGAAATTAATTTTTTTATGTGATGAAACCACATGATCCAAGAACACTTCTCGGATCGTTTCATCTAAACCAAAAACAAGTATTAGGGTTACCTCTTGAAGCGTGGTTGCGATCGAGTCTCTAAACGAAGAGACCTGTCTCAAGTCTGATCCGACGGAGGAGACGCTTGCGAGCGTGTTGATGAAACACGTGCTTCTAGCAATCCATGTTGACGATCCAAGCGACGGATCTCCTAATCTTGACACACAAGATCCGACGTCTTCTCCACGAGCGAGGCGCACTGAAGGAGACAGAGATGCACGAGCAAACAATCGGGCAGCATAACGACGACACTACGGCGATGGAGACTCTCTCTAGGGCATCCATGGTGGATGACCATGAGAGAGGATGAGAGAGGGATGACATGTAGAGAGAGAGACTTATGTTCTCTTGTGTGTAGAGAAGAGCAAAGGGGTGCCTTTCTATTTATAATATTTTGGGATCCATGGATCTCAATCCATGGACAACACAAATCCAATGGCTCTCATTGATTGTGTTTCTTTCAATGGTCAAGATTATTGTTGGTTAAAAATCACAACAACTAATTTAATTTAGATTAAATATATTTGATAAATCAAATATTATTCAATCCTAAATTAAATCACAAAGTTGGAGATAATGGGGATGAGAATCTCCACATTCCATAAGGAGCCATGGACGGCTACCAATTCCAAGTTGGAATGGCTAGCCGTCCACACTCCAATTTGGAATGTGATATTCTCCAATGAAATCCAAGATTTCATGATTACTCATATCTCCAATTACAACAACAATTATTGTAAAATATTCTACAAAAATAATTCATAAGTATTTTGTGAATATTACAATCTTGCCATTGGAAATTTGTGAATCATATTCACAACCCAAAATAAAATGTAAATTACATTTTCAATTTAATGTCCAATGTGAATCTAATTCACATCAACATTTAATTAACAAATGTAAAATATAAATAGCTCTCTCTTATATATTATAAATCACATTATAATATATATGATTAATATGGATAGTGCTATCCACATTATTCATATCCATGATAATTAAATCACATTTAATCATCTTGGATCTCTATTCTCATGTGCCCAAACAATGTAAATCACATCCACATTATTTACATCTTTGATAATCAATCACATTTAATTATTTTAGATAACTCTCTCTCTATATATATTAATCAAATTCATATTATTCATGATAATTAAATCACATTTAATTATCCATTTTCTCAATGCTCGGATATTTATATCAACAATGAAATTATCCAGAACTCTTTCAAAGATAATGCGCTTTCTCCGCGAATATTTGGAGATAAGGACAGTGCGATAGTATTGTTCAACGTATAGTGACTTGGATATTAAGATCACATCTCATATCCAGATCTCACAGACCTCCCATAGATGCTTGATTAAATCAAGACCGCAAATCTAATCTTCTCATTGCATCTGAATCACATTCAGATCAATGTCCAACATTTGGACTAAGATTAGATTACTTCTCTACTGAGAGGAGTCACTAAAATCTAGACCCGTTTCGTCACTCCCTAGGAATGGAAGCATCATGGTTATACAACCATTTATGATCACATCACCCTCAGGTATTCCCAATCCCTGTACATCCTGCATACTAGAAGACTCAGAATAAACCTGAAGTATAAGATCATATTTTACATTGTCTACTTCAGAGTTTTATCATTAAGTTTCTCATTCGATCATTGGGAGTCGGTATTGATCATATACTTTCCAAAAGCATATATCATACCTAGGTCTTGATCATATACTTTCCAAAAGTATATATCAAACCTACAAATTCAGTCAAGCTTCCAAAGCGAGATGACCGTGCACGGAATTTGATTCTTCCCAATATCTCATGAGTGAGCTCATATCTTCCGGTTCAGTAATGAACCTGTATGATCCCTTTGAGAGATCGTATTACTCATATGCCCTTATATGCACACCAGCGTGCCGGTGTATAGACCTTGATTAGATCATCAACCTATTGGTCTGCCAAATGTACATACTCAGACACATAGTAACACATGTCTCCGGTCAGAGGATGCGTGCCTATATCATGATAGTATATGATAAAGGACTTTGGTTATCTTGATCTTGTTAAGTCAACTCTTTGACCTAACTAATCTGACACCTTCGAATCTCTATTCCTATGCAGAGGACCTGCATCAAGAGGTCGGTCAGATATTAGCCTAACTGAGAAAGGATTGCCATCTCCTACTCAGGCTGGAGATCATCTCTTAACAATCTTTTGACGATGCTTGATGAGTCCTCAATCTAACTCATTAGATGTTCATCCAAGCACCAGACTCTATGATTCAATATTTGAATAACAGCTGTATGATCATCAAGATGGCCATGGTACACAACTCTAATTGTACTAAGGGACCTATTATGCAAATTATGTATTCTTCATTTCAGATTAGGGAATGATATTCGCAATAACATTTATTGCATAATGGCTCACCGTGGGCTCGCATGTCCAACAATCTCCCACTAGCCCAAAGAGCCATTAATGGTCTAATCGTTTAAACCCACACTAATGTGACAATCATAGGCTATTTAGAAAATAGCTAGGTAAGCTGATCAGTCACTCTGTTCCCAAGAGACTATGCCAAGTCCTTTTACGGCCCTTGCATATCTTCTAGTAACAGTGCTCGCATCCAATGCGAATGTTGCATCTTATGCAACCTATACTCAATTTTGTTATAGTGTCCTTGATACTATAGCTCGATAATTATTATAAATAGTATGACCATAATCCTTATCAGAATACCTTTATTCCAAGAGATCTCTATCTCCTAAGGTATCTATAGTTAAGACCCTTATAGATAACTATCTACAAGGTCTTAAACATTTGAAGATAAGACTTTGATATCACTATCTCTAAGTTTCATCATCTTTGAAGATATTGTTATTACTGCAATCAAGTGTTTTATTCCATAGTAGGATTAGTAACTGATTACTACTCCTACTGTAGGGCAGACATCTGGCTCTTTTGCACATCTAGCATAGCTTCTCGTAACTGATGCACAAGTATAAGCAGTTCTAGCATTCACTTCCTCAACTCTCTGAGGTGCTATCCCTTTAGATAGGTCACTACCATATCTTAAGGGAAGGAAGCATTTCTTGGAATTTTCCAGAAAATAGAATAAGTCCAAGGTGTACTACTAATGTGACGACCCCAATACCCTCTTTTCTTTGCTTCTGAGCAACTTCAGAACTAAGATCTTAGAGGTATCCTTGAGATCATATCTCAAAGTATGGAACAACCAAATTATAAAACACTTATTATTATTATCCGTATATCATTCCAAATGATTATAATAATATCTACATTTAGCACGATGAACACAATGGCACTCCCACTAAGCTTCACATGGTTCATCAAGATTTTATCTGAAATCATAACATTTATAATTTCATCAAATCTTATGTTCCAACTATAAGAAACTTATTGGAGTCCAAAGATGGAGCTCTTTAGCTAGCACACCTTGCCTTCCTTAACCATGAAGCCCTGGGGCTACTTCATGTGAATATCCTCAGAGAGGTATTCATAGAGAATTGCAATCTTTACTCACATCATGAAGATTTCATAGTCAAGTTGTGTAGCTATGGTCAACAATATTTTGATGGGTTAAAGCAAGGTCACTGGAGAGCAAGTCTCATCACAAGCGATGTCTTCTCTTCGGTGTGCAGCTCATGGCTACGAACCATGCGTTGAAGGTCTCTACCTTCTCATCAGGTTCCCTCTTTCTCTTGATAATCCATTTACACCTTAATAGGTCTTTCTCATATAGGTGGATCCTCGAGGGTCCATATACAACACTTGTATATGAAGTCTACATTAGACTTTTATTTCTAACATCCATCTTTCCATGTCATGATCCTAAAGAGCTTCATCACATGAAGTACGATCATTTTCAGACTTAATTGGCACATGGAATACATCCTTATTTGAAGAAGTATTAGTGTTTCATCTTCAATTATTCTTTCAATTTCTGATTTCAGGAGCCTCATTATCTTCTCAAGATTAAATGAGTTCCTTCATTTCATTTTCGTCTTGATTCTTTAAGAACCTCATCATCTAAAAATCACATTCTCAGAGACGAGAACTTTTAAGAATCTCAAGGTCATAAAGTAGGTATCCAATACCATCCTTTATTTTCCTAATAAAGTAGCACTCTCTGGTGCTAGATTCCAGATTACTAGCTTGGAACCTTCTTAGGATATACAATGTAGTCTCTACTACTTATATATACCTGGAAAAAAGTGCTAAGCCTTCTCCCACTATAAGTAGGGTCGGCTACATGGATTCTCGCTCAAATCCATGTTGAAAGATTCGACTACTTTTTACACTGGCCGTCGACTATCTAACGCAACCCCAGCAAGAGTCACACATGATCATTTGTATACACCTGGAAACTAAGAGATAATTATGCTAAGATTAATCATTGATCAAATCATGTCACACATGATCAATTGTATCTCCCTACAACTCTATTGAGTTAATATTCATTAGGAGGATTGAGATAGGAATGATAATCACATCTCCATAAGGTATTCCTTGAATTCATCTAATAGGTACAAGCTACCTTGGTTAGATCAAATTCATTTCATCTTCCTGCAAACTTTGGTTATAAACCAAAATCGTGAAATCTTTGAACATTTCAAAGCTTTTTAAGGTGAATGAAAGAAATCTCATATCTCAAATAATCATCAATAGATATCACATATCCATAATATTTATTCTGATATAGATGATTCACATACATCAATATGTATGGGATTTTGAATACCTTGACATCTTACACCATTCCCAAGGAAGGGTGTATTGGACATTTCTACTTTTAAATACAATATTCACAAGTATGTAAGATTCGAACCTTTAGACAATCTAAAGTTTCATCTCTTACTTGTCCATTGATCTCATCAACATACATATGTCCAAACATGATGCCAGATCATTGTCAAATGATCTTTATCCTCCTATTGATTAATTTTCAGTATTAGAAATCTTAATGAATCATTTATTAATTTTCTAATTTAGCAGAGTTCACTAGATGTTAGATTACTATCTGAAAAATATCCATAATAACTCTCTATGATAGGTTTATTCCAGAATTCATGTTTATTTCCAACATTTAGAAATAAACTGAGTGTATTCTAATATCCATGTCACAGAGACATTCTCTAAGACTAAGGGCTCCCATTGAAAATATGAAGTCTATTGATCCAATGGAAATTGTTGCAACAATTGCATCACTTCCAACATGGATGACCATTAAACCTTAAGATCAAATTTCTAATATTCTAATACAGATGCAACCAATTGCAAGTGTCATTAGAAGATTGAGATACAATTATTAAACTTTATCTTATCAAATAAGTAAGTCAATTTCAGTGATTATATGTAGATTATTCTAATGTACTATCCGATTCCTTCTCTAAGGATTCTAGATAGATTTGATAGTCATACTATCAACACATCAACTTATTGCAGTATTGGCATTCATCCAACTCTTTGTATGTCATATGGAAGTCACAGAAGTACATCCGACTCTTTGACTATACTTCTTACTCGGGTCCAACCCATGCTTCCACTGTGCTCCCTTTATCTATAAGCAACCATTGCTCAAAACAAAGGATCTCTTATGTTAAAATAAAAAAATTTTAATATAAGAGTATTTCAACATTTATGTATATGCTTCATTCAGTTCATACAATATGAATATTATGAAGCTTCATGAATGACTAGAGTATAGATAGTACAATGATGACACTCATCGTATCTACATCAATTTAAACTCTTAAAACTTAGGTTCAGGTAGGTACCCAAACAATTCGAATACATCATCTCCTATAGAGCCACCATTCTGCATAATGCAGAGAACCATGTCATTCATGATTAAATGTCGAGAGCACATATGCATGCCAAAATATCTTCTTAGATTTTATAAGGATTATTTGACAACTACGATCATCATTGACATGCCACTTCTAAAGTACGTTCGATGAGAGATCAAGATTGAAGAGACATACAAACCCTAGGGTTGTAGTTCTATTGTCTATTCAATTGTCATTCCTCATTATTATGAGGAAGTCCTGCACATTGCAACCACATACATTATGTGTCCAACTGCAAGTACAATATCTAGATCATGGATCCAATCCATGATATTTTACTGGTTATTATTGAGTATAATAGTGAGTGGGTTTAATGAAGGATTATCTGAAATAAGAAATTTGCATAAATATATTTAAATATATTGTACTTTGATTTAGGAATTTTTATATCAAAGTTGTCTTGCCTTGTCAACATTGAAAGTTCATTCCCTTAATCACTTTCAATGTATGAGATATACTTACCTTTATATCTCAAGCATGATCTGGGATCTCCTTCCTTATCTTTGTTACATCCCAATAATATGATAACCTGTAACTCCAATAAAAAGAAGCGGGAGCACATTCTGCCTTGCAAGTCCAACTTGCATCTCCCAATTCGGTCTTTAACACCCGGGCCCACCACCCCTAAGGTGATGTTGACCCATCATTACATGAACCAACCGTTAACATGAATACAACTCGCTATGCGCAATCCAATATCGCCCCAATAATATGAGGACCTGATATTGGGGTCACTACGCATACGTCCTTACTCTTTCGAGAAGCGAAGAGCCCGATCCAAATGAATTGTATGCAGGAGCTGTCACTTCGGATAGGCATCTCCCA
Source organism: Ottelia alismoides (assembly GCA_037367405.1). Taxonomy (NCBI): domain Eukaryota; kingdom Viridiplantae; phylum Streptophyta; class Magnoliopsida; order Alismatales; family Hydrocharitaceae; genus Ottelia; species Ottelia alismoides. The sequence goes on from JAZKJV010009354.1 coordinate 222,993, forward strand.
CATACAATATCTGGCGACGGAACCCTTCGCCTTGATGGGAGACCATGGATGCCACTTATGTGATCCTCCACCTCATATTCAAATTTTAATCAATTATTATGAATCATGTTCATATAATTAATTCTTCTAAGGAAAATACACATCTATTCATAATAGAGTGTTTTTAGTTGGATATAATTCACTTAATTACATTAAATTAATTATCAGTCCAATTCAATCAACAAACTTGATTTTACTTGAATATATGGTATTATCTCAAATTATGTATTAATTCGAATTTTAATAATTAGAAAATATATCATGATCTCTCAGGCATCATTCGTTCCCTACCTGATGTCATGGCCAGTACCGGCGGGAGTGGGACGGATCGCAACTGGTGCGACCCGCTACCCCAGCGATCCCCGACTAGACACCATATCCGCCTCAGGAAAAAATAATGTCGAGTCAATCACTTTGTACTTGAGATGATCATCGGTTCTTCAACTAAAATTATACCATATAGTAATAATCAAAACATTTTTGATTATAAGGAAATTTGCTAGACAAAATCCCAATCCTATTCAAGCAAGGAGTTTGCTGATTGTGTTTACGATTATGATCTAGATCAAATCTAATCAATTTATTGGTTGAGTCCAAGTCAATTAAGGAAATAATCATCGTTCAATATTTCTCAAATATTTTTCATAATTATTTCATGAAATTAACAATTAATTTCACTAATTGACAATCACATGGTTCTTGATTAGGACTTTAATTTCAGCAGTGACTCTTACTTACTGAAATTAACATATCTTAATCAATTTAAATCCAAATTAGACAAAATAAATTTTCAAAGATGGCTAATTTGATTTAGGACAGAACCTAAGTGATATTTCACGCATTTCAAGGCGTATCAAAACAGTAATTAACTCATTAATCATGTTAAGATTCGCAGTTCCCGCAACAGTGAATACATGTTCATTAAAACAACCATATCTCGAGCAAACAGAATCCAAATTACGTAAACTCAGATCCTATGAGTTCCTTATTTAATTGGAACAAAATTTAAGTTTTATTTTTGTGTTTAAACAATTTAAATAGGTCCGAAAATAATCACTAAATAGAGATGCGAAAATGAAATGCGATAAAACTTTCGCAACCCTAACGAACCCAAGTCGCCTTCGGTTTTATGGATCGTATCCAAAACCTTCAACCTAAGGCTCTGATATTGTATAATCCTCAAGCGCATCATGGAAGCGTGAGCGTCGTATTGAATACGACGAGGAACGACTAGTCGTACTAGTTGTTCTATGCAGCGGAAATTATTTTTTTTATGTGATGAAACCACATGATCCAAGAACACTTCTCGGATCGTTTCATATAAACCACAAACAATTATTAGGGTTACCTCTTGAAGCGTGGTTGCGATCAAGTCTCTAAACGAAGAGACCTCCTGTCTCAAGTTCGATCCGACGGAGGAGACGCTTGCGAGCGCGTTGATGAAACACGTGCTTCTCGCAATCCATGTTGATGATCCAAGCGACGGATATCATGATCTCGAAACACAAGATCCAACGTCTTCTCCACGAGCGAGGCACACCGAAGGAGATGGAGATCCACAAGCAAACAATCGGGCAGCATAACGACGACGCTGCGACGATGGATACTCTCTCTAGGGCATCCATGGTGGACGGCCATGAGAGAGGGTGAGAGAGGGCTGACGTGTAGAGAGAGACTTATGTTCTCTTGTGTGTAGAGAAGAGCAAAGGTGTGCCCTTCTATTTATAATATTTTGGGATCCATGGATCTCAATCCATGGACAACACAAATCCAATGGCTCTCATTGATTGTGTTTTTTTTAATGGTCAAGATTGTTGTTGGTTAAAAATTACAACAACTAATTTAATTTAGATTAAATATATTTGATAAATCAAATATTATTCAATTCTAAATTAAATCACAAAATTGGAGATAATGGAGATGAGAATCTCCACATTCCATAAGGAGCCATGGACGGCTACCAATTCCAAGTTGGAATGGCTAGCCGTCCACACTCCAATTTGGAATGTGAGATTCTCCAATGAAATCCAAGATTTCATGATTATTCATATCTCCAATTACAACAACAATTGTTGTAAAATATTCTACAAAAATAATTCATAATTATTTTGTGAATATTGCAATCTTGCCACTGGAAATTTGTGAATCATATTCACAATCCAAAATAAAATGTAAATTACATTTTCAATTTAATGTCCAATGTGAATCTAATTCACATTAACATTTAATTAACAATTATAAATTATAAATAGCTCTCTCTTATATATTATAAATCACATTTATAATATATATGATTAATATGGATAGTGCTATCCACATTATTAATATCCATGATAATTAAATCACATTTAATCATCTTGCATCTCTATTCTCATGTGCCCAAACAATGTGAATCACATTTACATTATTTACATCTTTGATAATCAATCACATTTAATTATCTTAGATTTCTCTCTATATATGTGTATCAAATTCATATTATTCATGATAATTAAATCACATTTAATTATCCATTTCCTCAATGCTCAGATATTTATATCAACAATGAAATTATCCTGAACTCTTTCAAGGATAATGCGCTTTCTCCGCGAATACTTGGAGATAAGGACAGGGCGATTGTATTGTTCCACGTATAGTGACTTGGATATTAAGATCACACCTCAAATCCAGATTTCATGGACCTCCCATAGATGCTTGATTAAATCAAGACCGCAAATCTAATCTTCTCGTTGCATCTGAATCACATTCAGATCAATGTCCAACATTTGGAATAAGATTAGATTACTTCTCTACTGAGAGGAGTCACTAAAATTCAGACCCGTTTCATCACTCCCTAGGAATGGAAGCGTCATGGTTATACAACCGTTTATGATCACATCACCCTCAACCTAAAGTATCTCAATTCCAGTTCCTATAAGGTTCCTGTGATTAAGTAGATTTAAGGTTCAACTAAGCTCCAATATTCGGATTTTACTTCGACTAGTTCAATTATCAATCTCAATCTGAAAAATGCAAATGTTGTGTACAATTCAAAGAAAATATTTTGTGATGCAATTTTCTGAAAAGATTTTGCAAATTTTTACCAATTTTTGGAAAGATTTTTGCAAATATTTTTGGGATTTTTAATTTTGCAAAATTTTAGGGATTTTCCAAAACAAAAAGATTTTTTGAACAAGGAATTTGTGAAGATATTTACATGGGAGTGCGTCTCTTATTTACAAGAGTTTTGTTTTAGGAATTTACAGGTTTATACATGCAAGGTTTATAAAGAATTTTTATTATGTACCCAATTCTCCTAATAATTTAAAAATATTTTTACCAATATTGTGATAACTTTATTTTACAAACTAATTTGACAAATAATTTTTATAAATACTTTACATAATTTTAAAATCATTTTCCAAAGATTTTTCAAACATTATAGATAGATTTTTCAAAATATTTTTGCAACTATTTTTCAATATCATTTGCAAATAGATTTTCAAAATATTTCATTTTAAACAAAGGAATGGAATTTTTACAAACCAACCATTTTTACAAAGATTGAAAATATTTAACAAAACATTTTCTAAATATATTTCAAAAGTTTTTCGTAATATTTTTGAACTATTTTCCAAACATTATGCAAAAAATATTTTTAGCATGGTTTATTAATCAGTATATACAAAGAATTGGGCATGTGTTTTCTTGATTAGCCATATTATTGAAAATACAAAAGTACGAGTTATGGATAAAGTATATATAATGTATACATGACCCCCTATACTTAGCTTGGGCTATGTCCTCATAGATCAGAGAGAAAAAGAGGAGACATAACTCGTACTGAGTGTAAAAGAGCATATACTACAATGACTAAAGAACGGATGAGTCAATGAATGAGAAGTCAACTGTCCCCCTATACTTAGGATGGAATAATCCTAAGTATAGTAGGTTGTATCTTTATGACGGGGGATTGAGGGTGGGAATGAACATATCATAACTCAGTCCGTCTCCCCCTATACTTGGCGTAAGATATACCTAAGTATAGACAAGGAGAGGAGATGGTCAAGGGGATCAAGAAACGAAACAAATAAAAAGAAAAGAAAATACGTGAGGAGAATATATGCATCACTCCCCCTATACTTAGGGTAAAAGAGACCTAAGTATAGGCAACAACAAGTGTGATGAAACAGAAAGAAGAATGAACACTTGGCTCATCCACACCCTATACTTAGGATAAAGTATGTCCTAAACAAGGCAAAAACATGGAGTGGGGTGGATGAGCAAAAACGGTAGATGGAATTAGGAAAACGAAAGCGGATATACAAAGAGGTGGCTATATAGAGATCAAGAAGGTAGAGTGTGTACCTTCTTGCATGACCGCTAAGTAATGGATCTAACAATGTGCAGGTCGATACTGGGGTCATCAGTAGGCAAAAATCGATTAGGATCGACTTGATGAAGATCCTTAGCGGTCTCAAAGAGGAAATGCATGAACTGGTCAGTGGAAGTAGTGTGGTCATGCTCATCCTGGGAAGTCTCTTCTAGGTCATAACAGAAAGGCCCCAACTCATGGATGAAAGATGTAAGGTCAAAATTGGCCTTGCAGTCTCTACTAAGTTTGCCCTCTGCTCTAAGGTGTCTATAGTGTAAATACCGCGGATGTCATCAATGCATCACCACTCACCAGAAAGGGGGGACTCCAATGTCTATGCTTTTCGAGTATTCCTCACCAAAGTGGAATTCTCGGGTCTCAGAATCATCCATCAAAAAGCAAACCTCTTTGATATCAAAATATAGGTCATAGTCCTCAAGGTCAGCTAACAATGGCATGCTCAGATGCAGATCTCTGGTAAATAATGGGTGCAGTGATCAACACATCGCTCTCGTCAGCAAAATAAAAGCGAATCTCTCTAGATCCATAATCAATAATAGCCCTCGCTGAGGTGAGGAAAGGTCGTCCCAAGATGATTGGAGGATGCTCTATAGGGATGGAGGTTTCCATGGCAATACGACAATGTCAGAAGTGAAGTTTATGTCTTGAATCTAAATGACAATGTTTTTTAGAATACCTTTCAACCTCTTTATTGATTGATGAATCTCTGTTGGATCATCATTATTCTCTCTTTTTATCCTATGAAAATAAGAACCTCGTAAGAAATCCTGATTAATTCTGCATCTTTAGCAAATAAATCAATCACCTATAATTAACACTAACCCTAATTTTATTATATTTAATCACTAATATTTTCTATGTTTTCTATTTTATTTCCCTAATAAATAGGTTAATTATTGTATATATTTATTTTGTCTTTAAAAAGAATAAAAAATACAAAGAAAATATAAAGCCCTTAAAATAGTGTATTTAAGTCTTTAAAAATGCTAGCAAAAATCATCCTTTGTACAAATGACCTCCTTTGATTTTTTGTCAACATAAAACTTGTAGATCTCATCATGGTCTATAACTTTCATGTTTTAACTTTTTGTTGATTCATCTTCCTACCATTTCTTTTTGAATTTTCTTTATTTTCTTAATGTGGCACCGTCTAGGCAGCCCACGTGGCTCGCTCCTCTTCGCATCACCAAGCTCCGCCCTAGGTCATTTGATCCCTTCCATATCACCCGTTGATCCGCTCTTCATCCTTCTCCCTCTGATCAGATCACATGATCTGATCTGAGCCCTCCTCCCAAGCTCTAATCAGGATTGTTGGATCACAAGATCCAATGACCCCTGTTCTCCATCTACCTTCCAACTCCTCTCGCTCCAGGCGTTACACTCGGCAAAACCCCCGCCACCTATCCATTTTCTCCACCATCTTCGATCATAACTCCACCTCCTCTCACTGCCTCCATGTATCCCTAAGGCCCACGATCTCTGTGAGCCCTTAAATAGCCCCCTCCATCACTCCACACCATCAGTACTGTTGTTGAACACTTCCACCGCAGCCACCATAATGTTTGCACTCACCACCTATAAAACAACCCCATCCACCTCACCATGACCTTTTCCACCAACTGACTGAGCACCCTCATAGCCGCCTTCCCCTCCCCGTGACAGGAGGAGTAGGAATTGGCAAGCGATAATGGGTGGAGTTCTAGGTGTTGACCCATGACCCTCCGGTCATGTCGCGGCTACTCTACGCACTGATGAGCTCCTCGGATCGGCTGACCGGGTTTGAGCGAAGACCATGACTTCACCCGAAGCCCAACATGAGCTAAAACTTCCGTCACATTCTTTTTCAATCCTCTAGGTAACTCCGTCCTTATTTTTCTCGTGATTTATCCGAATTAATTCCACTTACACACGCCACCCTTATGTTCACCAACCATCAACCTACCTCCAACCAATGCATCCAGCATCTTCTCTGCACACTCGCTCGCCTTCCTCCCTTCTCCAGAACCCCTTCCCGCTCCAATCCACTTCTTCTCTGGCTCGCCGGATATGAGGACCCCTGGTTCCTTGCTCCAGCCGCCTCCACAGGACTTTACCTCACTCATCTCACTCACACCCATGCTACGTATGCTTCGGCTATGCTAATCACCTGCAGGAACCTTCAAGGGTTGGAGTTTGCACACCTACACCGATCTCGAGCAACAACTCCAGTGATGCGTCATTGACCGCCTTCTATAGCTATCCTCGCTGCTTCGCCTCCGGTCCGCCATATTCGCTAGACAATCATGGTGCTCCAGAGACCCTCAGTGAGCACAGAGGAGCACGAAGGAGCTCTGGTAGACTCGCTAGAGATCCAATTACGCTGCCGCTCCTCCAGATGGGGACAAAGCGTAGGCACCATTGGATGGTGCCTCTTCGGCGGCCGACCCAGATGGGACCACGTCACATCCTCCGATCCTGCAGGCTCGTACTATCCGAGTCACTCGCCGAAGCCATCAACAACTGCCACTTGCCACCCAATCCTGGACCGCCTCCTAAGCATAGACCTCTCGCGTGCCTCACACATGAGGGGCTGGGTAAATTGTAGAGTAGATCCCAAAACTTTCGATATTTGCATTCAAGTCCTCAAGGTGCGTGCCTCACGTGCTCGCCTAGGGTAAAATTTTGGGAAGTTTCACCAGCTTTACACAATTATAGAAAAGCCCTCGTGCATAAGGTAAAATTTCATTTGGACCCCTCCAGCTTTTACTAATTGCAAATAGGTCCTTCTAGGGGCTTATTTGTAATATTTATCCTTATTTTTCATTCATTTTTATTACATTTATGCCTCTAACACTATTTTATTCATATCTTGAGCATTTGATCTCCCTTTTTTTATCAATTTTAGTGTTGTTTTAAAGCTTGTTTCATCCTCTACCTAATGGCTTATTCAATTTCAAAAGTTAACATTGAATTTAATTTGATAATCTTTGATGTTCTATAGTGTTTCCTGCTCATTATTTATAATGCCATTATTTATTGTTTGTGCTTCATTTGCCTCAGAAATTGAACCTTAATTTGTTGCTCATGGATTTGATAATTTTAGGGCATATGTGTACATTATTGTTTGCACATTCATTTGTAGCATATCATTTACCATGCTTTTCATTTTATTTGCATTTAAGACCAAAGAAAAAGTACATGCATCATACTACTCTGTTTCTGCATCATTTTATTTGCATGATATATTTGCATATCATTCTTTATTGAGTATTGCATCTGCATATGCATATGGAGACCTGGACTGATGAATTTAGTTATTCAAAGTTAATCAATAATTTTCGATGACTAGACGAAGAGGCTCGTGTCCATGTATTCGACCTTGGTATGCTTGCCTAGTAAAATAACTTCCACATATTCGAAAAGTGTGGTTTTTGCTGGACTGAAAATTGTCTCCTATACTACAATATCATCAATAATTAAAGAGATGATTTTTGTCTTCATCATTAATCCATCAGTAAATTGTCAAATCATCCTGGTCTTCTTGAGAGGCCCTAAGTGAAGATACTATACCAATGAGAAGGGTATTATATTAATCGAAGCACCACCATCAAGGAAAGTATGATTACAAGAATAGTCAGAAATAATGCATCTCACAAGAGGTGTAGCAATGTTCCATTTATAATGTGTGGATGGTGAGTGATGGTGTAGGCAATGGCCATGGTCAAAATGTGTCACTCAGATATGCTCCGTCACTTTCTTTTCTTGGGTTTAGGAGCAAATAATTGGGTCATGGCCTGATAAAGTGGGACCTCAATAATCTTGAGAATAGCTGCCACCACTTCTAGTTCAGTCAACATTTTTTTAATATTTTGGATTCGGAATCATCATCTACACAAGGATGATAAAGAGTAGTATGTACATTATCATCCTTTGGGTCAAAGGTGGGAACGATGGTGAGTATGTGTGTGGTCAAAGGGGATGGCAAGGGTGCCCTCTCCTCACAAAATGACTTGACTGTGTGTGTCCCAAAATATTTTTGTATTTTTAGGGCTATCTCATTTTTTAGTATTTTGGGCGATTGCAAGCTCCCATAGGTGTCCTCAATTGAGTCCACGAAATCAGATGGTGAAGTGACATGATGGTTCTTATTTATACTAGTGAGGTCATCAACCTCTTCTTCATTCATTCCATTACCTGATCAAGTGCTAAAGAGTGGATTCCATGAGAGGTGACTCCAACAACTCGGTCTCAAGTGGGTGAGATAGAGGAAAATGTGATGGTGGTTGTGGGTAAAAGCCCGAGGCCTGAAACTGTGGCTGAGGCAGATATGTACAAAAGGAAGAATAAGGAGTAAAGTCCTCCTAGAAAAATGGATGTGGACATGCTGGAGGGTATGAGGGATCCACAAAGTTCGGATAGAAATTACTCCAGTCGACCATCTCCAAAACAAAAGAAAAGGATCATGAGAGCATGGTAGTCAAATCAAGACATGCAAAGTAAAAGGCGCAAATGCGAAGAGATGATCTAGTATGAACATAAAAAAATATAAATAACTATACACAAAATAAACCCCTCAATTCACCAACTCAACACAGTGATGACCGTGAAAGTTCGCTCTTCTTATCTTTTCAATTTTAGAGTTAGGTGAATTTCACAAAGTTGTACAAATACGTAGGTAGGTTGGGACTGGGGCATTGATCCTTAGTATATGCGTGACAATAAAATGCGATGCAATACGGGGGTTACTCTCCCCAAGATAAGGATTCTTTTCCTTTTGCTTTTAGGGTCAAGTAAACTCAGCAGTCCCAATTTATTTATTATCACCTTTTTTGATTTTTTAATAAAAATACACGAGCCTAACAAGGGATCAATTCCTTTAGAATCCTAAGTGGTCAAAATCAAAGGGAGAGAGTCGAAAAAGCAATGCGAGGCGAAGACAATGATGAATGCTCCAACTCTCTTCTTGCAAGGATGCTAAGCAGAATTGAAACCTATCTATAAGCAATGCAACTGATGAAATCATTCTAGAACAGAAATCACTTTAGCGTGAAGCACAATATGCTAATTATCTAGATATGAAATCCAGGGTCATGTCTTCGAGACAACCTTGATGCCCGCCACAACGGGTCCTACAAGCACTGTATGGTGCCTCTCTCGGTGCGCAGTCTCAAGTCTAAATAATCAACAATTAGATTTGAATAAGTCCAAGCATGAATCTATATGTACATGTAAATATAATTAGGGCTTTGGGCCTGAATCTATCGAGCAATAAAATCCTAGAACTAGGGCTCAATCAAAACAAAAAAAATAAAATCGAAAAACTCAAAACTTATGAAACAAAGAAAAAGAAAAGGGAAGAAAGCATGACAAAACTAACGAGGCCTCCAAGTGAACAATCACTCAAGCAGTGGACCTCGTGAAGTAGCAGTGTCTTGGAGAGTCTGAACTATTACAATTATAAGTCTCTCTCTCTCACTCACTTCAAATTACAAATAAAAATAGAATAAAATAAAAAGTGGACTGCTCTTCAAAATTTCCTAAGTCTGCCTTGTTGATCTCTCCTGCTAGCTAAGTCAGAAAGCTGGCTCCGCCTTACTAGGGTGCACAAGTCCCAATAAAAAGTCATCCCTCACATAGCAGTTCTTCGCAACAAGATCAAACAGAGGAAGAGGTCAGAACAATTCTAAAATAATATCAAAATAAAAGTTACTAATAAATAAAGAGATAAATACACAAGAGAGATAAGAAGGAACAAACAAATATATGCAATCTATATGACGTTGCTCCATAGCAACGGCGGCATTTGAAAAGAGGGAAAATTCACAAGTCAGATATGTCCTCACAAGGCAAATACACAGACGCTGTGGTGGCCCACAATAATCCTTCTAATTCAATAATTAACCTACAATATAGATCAAATAATGAAACACAACATGCGAATTTAAAATTTATTATAACTCTACAAATGTGTGTATAGGTGTAGTACATGTAGAGTGTCAAACACAGGGATCAAATGGTAGATTGGAGAAATGAAGGCGCAAAATTTGTCCTTCTCTTGTCTTTGTTGTCTTTTTGTGTGGGTTTTTAATTTTGTGTTTTTAATTTTATTTTTATATTTTCTGATTTTTAATTTCTTTTCTTTTTAATATATAATAAAGAATATACATAGGATCAAAACGGACACTAGATAGGGAAGATATGAGGGTTTTAGTTCGGAAATCCTAGAATTAAGGTTTGGGTTTTAGATCCACTTATTTGGGTTAGTGATTTTTTTGTATTTTTCATTTATTCTTGTTAGTGATATATACACTGTGGAGGTAGTTTTGGGTCATTCTGAGTTAGCATGAATTAGTTAAAAAATCAGGGAAGTTAGGCTATTTACAGGTCAATTTTAGCTGCGAATTTTGGCTTCTTGTTTTGTGCAAAATTAAGAGATAAAATGCAATTCTTATCAAAACATGCATGAATGCTAACTATGGAGAATAAATAAAGAAATGCCAATGATTTTGAGGGATTTGAGCTTAATTAATGAGATTTAGAGTGATGAATATAAGATATATCAGGGACACTTTGGGGGGAGACACGTGCCCAAGGAGGAGTAGAAGTAGAGGAGGGGGCAGTTGTAGCTTTTAGAGATTAGATAGATTAGTTAGTTTTTCTTTCCAGCACTTATTATTATTGTTGTAATAATACATGACACTCAGACTTTTCTGGACACTTGGCTTATCGGGGTCTGTTCCGCCGAGCACCGGTGTGCTCGGAGGAACTCACCGTGATTTTTGACGGTTTTGATTTTTATCATATTTTGTTTCTTTGATTCCCGGAGTTTTTGGCCCCTAGACATAGGATTTTCTCTTGATTGTGACATAAAGAATTAAGGCCCAATCCCTAATAGATTGCTTGCACCTATAGTTCGTAACTGGACCTTATTAATAATTCATAATAAAAAGTTAATCTCATTAATTGAGAGGTCACGTACTGTTAGAGGCCGTATACGACACGTGTATGATCCATTGTGGCGGACACCGATCGACATCCGAGACCGGATATCAGCCTCTCTCTCTAGTCACTTAATTATTGTGCTTCGCGATCACTTGAAATTGCTCAATTAAGGATGTTTTCTTCTTGCATCATTTAGATTAGTTAAAATTCTGCCTTTTTAATTTATTTGCAGATCACCCTGCATGTAGAGTGCTGACGACATGTACACATCTTTTACTTTGCATACATCATAGATTTTGAATCACGCATCGGCTTTTTTGACTTCTCCCCCCATTTTTGGACTTAAAATAATCAGGAGATCGAAAAAATCATTAGGCATTGTTTGTTATTGAAAAATACCATAAAAAGATAAAATCGTAAAATTGGGACTGTTAATGCAAACTTCATCTTAAAGGACACCTCACTTAAAAATCTAGTCATCCCCTCCTTATTTGGTTTGCTTAAGTGAGAGAGTGACCCGCACCCTAAGATAGAGTCATACCTGAACTCTCGTTAGACTACTGGTCTCGGGGTTAGTCGTTCTCTAGTGAGGATCTCTCCGTTATCTAGTAAAGTGAGCCATGATATCCTTAACAGATCGAGTTAATTGGGTAGCCGATAAACGGTCCACAACTCGTACTGGCTGGGAAAGATCTAGCTTTGTGATCGGGCCAGTCTCTTGGGAGCATCGGGTACCTACCAGCTCGCTTAATCGCTCTGCAAGATTGAATTATCACCTAAATAAAATCGATAAGATAATCGACCGATTGTTTACGGTCATCAGCTCATGTTGAGTAGGTGAATCAGGGGTTTGACTGCTGATCTTGTCTGCACCCAGATCTCATCCGTACTTTTCCAGATCACGATGATGGGCTGGAGATCCCTTAGACTGCCTTTGATAGCACTGCTCTTGAGCACTCCGACCTACTCATCTAGGGAGGTTTTGGGGAGCCTAGTTCCACTCTCCGAACCTGAGTTCGCTTCTGCCTTATTCCCCCTCAACCACCCTTCTTCTAGTCTTGAGGAGCCCAAGCAGAGACCAATAGTACAGATATTTGTTCATATGACAACACCTGAGTTCAGGTATTTTTCCTCTGTCGAGACCCGCGAGATGGCCAATAGTGACGACGCACCAATGAGAAGCCCGAGGGTTCGACGTATGTTCTAGATCAGGGTGTCATCAACAACACACTCTTAGCCTCCCTTGAGATTATGCGGCGACAGATCCGAGATCAGGGAGCCTTTATGGCAGAGGTGTGTCGGAAACTGGCACAGATGCGAGCTGACGGAGAGGAGCGGCTGAGAGTAGGCGATGGAGACATTCCAGCACCTGGAGGAGGAGATGGAGGACATCCAGAAGAGCTACAGGAGCCAGTCAACCCTGCTAGGCCTATGAGGGAGTTGCACAACCCTAATCCTACCCTTACACACCACTGGATACAACTTCCGGCAATTCTGGGCGACTTCAAGCTCGGCCCCCATACCATTCAGCTTTTGCCCAAATTCCATGGGCTTGCCACCGAGGAGCCACATCTACACATCTAGGAGTTCGAGATGATATGCAACACAGTCCACTACAGATTCATGGACGAGGATACCATAAAGATGATAGCATTCCCATTCTCCCTCATCGACAGAGCAGCCTACTGGTCGAAGCATTTATGGAGATATGCGACTACCTGGGAGCAGCTCCAGACCGAGTACTTGAACAAGTACAATCCACTTGGTCAGACCAATGCAGCTCGAGCTCTGATCAACAACTTCACCATGATCCCCAATGAGCAGTTCCATGAGGTGTGGGATCGATTTCGTGAGCTCATCGACCGGTGTCCACACCATGACATATCCAAGCCCAATCTTGTGCAGAGTTTCTTTTGTGTGCTGACACCGGAGCTGCAGGGGCTCATTAACGCTTATTGTGGGGGCTCCTACTTCGCCAAGGATGAGGAACAAGTCTAAGCCATCTACAAGGAGATGGCCCAGAAATATACAGTGATGTCCCAGACCAGGGTCTATACACAAGGGAAGCCCCTTCCACAGGTTGTGTCCTATCAGAGGATAGCACGGATTCATGCGGGCCCATCCACTTCTTCGTAAAGCAGCAGCACATGAAGAGTCGTCGCAGCTGACATGGGTATCATCAGCGAGAAGTTGGACCGCATAGAGGTCATCGAGAAGAAGCAATGTCAGGGCATGATGCAGATCGACCATTTGGCATAGACTTTGAGTGACATGAAGACCCAGATCATGTGTCTCCAGGAGGCACAGGCGGCTTCTCAACCCCATCCCAGGTCACGGGCTGACCCTAGCAGCAGCATCTCTTCCCAGCACTCCGCCCAATACTGCCAGTTTTATCTCGTCCAGGCAGAGCTGGTTCAGCAGTTGCAGTAGCAGTATTCTCAGCCACCACCATCTCAGGATACTCAGATGGTGGTGTATCAACAGGATCAACCACTGGCAGTTCTTCCCCTTACCCTTATGAGAAGGAGCCTGATAAAAGTCAACGGAATTTGGTATGACCGATAGCTCGGGATTCGTCATGATCACTCGGATTCAGGTGGTCTACCGGAGGCACCTCTTCCCAGCAGCATCCTCTAGCTCAGGGCAGTTCGAGCAGCCAGCCTCAGCAGCAGCAGCCCCAGTACTCCCAGCAACAACCATACCACTACTAGTCGGGTCCTCGTCCCTACCAGTAGGGACAACAGTGAAGGTAGCAGCAGCCTCAATAGCAGTATTCTCGGCCTCCCCCTCACCAGTTCCAGCAGTAGCCTCATTTTCAGCGAGGCAACCCATCCGATTTTCATGGTCCAACCTATGAGAACCCAGCCCTTGATGATCTAGCCCACCTACTCTCAGACTAGAAGGCATCCTTTAGGAAGGAGATGGACAAGTTTCACTAGGAGATGAGGGAGATAATAATGGGCAAGGCCGCCATACCCGCTCAGATCGTGCCCAACCCGACCACAGAGACCACCACTCCTAGTAGTCATTGGGTGATATTTCTTCATACATATTTGATGTTGACTTTATTACACTTAGGAGCAGTAGGATACCAGCCGGTGGCACCTCGTCTGAGCGATGACCCCATGATGATCCAAGAGTGCCAGACGAGAAGGACAGCGGTGATGGCATGCAATGACGATAGAAGGATAACGTCGGCGATATGGGCATGCTGCTCTTCCAATGACATATATGCATGTACAACAGCTTGTCCTAGCGGTGTTGTGGCATTTCTTTGATCTTCATATCAGGAGGAAATATGGGTTCTTCATGGTTTTTTTTCTTGCAGAAAGTGGAGGTGGTGTTGCGTGGAGGCAGTTGTTGCGCGTGAAGGAGATGGATTGTGGAGGAGACGGGTAAAGGTGAGTTCGGACGAAAGAGGGGTGTTTGTAGAGGAGGGTGTGCATGGAGGAGGTGGGTTGTGGAGGAGAAGGGCAGAGGAGGTGCATGTGGAAGAGGGATGTAGGTGAGGGAGGACGCGATTAGTTTTACAATCTGAGATCATTTTTTACAGTCTCAGATCTTTTTTTACAATATCATATCTTTTTTTACAATTTGCGTGTTGCTTTTACAATCTCAATTTTTTTTACATTTACTTTTTCTTTTATAAATTTCTAATAACCTCGTATCTTTTTATCAATTTGCAACATCTCAGATCTTTTTTTTTACAATCTCAGATCATTTTTTACAATCTCAAATCATTTTTACAAATATCATGTCATTTCTTACAATTCACGCGTTGCTTTTTTTTTTCCAATTAACTGTTTATATATTTCTTACAATAAATGTCAAATTTTGGCATTTTTCTCTTTCTGCTTATTATTGATGAGTTATTAACTATCTATTTTTTGCAGATCTCTGTACGATTATTACAAAACACGTACAAAGTTTTACAAAGGCATCACCGAAATTACAATTACAACAATAAACGTATTACTAACTTTGATTTTATTTTACAAAGCAGGTTGCAATCTTATAATGGCAATGAGTATTTTACAAAGAGTTCAGCCATTTTTTATGTTGCGAAAATGCTACCACATTGGCGAAACCTCATGCATAAATAGCAACAAAAAAGCCCATTAGGGTGGGCTAAAAATAGTATAATAGAAGGATTGAATAAAATTCAAATTCAAAAAGAAATTCAGATTCAAATTGAAAACACATGGACTAAAATACCCTTTTGGATGAAAAATCGTTAGATTGAGATCTAACGGACGAGATGGTTGGCTTTCCATACATTCAGAAAAGGCCCACCTCATTGGAAGGGCCCTATATATATATATATATATATATATATATATATATATAGGATTTCTTTCAAAATCGGACTTGGTCCTTCATGTGTTCAGGCAGGCCAGCCCCTTTTTTAGTAAACGTGATTACTTTAGTAGAATACGTATACATATTGTATTACAATGTGCAGTTTTATTGTTTCTATTATAATATTGAGTTTTGTATGCGGTTTTGTATTTATAATATGCAGTTATAATACAAACTGTATACGCATTCTACTAAAGTGCTCGTGTTTTCTACAAAACAATGGTGGCCTTCTTAAAGTCAGGAAGGATGCATACTACTGGAACATATATATATAGGGGGCCTTTCAAATAGGACGCAGTCCTTCCTGAGTTCAGGAAGGCCGACCCGTTTTTGTATAAAACACGAACACTTTGGTTGAATACATATAGTTTGTATTATAGGTGTACGTTATAAATACAAAGCCGCATATAAAACTACGCATTATAATACAAACATTAAAACTGCACATTATAATACAAAATTGTATATGTATTCTACTAAAGTCATCCTGTTTTATACAAAAAAAGGGGTTGGCCTTCCTGAACTTAGGAAGGACTGTGTCCTATTTGAAAGAAATCCTATATATAATATATATGACATCCTTCCAATGGGACATGGTCCTTCCATCCCGAGGGAAGGCTAACTATATGGTTCGCTAGATCATTTAATCTTACCATCTACATTTCTCATGAAAACCACCTTATATTCCCAAAACCGCTTATCTAGTGAACGCCAGCATTCCAAAAATATAATTAGTCCTTTGGAGACAACAAATCTCTGTGTATCATGCATTTGATAATTTCTGAAATTAATCATTTATCATCGTTGACATTAGTTCTTTCCCAAAACATGTCCCAAATCGAATCAGAAAGCAAATTAAAAATGGATTCCATCATCATTTTAAGTAACATCTTTCAAATTAAGCATTGTTGTCCAATTTAATATATTATTTCAAAATATTTCGTATTCACAGAAGAGCCTTATGGTTTGTATTTGCATAGTAGGTGTTTATAGATTATGGTTTGATTTTGTATTCCAGAATCCCTTAAACCATTCCATTTAATATCATAAAAGCGTTATTTGTGTGATCAAAACTTCCAGAAATTATTTCCTAATAAAATGTCAATATGTGATTAAAAGAACTTTTCTGTTTGTACAATTCTCAAATAAATTACTCCATCTGATTTGTTGGTTTGTATCTGAAGCTCTAGATTTTTGCAATACATTTATTCTTTTGTACATAAATACCTCAAATAAAACATATATGTTTGATCCTCCCACATCACTATTCCCTTAATAAACCTCCCATAATTTTAGAGATTGATATTTAGCACTCCCTAAAAAAAGCAACCGGTAAGTACGGGTACAATATGATTTCTATATCACCATACTAATGTAAAGGATCTACGCAATGCAATTGTATTTTAAAATATTGTTTTGTAGAATACGTACCTTTGCATACCAAACCTCTAGATTTTAAGATATTTCCCCCCTCTCGATTCCAATTACTTTTTTGACCTTCCATAATTTAAGGATCTGGTGGTTATTGTGAATCCGATTTTATGTAATATAGTAGTTTTTAATCTCATTTGTTAGGAATGCATCTAATGGTCAAATTGTTTGGCCTACCTTAGAGATGAAAGGACGAAGTCCCATTAAAAAGGTCTCATATATATATATATATATATATATATATATATATATGGGAAAAAGGAGTATGCTCCCTTGGTGTAGCTAACTTACATGCTCCCGCCTCTTTTCCTCTGTATTTTTTTATTTTTCTGAAATTAAACCTATTGGAATTTAGATTACAATGTCACCATAGTGTCATTAAAATTTTGACTTAATTCAAGACTTATATTATCTCCATCAAGAGTGTCAAATTTTAACAGTCCCAGAATTGCTAAAATTGACCCCCATCAGATGGAGGGCATAAGAGTCTCTATTTTTGACGAAATTGCAATGACTTGTTCAGGGGATATTGTGATGAATATACATATTTTTATTTTGCAAAAAATAAAAAATAGGGATAAAATGAGGGTGGGAGTAGCCAATTGGCTATACCCAAGGTGTAGCCTTCTTTAACCCATATATATATATATATATATATATATATATATATATATATATATAGGGAAAAAGGAGTATGCTCCCTGGGTGTAGCCAACTTACATTCTCCCACCAGCTCTATCAGCTTCATCCTTAATAACATAGGGCTTGTACAAGCAGTAGAAGAAGGGAGGAAAAGCATGCTTCTGAGCTCTTTCTGGGTGTAGGCACACGGGTCTACGAGAGATGCCTTTGAGGGCCCGAGGTGCTAGCAAAAGTAGCTCAAAGGAGATTTACTAGCGGATCCGTGGAAAGAAGGTCCCATTGGCTAGAGGAGGGAAGAGTACTCCAAGGGCCCAGTGATGAATCTGCATTTCATCATCTTTATTCATTTGTTTTAGCTTAAAATCCCTTATAAAACACCTATATATAATACTAACTCCATATTCTTACTAACTTGTATCTGTGTGAAATATTGTACACTTCTTACCATTTTAACCTAAAATAAATAAAGAAAGAAAGGAAAAATAAAGAAAAGAAAAGAAAAAAAGAGAAGACTATATATTTGTAATAGATACAAGCTGACTTGAACCCAGAGAGAAGGTCAAGACTTAACCTGAACGATCAGGAATAGAGTAGGGGGAGATAGGGTCCTAAATCAAAAAAATCCAAAAATGTTGTGTGATGTATATATTTGTATACTTACACTATTTTATTTGTACATAAATTGACCTCAAATAAAATAATGTTCAAAACAAAAGTTGTAAATAAAAATGTATCCTAAATAATAAAAATAATTACACAATCAAAACTTGTATAGAATAAAAGCAACCACACTTGGAAAAATCCACTAAGCGATAACGGAAATACCAATTCCGGCTCCATCTGAACTCAAATTGAACCAAACTCACTTTCATTCTATTCTAAATTAAATTATCTTTAAAATGGCTTCGATTTCATAATTTTTGAGGTTACGGTTGAAAAGTCAGTTTTCTGGGGTTGTTTGTGAAATTTTACTATTTATTTGTACATATTGTATTTGTAAATATATGTACATATTTTTACTAAGGGACTAAAAGAAGGGTATATAGAAATTTTAAAACAAAAAAACTAACTAATTTCCTTATATAACAATGTATATAATGTACCATATGTATATAGTATATGTATATAGTTGCTATTCTTAAATAACCACCCCAAAAATAAAAACATTAACATTTATTATTCAATTTAATTAAGTGATGAAAATACAAAAAAAAATTAATTTTTGTAAATATTTTTAACACTTATCTCTCTCTTTATCTTTATCTCATTTCAAATTTTCTCTCTTATCTCTTATCTTCATTCAAAATTTCAAAAAAAAAATCAAATTCCATTCTCAATCTATTAATATGACTCTCTCTCTCCCTCATTTCAACTTGATCAATCTTTGGTGTGAGGAGCATTTTCTCTGAGAGCTATCTTGTCGCAGAGAGGTGCCTAGCCTCCTAGTCGTCCGGTGATAGCGAGTCGGCCTTCGTCAAGGCGATCATGGTCTTTTCCGCTCCTAAAGTTAGATCCACATTTTTCTTATCTTGTTTTTTTATCTTAGGTTAATCCCAGTTTTATTTTTCACCTCTTCATTTCATCGCCATTTTTTATCTAGATCTTAGAATCCATCATGATTTGATCCTCCACCGACTCGATTTCCATTTCACATCTCGATCTATCCGCGTTCTTTTCTACCTCGCATGGTCTCTCACTTCCAACTGCGTATGGTGGTCGGAGATCCGGTTCCATCCACCATTTTCCTCGGAACCGCACTCATTCATTTCTTCCATGTTGATTTTGAGATCGATTCATCATGCCCTTGTCCTCATTTGTTTATAAATAAAAAATAAAAAAATATGTTTTTTTATTTGTTTCTTTCTAACATTTGCTTTGTAGGATAAAAAATAAAAAAGACAAAAATATAAAAAATAAAAAGATAAAAAAATCCACAAAAACCAAATATAGTTCACCTTTGAGATTACTGCCTTTTCTCTTAATTGAATTCCTTTTGATTATTTGAATAACCTTCGAGAATTGCAGCCTCCTTGAGTTCGATCCTGTCCGCTATACAGGTAAATAAGTAGCAAAAATCATTTCTCTTGGTCCACCTTATTCTTTGTAATTATTTTGCAACGAGAGAAGAAAAAAATTATTTATTTGTTGATGCTTGATTGGGTTGCAACAACATTGTTCATAACTAATATAAATAAAACCCCTCAGAAATCATAAGCAACAAAATGGCGCCATTGCCGAGGAGGCATGACAAGGATAGTTAGGTTTCTCTTTTAACCTGCTATTCTTGTTTGTACATATTTGTTTTTATTTTTTTCTACATTCATTCCATTGTTCATATTCACTGCATTTATTTCATTTTTCTTGCTCATATTTGATAATTGTGTTTCTTACACATTCTCTCTCTCTTTTTCTTGCGAGGGCCCGTGGAGCGAAGGAGGCGATCCTAGGAGAGTCGAAGCACCCAAGCAAAGCGGAGGCGGCTTGATTCTTTACTGAGCCATAGGATAGCGTAAGAGGAGGAGAAAAAGAATTGAAGGAGACAAAAAATGACTTTTTTCATTTATTTTTTTCTATTATTTGAGCCCTTGTAAACGAGCATTCATTTGTTGCGGGGTCTGTTTCGTCAAGTGCAGGTGCACTTGAGGGACCTCACCGGTTTTGTTTTCTTCGCCTTATTTTTCTTTGTTTCACATGGGTTTCATGAGCTACACACTAATTGCTTTAATTAATTTACTTGAGCCAGATAATTAATTAGGTCCAAACACCCTAAATAAGAATTTCGGTACCTATAGAATAGAGCGTAATTGGACTTAGTCAAATGAACTTGTTCTTGCCCGTTAATAGGAGCTATTGATTAGGACGGTTCACTTGCATTTGCATATAGGTTAGTTTATTTTCTGTATTTCAATTCTGTGCGGATCACTTGCATGTAGGTGTTGGCGACAAGGTAGCATCTCTAACCCATGCGTACATCATTATTTTTAATCACGGATTGACATTTCTGGTCTCCTTCCTTGTTTTCACTCACATAAGTTAAAAAGGAAATTGGACACTCGATAGGCGATTCATTGAAAATACTCAAACCAAGTGATAACTGCCTAAAATCAGGACTGCTAAAGAAAACTCGACCCTAAAATAAATGTAAGGAAAATCATTGTTTAGGGGAGAATAACCCCCTCATTATTGTATTTATTTACAGCGAGAGAGCAACCCGCACACTAGGATAGAATCACGCCCAAACTCTCTTCAGACTACCGTCTTGTGATTAGTTGTTCTCGAGTGAGGACTTCACCGGGTAGCCGGTAATTGATCCGGGATTTCCTTAAAAGAGTGGGCAGATCGGGAAGTCGGTAAACGATCCGCACCCATACTGGCTAGGAAAAACTAGATGTGAGACTGGGACAATCTCCTGGGAGCATTGGGTTCTTAACAGCTCGCTTTAACCGCTCCGATATATTGTATTCTCACCAAACTCTAAAAATTTACAAGATAATTGACCGAACCTTCACGGTCTTCACATTGCGTTGAGTTGGTGAACTAGGGGTTTGTATTGTGTTTGATTGCTTGTGTACACACTAGATCCTTCTGTGTATTTGCGCCTTTTTCTTGCATAGCTTGACTTGAGTATTGTGTTCTCCCGATCCCCATCTTTTGTTTCGAAGATGGTCGACTCGAGTTATTTTAATCTGATCTTCGCGGACTTCTCGCACTCTCCAGCTGATCCACCTTCCTTTTTCCAGGAGGACTTTCCTCCTTATTTTTGTGCATATCCGCCTAACCCTTTATTTCAGGAATCAGACAATGATTTTCACCCACCTTCATTCCACTCAGCCAACCCAGAGATTTTGGAGTCACCTTTCATGGTGTCCGCACTTGAGACCCTGAACCAAATGATGGAGCACATGAATCAAGGACTACCAATCTATTTAACATAAATAAGATCTAGAGTGATGCTTCATTGTTTGAGGATATGGATTCACTTGAGGATAATCATAAGAGCTTGCAATCGCCCAAAATACAAAAAAATGAGAAAATTTAAAAAAACAAAAAGATTCGAGGAGACACATTGTTGATTCATTTTGTGAGGAGAGGGCACAAATACCAAACCATTTTCCCACACAGTCATCCACCACATGTCTCAACCTTGACCCCAAAGATTCCACTATACAGACTGCTCTTGGCAATCCTCGTGTATATGCTGATTTCGATCTCTTTCCTCGTATGGAGGAGGTCCAAAAATTCAAAAAATGTTGACTGGACATGAAGTGATGGCCACCATTCACGAGATCATTAAAGCCCCACTTCACCAGGACATGACCAATTTATCTGCTCTTCAACACAAGAAAAGAAAGAGGAGGAGCAGATCTAAGCGTCACATCTTGACCATAGCCACTGCCTATGCCATCTCCCACCGTCCACATTTTAAGAAAGGGAACACTGCCACACCTCTTGTGAGTTGCTTCATATCTGACTATTATTGTGATACACACTCCTTGATGGTGGTTCGTCGATCAATATAAAACCCTTCTCTATGGTACGGTCTCTTCATCTTGGGCCTCAAAAGAAAACCAGGATGATAGTTTAATTTGCTGATGTATCTAGCAAGAGGTCGAAGGGTATTCTAGAAAACGTTGTCATTCTTATTTAGGTCACGAATTTCACTTCTGATTTTATCGTATTGCCCATGGAGACCTCCACCCCTGTGGAACATCTTCCAATCATCCTGGGATGGCCTTTCCTCGCCTTTTCGAGAGCCGTTATCGATTATGGATCAGGAGAGATTCGCTTCCGTTCTGATGGAGGGAGCGATATGTTGATTACTACAGCCATTAGCAACCAGAGAACTGCATCCCATGAGAGTGTGCCCACGTTAGACAAACCCAAGGACCTTGACCTTGATGATAATATCAAAGATTCTTATTGTATGTTAGATGATAATGAAACCCAAGAATTCCTCTTCAAAGAGGAAGACTCGGAAAGCATAGACCTTGGAATTCTCCCTTCTGGTATGTGGAGATGCATTGATGACATCCGCGGAATTTACACGATAGACTAGATAGGACGGACATGATTTGTCTACTTTCACTGATGAGTCTATTCCTATTCACCCTGATTCAGATGAGACTGATAAGGCCAAATTGGATTTTATTGCTTTTATTCAGGAATTTGGGCCTTTTGATAAAGATGATGACCCAGTAGAGGCTCGCCATGCTGGAATTGATCTTACTTTTTCTGATAATGATTTTGAGCCTTTTTATTTTGATATTTGCGAGACTTCCTAGGCAGGACATGACTACACTACTTCCACTAACCGATTCGTTGCTCACACTCTGACATTGTTGAGGACACATTCTTGGTCGATCCTGATCAGTTCATGTCTAATGATAACCCCAATATCGACCTACACCTTTTTAGATTCGTTCCTCAGTGATCCCACAAGAAGGTTCGCTTTCGACCTTCTTGACCTTTGTACATTCATTCCTTTTGCATATCCTTTCGTTTCATTCTTTCTTCTTTTGTTTTATGATTCACCCATTTTTCGTGTGTGTGTGTGTATGCTATACTTAGGACGTGCTTTATCCTATGTATAGGGGGGTGAATGATTTGTGTTGTTCATATTCATCCTGTTCATCACTCTTGTTGTTGTCTATACTTAGGGATACTCTACCCTAAGTATGGGGAGGTGATGTTGCTCATATCGTCTTTTTATTTTTGAATCCATACATTCTCTGCATCGGTTTTTCCCTTTTGTACAGTCTTCTATACTTAGGATTACTTGATCCTACATATAGTGAGGATTACCAACATCTATTCTTTTTCTCTTTGAGTCGTTGTAGCATAGCTTTTCACTTTTCTATACTTAGCATGAGTTATGTCTTCCCTTGCCGCTCTCTGATCACTATGAGGACATAGTTTGAATTAAGTATATGGGGTGTCGTATATATTGTATATATACTTTAAACATAACTCGTACTTTTAAATATGTTTATTTTTGGGATATGTATATAAATTCGTAAAATCCACGTGTGTGTGTATAGACTTTGATCACCTTAAAAAACAAAAAAAACCCAAAAAAACAAAAAAAAAGATAAAACAACAAAAAACATAAAAACAACAAAAAAATCCTTGTATATACTTGTATATATTTTACTAATCCTTTTTCCTTTTTGGAAAAAAAAAACTACAAAACCAAAAATCTATAAAATGTTGCATAAAAAACTCTTTTCACATATGCATCATTTTTTCTTTCTTTTCCAAAACCCATAAAAAGATCAAAATTAGAAAATTGTTTAAAAAATGCTTTCTTTTTACATTGTACATATTTCTTGCATTTGCATGTGCATTTTTTAGGATAGTATTGACATTTAAACTAAGTCTGGAATAAAATTGAAGAATGGAGCTTAGTCGGGCCTTAATCCACTTAATTTCAGAGGAACCTTATATGAACTGGAGTTAAGACTTTTCAGGTCCTAGCAACTTAACTCTTTGAGTCCATAAGACTATGTTCACATGTCATCTTGATTAGTCTAAGTAGGACATTTAACAACACACACGTGATTCTTTCAGACCGTGACTTATCTTGGACAAGCACTCTACGCGTAGCTCTTCATAGAGGAGGTAGTGAGGAGGAAGAATCTTTTGGCTTGGTGTAGCATACGAGGGTAGTACATCTAGGTGGAACCTCTCGTCTTCCTCTAGGGAGTGAAGTGCGTCTAAACATGGTCTGGTGGCATTGATGACTAAAGACAGGATGCTGTGGGGTTGCATTAATGCTTCAAAAGAGGGATAGTCTACTAGCTCAAGAGGAAAAGCTCCTTATGCACATGCTGCACCTTGTATATATTTTCAAAAAAAGGAAAAAATGCAGAATCTTCAAAAGTGGACATGCCTGATTGAAAAGTAAAATGCCTACCGGAGTGTATAAACAAAGATAAAAAAAGGAAATTAATAAGAGCTTCAAAGTCAAATATTTATAAGCTTGTAGTTGGATGACTTGGCTACAATGGTCATGCATCCAAGGATAGGTAGCTACACTGGTTACCGTCCATTCTTTTCTCCATCTCCTCTTCTAGAGCTGGTTGTACTTGAACTTAGAAGGGGATATCACTGCTCCTCGAGGAAAGAGTTGCTAGACCGGGGGACTAGAGTTACCTTGTTGAGGGAGGATGTTTCTTTGCTACTTTTGAGATGGGAAGCTATATTTCACTTACACCGTACAAGTAAAGATTCATAGTCATAAGAATTTGTGTATGTAGACTTGTACTGACCTGAATGTTGAGGAGACCTAAATAGGAGTCTTATGGAACTTAGAGGTTGTTAGGTTTTAAATCCATTTCCCATTAAGGTTCCGACACATTAGTAATCCAAAGGTCCGACAGAGCTCTATACTATAATTTTATGAAGATAAGTTTAATACTCAATATTGTCCTACTTTCTTTATTTTCCTTTCTTTTTCTTTTTATTCACTTATTCTTTCAAATAAGTGTTTGCTAAGGGACTAGCAAAGGTAAAGCATATGGGGATGATGAATCTGCATTTCATCATATTTACTCATTTATTTTAGCTTAAAATCCCTTATAAAACACCTATATATAATACTAACTCCATATTCTTATTAACTTGCATCTGTGTGTTAATATTGTACACTTCATACCATTTTAACCTAAAATAAATAAAGAAAAAAAGAAAATAAAAAAAGAGAAGATTATATATATGTAATAGATACAGGTTGACCCAAACCCCGAGAGAAGGTCAAGACTTGACCTGATCGACCAGGAATAAAGTAGGGGGAGATAGGGTCCTTAATCAAAAAATCCAAAAGAAATGTGTGATGTATATATTTGTATATTTACACTATTTTATACATAAATTGACCTCAAATAAAATAATGTTCAAAATAAAATTTGTTAATAAAAATGTGTCCTAAATAATAAAAATAATTGCATAATCAAATCATATACATAATAAAAGCAACCACACACTAAGCGATAATGGAAAGACTGATTCCAACTCCATATGAACTCAAATTGAACCAAACTCACTTCCATTGTATTCTAAATTAAATTATCTTTAAAACAGATGCGATTACATAATTTTTGGAGTCACGGTTGAAAAGTTGATTTTCTGGGTGGTTTGTGCAATTTTACCATTTATTTGTGCATATTGTATTTATAAATATATATGTAAATACTTTTACCAATTATTTAAAATAAAAATAAAAATAGAAATTTTAAAATAAAAAAACTAACTAATTTCCTTATTTAATTATGTATATAATGTAACATATGTATATAGTATTTGTATATAGTTGTTATTTTTAAATAACCACCCCAAAAAATAAAAAAATTAACATTTTTATTCAATTTAATTAAGTGATGAAAATATATAAAAAATAGTTAATTTTTGTAAATATTTTTAACACTAATCTCCCTCTTTATCTTTATCTCTGTTAGACAATATTCTGTATGGCTTTTTGTTAAGAGAATATTCTATAGAGAATATCCTATAGAATATTCTCCCTTGAAAACCTGTATAAGGATCCCCACACCTCCTGTACTCATTGAGATATTCCAATAGAATATCCTCCCCTTTGAGGGCTTCTCCCGTGGTTTCATCCCGCTTCTTAGGGAGTAGGGTTCCACGTAAACCTTCGTGTTCTTCATTATTATTATTATTCTTGTTTTATAGATTCCGCTTCTGCTTCTTTGATTTCAACATGGTATCAGAGCAGGTCGATTCTAGAGGATTTTTATGTTCTTTATTATTTTGTTTGAGATTATCAAGTTCATGGTTCAAATTTCTAGAACCCTAGACTGCTTCCAGATTTCTGTCTTCATTCGGATTTTCTCCTATCGAAGATCCTCACGGGCACGCATTTCCAGGTTCAAATCTAGGGTTTTCTGGATCCTAGTTTCTTGTATACAGTCATCTAGTCTTGAAGTAGTCTTGCCCTAGCACCGCAGGCCCTGCTCCAAGAGGTGCCCTAGCAAATCCATGCCATATTCCCTCCTAACGGCATCCTCTATCACGCAAGACGAGCATGTCAGACCATGAACACCCTCCATGGCTCGCCCCTTGTGGAGCTTCTTCTCCAAATCTCAGTGCTGACGGTGCATCTCTGCCACTGCCAGCTGATGGACCGGCCAAGCGACTGAGGTAAAGGTATCTAGATAGGTCGTTGCGACCTCGATCGCTCAGCTAAGTCAATCAAGAAAAATATCAGACCACTTGAAACAAATAAAATCAATCAAGAACGAAGATAGCGGTCCAGCTATGAGTTTAACCTGGTATAGCACCCAGGGTCGAACTCGAGGAGCACGGGTTGGCCAAAGGCCTACGAAGTAGTAAAAATGAAATCAAATAAGACAAAATATTTTTTAATGCTTTTTAATGATTTTTATATTTTTTTGGATTTTTAATATGTGAAGAAAACAAAAGAAACACAAAAGCAAGCACACTTTGGCTAATTATTTAATGTGTCAAAAATCAAGCAAAAATTCGAACAAAAATATTTTTCTGTTTTTAATGTTTTTTAGTGTTTTTGGTTAATTTTTGATAATTTTCGGATGTATATTTTATTTTCTAAAAATCGAACAGTAGCAAAGAAACAAGGCACTGTCCAGCCAAGCCTAAAGTCCCTTGATAAAATATCTAAGAACCTCAAAAGGGCCTGGAGGTATTTTTCCTATAAACTAGGTAAAACAAGGAAAATTTGAGTACCAAAATTATTATTTTTGGGGTTTTTAAATTATTTAATAGAATTTTTATGAGTTTTTAGGTGTTTTTAAGTTTTTATGGTTTTTAATCAGTGAAAAATAGCCAAAATTAGCTAGAAAATAAAGGAACACGAAATAAACAGTACCTAATTTTTATAGAATTTTTGAGGGGGTTTTATATTTTTTTTGGGGTTTTTAAAACTAGACAGTGGCTAAAATGATGGTTTTTGAATTTTTAAAAATAACAAACAAACTCAAAAATGTCCTCAAAAATTCTCAAAAATCCTACAACATGGCAGGAGCCATGTGTCAAATTTTCATCGAATTTGGAGGTGATTTGATATTTTATTTAAAAATCATAAGAGGGTACTGTGCACAAGGACTGAAGTGCAAATACCCTAAGTTCTGGGGGTCCAGGTGCAAAATACCCAGCAAATCACGTGCGCGGCACGTGCCAGGGGCACTCAGGGACCTATTTGTAAAGAAAACAAGTCCCGAGGACTTATTGGTAACTCGTACCAAAAGTCCAGGGGGCTATGCTGCAAATTACCCACAAATATACGCACATGCGGAATTAAAACGTTCACAGGGGCATAGATGCAAATACTAAAAAGATTTCATTCATTCATAAACATCCAGAACTACAGGGGTGTATGATGCAAATACACCAATAAGTACACGTGACGAAGCACGTGGCTCACACAGACAGGGGTATAAGTGCAAATAAACTAAAGCTCGTGGTCCATTGTGCAAATTAACCTCAAACTAAACTATGGAATTAAATATTTACAGGACTAAAACTAAAAGCATAAAAGCAAAGGGGGCCTAAGACAATTTACCCCTTATTTAACGTCGAGGCCGGATGAGTGACGCGTGGCGAATCTGACGGCTGAGGACGAAGGCGCCTTTGTCTTTGAAAACCTCGGCCTGATCGACGGCTGAGGAAGAGGCACGTGGCAGATCTGACGGACTCGGGTAGCTGGTGCCTCTCTCTCTGCTCGGATGGTCAAGATCGACCCTCGGGAGGATCGGACGGTGACTGCAGCTCCGTGGATGGATGGACACGATATAACCTGGAGCGCCGAGGTCAATCTGACGGTCGGCGAGGATCCTGGAAGAACTAGTCGCCGGCGACTTTCGCCGGCCTCGTGCGAGTGCGGTGGTCCTCGTCTGCCGCTCCTGGAGATCGGAGAAGCTCCGCAATGAAGCTCCGCGGCTGATGGTAGGCTCCGATGACCCAGCCGAGCCCTGGAGGGCTCCGACGAGGTCGGCGGAGGAGAAGCTCCTGTCTGAATGTCGGGAGGCCTCAGATAGCCTCCTCTGGTCCTGCAAAATGGCTCAGAAGCTTCGCGGGTCGAGGGCAAAATGCCTCGACCCAGTTAGGCGACTTGGGGATGGTCTGTGCGTCGGTGCGGACGAACCCCGGCGAAGCGACGGCGAGGGGATTCGAATCCCAGCTCCTGTGCGAGCTGGGTTGAACGGAGGGGTGGAGAAGGTGCGTGGAAAGAAGGCGGAGGTGACGATGGATTCCGATGATCGAATGGAGGTGTGAGGCGGTCGGAATCGACGAAACACGGTGGCGGTGCGATTTGGGGTAAAATGGAAATTGGACTAAAAGGGGGAGCTACGGCATTACCTGGGTGGATGGATCGACTGTGCTGGAGCTGGGGGTGCTCCCGGTCCTCGCCTCAAGGAGCGTCGACGTCCGAGGCTCTGGCTCCTGCTCTGGGCGGAGCACGGCGGTGAAGACTCGCCGGATCAGTGGCTTTCGCCTCCTTTCCTCGCTGCAACAGGTCGAGACTCGAGCTGTCACCTCTCTCTCTCTGGAGCTCACTGGAAATCGAAGCAAATGGCCAAAGATCGAAGAATTTGGTGGCGGAGCTCGCTTAAGTAGGTTGGGGGGATCCGAAAAGAACAGCTCGGGTAGGGTCACGGTGGCGTGCGGACCCCGAGGTCGATGCCCGGCGAGGGTGTCGGATGTGGGAGGTGTCAAACGGAGCCGAGGTTTAGGTGCTAGGCAATCGGGTCGAGCGGGTATAAATCCGAGAAAAGAGTCCGGTGCTCGAACCCGTGAAGAGTGGTCCTGGGGGGGGTCAGTTGACCGGGCGGTCAACATCCCCCAGGACCAATGGCTGAAGGCCACGTGGCTGAATAAATAAGTGACAAATACACCTAGCTAGGGGCCGAATCAGCAAAAACCCAAAACATGAAATATTTTTATTTTATTTTTTTTTTCTATTTTTTGGTGATTTTTAATTAATTTTTGGAAATAAAAATAAGGTATTTACACTATATAGCTATATATAGGTATATGTACAATATGTAGGTTTTTTATTTTTGATTTTTAATTATTATTTTTGTACAATTTTATTCCTATTTTATATTTTATTTATTTATAGAATAAAATGAGGAATAAAAGGGTATTTTTATTTGGTTTTTATTATTTATATACATAGGTGAAATAAATAGATATATACATTTATATACATGGTATATATACAATGTATTTTTATATTTTAAATTTTGTAGTTTTTCTTTGATTTTTGTTTTGATTCTTTTTATTTTATTTATTTACAATATATAGTATAGGATATTTACAAAAAGTTTTAGAAAATAACTTTATCTATTTACAAGGTGAAATAAATATAAGAGCATGGTTTATGTACATGATGAAAGGGGATTTTTGATCTTTTTGATTTTTAACTTTTTATTTTGTTTTTATCTTTTATAAATATGTACTAATATTTACAAGCATATTTTTGGGTGAGGAAAACATAGTTTTATTAATTTACAAATATTTACACATGAGCCCCTATCTCCCTCTACTTTGGTTTTTATGCGGTCAGGCCCATGCTGAGCCCTCCCTTGGGTTAGGTTGCTCAATATTTATTCTAAATATTTCCCTCTTTTTCTTTTTAATCTTTATTCTTTTATTTTTGCACAAAAACATGCTAATTATAGGTTTTTACAAAATGCATGCTTTTGCTAATTATTCCTATTTACACATATCTACATGCATTTGCATAAGGTTTTTGCAGCTAAAATATAAGAATAAAGAGTGATGAATGGGTATTCATCACCAGCCGCAGAGCCACTCCAGTCGGTGCCTCGAGCGGCGCAAGATCCAGGCAGGAAGCCTCCTCGCCGCCTTCGCGCACCTCCTTGAACCAGCTTCTCCTGACCGGCCTCCAGGTCGTCGCGACAACTCTAGCCTTCCAGTGCGGTAAAGACCCTCTCTTATCTCTTATCTTCATTCAAAATTTCAAAAAAATTCAAGCTCCATTCTCTATTTATTACTATGGCTCTGATGAATCCCGTATTCATCATGCTAAAAAGTCCTTATTAAAGTCCCTGCTTAAACAAACCAATAAAAATCACCTCTAATTCTTTGATTTTATCATGTACTATATTGTGTATAATTAGCCTTTAATTATTTATATTTAATTGCCCTTATTTTTCTGTAAATATTTTATCACTCAAAAACCCCTAAAAATTAGGTAGAATAATTGTCTATAAATCACTGACCCTTAAAAAGACTAAAAAAAATACAAAAACAACTAAAAACCACAAAATCGGTGCTTTTATCCCCTTAAAAATACCCCCAAAAATAGCTTTTGTACAGATGACCTCTTTTGGCTTTTTGCCCAACATGAAAGTTGTAGATCTCGTCGAGACGAGCAACTTTCATGTTTTGACTTTCTCCTAATTCGGCCTCTAACTATTTTTTTTCTATTTTTCTTTGTATTTATTCTTCTGAATTATTCTGATTGGGCCACGTGGCGGCCTCTGGGCTGCCCACGTGGCCCGCTCTCCTTCCCGCCATCTGGCGCCCAATCTGGGCCGTTAGATCCCCTTCCCCTGCTTGTATCTGAACCGTCCATCCCGCTTCACTTCTCAGCCCTTGGATCCATCTTCCAGATCTAATCTCGGCCGCTATTTCGCGCCTAAATCTCAGCCCTTCGATCTCATCTTCATGCAATGGTCCTACACCTGCCACGTCACCCATTTATCCTTCGCCGTTAGATCTCACCCAAACTACCATCTGAGCCGTTCATCATCACCTAGCCTCCACCGCTGGATCTAATCCTAATATCTAATCGCGACCCTTCATCTCCACGCACATCGCAGCCGTTTGATCAGCTCTTCAAGATCTGATCGAGGACCTCCGTTCACGCCCGCATCCTAGCCGTTGGATCGCTAGATCCAACGGCCAGGAAGTCGTCTTCCACCTCCGTAACCCCCCTCGCTTCCAGCCGTTACGACTCGCGGCGGCCTCTCCCCCTTCCTATTTTGGGAGGCGCTCCAGCCACCTTCACTCCTCCTAACGGCAGCCCTGCATTCCCCGTAGATCCACCTTCCCCGCGCCACCTTCATCACTCGCCCCCATTAACTCCATCGCCATTAATTCCCCGCTCGAAACCGCCTCGCCAACACCGTAACCCCCAAACTCCTCCACCTATAAAATCCCCTCCCCAGCCACCGGAGCCACTCGTCCACCGTCTTTGGGTTTGACCTTAGCCTCCTCCACCCCTCCGGTGACAGCGGAGGGGTGGAATGTCGAGGCGAAGATAGGTCTCTCCTGGTGTTGACCCTCGGCGCTCCGCCGCCGAGTAACGGTGGCTCCAGCCACCCCTGAGCTCCGTGTCCCAGCCGCGCACGCAGGGCGATGACCCCAAGCTCCACCGGAGCTTGATCCCAGGCCGCTACCTCCGCTAACTCCTCGCTCCGGCGGGGAGACCTTTTCTTCTTCGATTCTTCGATTTATTACACCGCCCTCTACCATTTCCACCTCCGTTTAATCGCACCATCAGCTTCGCCAACATCCCAGCATCCTCGCGCACCCATCTCCTTCCTCCACAACCCCCTCTCGCCCCGACTCCGCTCCTCCGTCCCAACGGCGGAGGACTCGCCTGAGCCATCATCTTCTCCACCTCCGCCGGCTCCCATTTCACCTCCCTCACTTCGCAAAACCCGCACGCACGCTTCGGCTATTTTTAACTCCCTGCAGGTATCTTCAATGGCCGGAGATCGTGTCGGAGCTCCTTCAACTTCATCTCCGCCGGCGAAGCTTCTTCGAACAGTATCTCCGATCAACCTTGGAGCTTCGCCGTGGCTCCATGACTTCCGCCAGATCTCCAGCAAGTCCAGACGGTCATCAGAAGGCCTCGTGAGGCGAGGCGGAGCCAAGTGCAGGTCGCCGGAGCCCCGCCTCCTCCGGTGACCTGCGGAGGAGCCCGAGAAGCAGGCACCGTCCGATCACCAGGATCGGACGGTCCAGATGACGACACGTGGCGGACCTGAGCCTCTTCCCCGACCTGTAGGCTCGGGTCCTCTGAGCCTAATGCCGAACCTCCAGACCACGCCACGTGGTCCCCGAGCCGGAGCCTCCTTCCGAGCCTGAGTCCTCACGTGCAGCGCACGTGAGGGCTTGGGTAAATTGCAAGAAAGACCCTTGAAGAACTGGAATTTGCACTTTGGTCCCCAGGCACGTGCCCTCACGTGCGTGCCTGGGTATTTTACAGGAAGGCCCTCAGAGTTTGAAGATTTACAAAAAGGCCCCTGCGCGCATTGGGAAAATTACAGACAGGCCCAGGCGGTTTTTGGTATTTACATTTAGGTCCCTCCAGGGACCTAAATGTAATAATTATCCTTTTATTTCCTCGCATTTTTATTACAATTATGCCCTTGCACTGTTTTTAGCATAACTTGAGCATCGTAAGTCCAAATTGCATGATTTTAGTGTCGTTTTGATCCTTGTTTTGTCCTCTACAATCTAGCATACTTATTTGTCTCATTTGACACTGTTTAAAATAAGTGAATTTTTATGTCAAAAATGGGACCATGCTCTATCTGTCTTGCTGGGTTTGATGACCGTTTTTTAATGAAGTGTTCAATTAGACTCTAATTTCATTCTACATTGCAATGCTCACATTTTAGGGTATAATTGTAGCATTTTATTCTTCATGCATATTCCTTTGCATTATTTGCCCATGCATCATTTTAAATTGCATAAAAACAAAATAAAAAATGCATGCATCATGGCATCGCCTTGCAAATATCATAGTGCATCATAATTTGCATGAGGACCTGAAATTGAGATTAAATCGCAGTGAACTTCACGAATCGAAATTCAAAAGCCTTAATTAAGCAGCTGTGTCCCTGTGTTCGACCTTGGTACACTTACCAAGTATAAATTCTCCACGACATTCAAAGCTTGTGGTTTTTGATGAACAAAATTCGCCTCCTATGCTACGACTTAATTCATCATTATTTTCGAGGCAAATTTTACGATCATCAAATGGCGCCGTTGCCGGGGAATGTTGAGGAGGGCGCAACATTTGATGAACGCGAAATCCACCTCTTTAAAGATGAGGAATTGTAGTATAGGAGGTGAAAATCGGTCGATCATAAACCACAATCTTCGAATGTTGTGGAATATTTTTTTACTTGGCAAGTTTACCAAGGTCGAACTCAGGGAACAGTGATTTTTAGTTGCGCGGTCTTAAATCAAATTTAATAATTGATTAATGCTCGGTTAATTTCTGTGTTGAGAAAAATATACAATGCAATGGTATGCAAATGCAAGGAAATATACGGAGATGACAGTTCAGCACGGGATCTGGAAGTTGGATTTATGCTCCAAAAGATGTTAATTGATAACCTCGAAATTTATCACAGATCAAAATCCATAATTCAAGAGAAATGATCAGAGTGTCAATAAATAATCTCCTATGATCGGGTCTCTGATGAAAATTTCTTCTAAATTCCCTGTAGATTGATAGACATTATCTTCGAAAAATATAAGGAAATAAATTTTCAATCTTCTTCTCCGAAACCCCTGCATAAAATAAGTCCTCAAATAATATCTAAACTCCAATAATTCCCTGTAAAATAAATCGTCAAGTTTTCCTAGGGAGATATGGCACAGATATGTCAGAATACGGCTACAAAAAGTCAGTGATGATCCGCAAATAATAATTGACAATAAACCACCTCAGATCTGTTCACAAACTATGCTAAATGGTAGAGCATGAAAAGAGCTTCGAAACGACATATTGTGCGCTAAAATCGGAGTCCAGATGGAGAAGATATGCTAAATTGAAATTTCAGGGACTAAAATGTAATTAAAATAAAGTTTTCCTTCAAAATAGTCCCTGGGAGGACTTATCTGCAATTTCCAAAAGTCGGAGGGGTCCCTGCGTAATTTACCCCTGGCGGGGTCCTGCTTGCAATTTCTGAAAAGTCCAGGGGCGTCCGTGCAAGTTTCCCAGCGCGCACGTGCAACGCACGTGCGCCCAGAGGCTTGGGTTCGGGTCTGGAGGCTCGGGCACCCGAAGGAGAGGCTCGGGTGGAGAAACCTGAGGCTCGGGTGGCCGAACCTATGATTCGGGCCCGGACCTATAGGCTCGGACCAGAGGCTGTGGCTCGGTCGACCGAGCCTAGGTGGCGGAATAATGTAGCTTCGGGGACCCGAGCCTCGAGGCTGGGGTCGAGGCTCGGGGGTGACGCGTGGCGGCCTACGGGTCGTCGGATCAAGGGCTCAGCCCAGATCCGACGGTAACTGTGCCTTGGGGCACGCCCGATGCGGGGCGGGGCGGCCGGAGGAGGCGGTGGCTGCGGCACCTCGTCCGGTCGACACACGACCGCGGAGGCGAGCGGGGGCGAGGCGGTGGAGCGCAAAGGCTGAGGCGGAGGCTCCGCGCGAGGCGGAGGATCGAGGCACGGCGACGGCGAAGCCTCGGCCGGTCGACACACGACCGGCGGAGGCCTGACGAAGGTGATGGCGACGCGGCCCAGGCGGCGGTGGTGGGCGAGGCGGAGCCGGAGCCCCTGGGCGGAGGTGTCGCCGGCTGGTGGAGGCGAAAGCGGAGGGGCGGGCTGGTGATGGCCGAAGCGGAGGCGACAAGGCGGAGATAGGGAACCTGCAAGGTTAGAAATAAAACAGAGGGACTGAATCGATTTCGCCTGGGAGGTTGAGATCCTCAACGAGGGATCTGTGGTCTCGCCTCGATTCGAGCTGGCGAAGGGCTCGAAGAAGCTTGCAACTTCCTTGAAGTTGCAGCAAAGGGAGGAGGAGATCCACCCCTTGGATCGCGCCTGAGGACGGAGGAGCCGCTGTCACCGGCTCTACAGGGGAGAATGGCGGATGATTTCGGAGGTGGTCGATGGGGAGTTCTTATAGGATAACCTCGTAACGGCTGGAAGAGAGGAGGCGGCGGCGGTTACGAGCGAGGGCAAGGAACGGCGGGGGGTGGGGGTGGTGTTGGGTAACGGCTGGAGGAAGGAGATGAGAGGGGTCTGCACGTGATGTGCACGTGCGTGCGGAGAGAGAGCTGAAGGTGGGGTGCCACGTGGCACGCCCAGAGGCTGCCACGTGGCACCAAAAAAATTTCTGATTTTTAAAGGGGAAAAAGAGATAGAAGATGACCTCGGATCGAGAAATTTTCTTCACGAAAGTTGTTCGTCTCGTCGAGATCTACAACTTTCATGAAGGGCCCGGGAGCAAAAGAGGTCACTTGTGCGAAGTGGTATTTTGGCGGCTTTCCATGTGTATAGAAAAACCGATTTTTGGAATTTTGTAATTTTTTTGGTGGTTTTAGAGAGGATAAAAATTCTAGAAAAATACGATAAAATAGAACAAAATTATTTACACATTAATCTAATTTTTTTGGATTTTTAGTGGATAAGAAAATAGGAAAATAAAATAGAAGTAAGAAACGGACAACTTTTGTACAGACCGACAACGGACACTCGGACTTGGTCAGTTTCTTTGATTTCAGTTTTGATCTGGATTTGGATTTTCACGTCGCTTAATAAAACTTTCATCAAAGAACATAAATGAAAAAGAAACAAAATTAAAAGAGTTAATTAAGCACATAAAATCGCAGGTCAAAATTAGCAAGAAGTTAAAATGCGCAAAAGAGGCCCAAAACCCAACTTTCACATATGAGCTCCGAATTTTATGAAATTGGTCTTGTTTTGAAGGTATTTGAAAATGGAGTACTTTAAAAGTGAGTAGACCAAAATCGGACACTGTATGTGGGAGATATGCTCATTTTAGTCCGTCAGATGTGAAATTTGACTTTGGGAGTATTTGACACTTATTGGGGTTAGTAATTTTTTTGTATTTTTTATTTAATAAGGTTAGTAATATCTACACAATGGAGGTGGTTTTGGGTCAATCGGAGTTAGGATGAATTAACTAAAAATGTGAGAAGTTAGCGGCTTTTTGGGCTAATTTACACTGGGGATTTTAAATGCAATTTATGCATGATGGAATGTAGATATTATTTACACATGTATGATGGCTAATAATACTCTATTAATGTTTAATTACAGGTGGATGATGGGGGACAGAGCCTAAATGACCAATTTTAGCATGATGAATACGAGATTCATCATACCCCTATACTTAGACCATGCTCGTCCCCGAGCATGAATGAATGACTTAGTTGATTACATCCTGACTGTGCATGTGAATTTTCAAGGCTTAATTCTTAGAAGACCCTTAATTTGAGTGATCCTAAAATTCTGGCTCAACCAAGCTTTAATCAAAAGGAACCCAACTTCTCTAATTTTCAGACTCTCTGTTTGTACATATAATATAAGGATATGATTTTAAGTGTACTGCATTTCATGAGAGTCGAGTTGGGGCATCACCCAAAGTTCCAATCCAAGAGACTCTCCTCTAGACCTGACCCTCAACCTTAGGGAATAAGTCTATTCTTGCTTCAGTCAACCGTCTCATTAGTTTGTCAGACTTGAAGGTGTAGATGGACGGCCAGTTGATGGAGGGCATAGGATTGTGTCTGATTTTCTCTCCCTTTCATTGGAACAAGGTGCCTCTCGAGTGCCTTATTACTCAACACAACTATATTTTATTTTGTTGATCAATGTGTCCGTCAAGAGAATTTGGAGTCGTCTGCACTTGTTTTTCTGGGAGTACACCGGGGTGTGTCTCTTTTGAGTATCTAAGATACCTTCGACACCCAGACTTGTATCGCTTACGATGCAGAGCCCTTTTATGGTGTCAGCCCGACTCCTTGGTCCTAATTAGCGCTTGGTCCAAGTGGACACTTTGAAAATGTTTGGGAGCGCTCGCCATTGGTGGAAGCTCATTTAGAATTTGACTTTGGATGATAGAGCTTTTCTTTGACATTTCTTTCTTTTTTTTTTTTTGTTTTTTTTGTTGGCTAGCTCCACTGCTTTTACCAAAAGTTGGCGCACACTGATCAACAATTTTCATTAAGTTTCATCACACCCTGGCACTTAGGTCAATATCAAAAAGATAGCATATGAACTTGTTCACATACTGGCTGGGTTTTTGCTGACACTCAGGTTTTCTGCAGCCTTCATTAACTTTATCCCATCCTCGAATATCATCAGATCGGGTCTAAACTCAAATCTCTAGTCCTAGTTCCTCAAGTGATATCTCAACTCATCTCATCAATCATGCAGTTGTGAAAGTGATTGTGCTGATCATATTCTTTTTGAATGTTAGAGATGAAGAGTGCAATATAGCGCTCAAATCTTTCAAACTAGGGAAGTGTGGATTATTAAGTTCTAAAAACCCTAATGACTAAGGCAGGCTAACTCAGAATCTCAAGATTTCAGAAATCAAGTGTCCTCAAAAATCCTCAAGCCTTGAGTGATAGTGAATGTGCCAGGAATATATCAACCAAGGAATGCATGAAATGCTTGATGAAATGCAAGACCATGAGTGATGCAAAATTTTTTTTTTTTGGTGCTTCTTCTTTTCTTTTCTTCTTTTTTTGTTTTTGTTTTTGTTTTTGTTTTTTTTTTTTTGATTTTTTTATGAAAAACAGGAATTACACACACTACTTGTACCCATCCCCGATGTTAGATAAAAACGATTAAAGTACGAGCTATGGATAAAGTAGATAAAATATATACAAACACACCCCCCTATACTTAGCATGTGCTATGTCCTCATGGCACAAAGTGAAATGTTGACATAGCTCGTACCAAATATAGAAGGATTAAAAACAAAAGAAGAGAAGTGATGTATAAACAATGGATGCGGTCCCCCTATACTTAGGCTCAGGTCAGCCTAAGTATAATCGGTTAATTACAGATGGGGAACCGGGTAGATGCGCGGATGTAGAAGATCAAGGAGGTTTGCGACGGACCTTCTTGCGGGAGTGTGGAGGGAGATAGTATGGAGATGATGAGTGTGATGAAGAGGGGGCCGAAGAAGAAGAAGACCAGCCATCGTCGGAGTCGTCCTCAGGAGAATAGTAGTCGTCTGCAGAGGATCTCCAACTTTTATCGATCAGAGGTAAGTGCCCTTGGATCAGTGCTGTACCTATTGCACTTATCTGATGAACCTCATCAGGATCGGACGAGGACTCGTCAGAAATCACCTGATGTCTAAGGTCAAAGGTGACTTTCTTGGTCGGTTTGTTTCCTTGGAAAGTATTGGGAGGAAGTTGGACAGTCTTCATCTCCCTGTCTTGAGTAACCGGTGTGGCATTTGTGAGTTCCTCATCAGATGAATCTCCATAAAAGTCGACCAATTCTTGAAGGGTCATGCACTGCTTTGGTCGAGGGAGATTGTTCCTGCGGATCTTGTGGTTTATGGCTGGGGGTGTTGATGTCATTTCGGAATGATCATGAGTTTTGGTGACATCAGATGTTTCTGGAGTCGGTTCCTTATATGGTTCGAGTATCTCATGAATTACTGCCGACTCAAAGATTGGACCACTCAAATAATCGTGGTGATCTTCAAAAATATGGTCCAATTCTTCAGAAGCTCCAAAATCATGATTTTTCCTAGGAGCAGTGATAGGGTGGTGAGAATCCGAAGTTTGTCCAACAGTCAGTTCCTTAGGTGACTCTCCTAGGGTATGTATAAGTGTGTCATGTGGATATGTCTGATAATGTGAATTATTTATCTCCTGATCATAACTGTTGGTTTCAAGTTGATTTTCCTCAGAGCATGATGTGTCATTGGGGTCGTGTTCATTGTGGTCCGAGTTCGGGAACTTGATTTCCTGAGTCTCACAATCGACAATCGCCTTAGCGGAGGCTAAGAACGGCTTTCCTAAAATAATAGGAGACTCAGACATCCTTCCGGGGTGCTCAATGTCAAGGACCGTAAAGTCCACCTTATGTTCTTTACCTCGGAAATTTACGACGACAGAAACGATCCCCCGCGGTCTTTTGATAGATCGATCAGGTAATTGAACGATCACCCTAGTCTTTTTGAGTTGTCCGAATTTAAGTTGATTAAAGACGGACTTCGGGAGGATGTTTAATGTGGAGTCATCGTCCAACCGAACATGAGTGAATATAGAATCCTCAATTTCACATGTGACCCGAGTCAACCGCTTGACTTTGCGGCTTTTGAGTTTATGATTCATCACCAAAGAACTAGCCATAGATATGACATGATATTCAGTCCTGGATCGTTTCTTGCCCTTCTTTTTGGGGTTCAGTCGACTCTTCACAAATCTCTTAAGATCGGGCACATATTCTATGGCTTTGATTAATGGAAGCTCTAAGATCAGACTCTTGCAAAATGCTTCCATTTCAGAATTGTCCAATTTTTTTGAATTTTCAAAATTTTCAATTTTTTTGGTATTTTCTGTAATATGGTCAGTCGGGGGGTCAGAGGTCAGTGGTTGTGTCTGATTGTGATGATCCAGTGGTTCGCATGGTGGTGGCCTCACTTCTTCTGAATTTTGCATTGACTGGATGAGATCATATATTCTCATAGTTAAGGTGTCTGCTCGATGATTAATCCGAGCAATCTCATCCTCAAACATCTCATGACTAGTGATTGAATAATCGGT
This sequence comes from Ottelia alismoides, assembly GCA_037367405.1. NCBI lineage: Eukaryota > Viridiplantae > Streptophyta > Magnoliopsida > Alismatales > Hydrocharitaceae > Ottelia > Ottelia alismoides. The sequence continues at coordinate 263,291 of JAZKJV010009354.1, forward strand.
CTCCATGTGTCGTGATTCTGGCATGTAACCTTGAGTAGAGTGTTGATTGTACATAAACATTATGGTCTGGTCATGAGTTGAATTTCCTTGAGTTTGGTTTTCTCGTGGAGTGTCGAAGGAAAATTGATCATACTCAAGAGGGTATTCATCCTGAGTAGAGGATGGTTCAAGAGGTTGTGAGATCCTAGTGACCGGAAATTGTGTTCTTCTATCAACAGAGGTCACTCTATTGTTCATCCTCGATTCTGGTCTCTCTCTCGTGTCCATAAAATTGTCAGAATGTGAGAGAGGAATATTCCAAGAAGAAGAGAGGTCATAGGGTGGGATGTATGGGCGGGAAGAGAATGATGGCTGAGGGGAAGAAGAATATCGGGACATGGTCGTGGAGATCGGGAAAGAAGACCACTGTGCCGACATCTTGTCAAAAGGGATGGACTGATCAGCGAACCACGATTTGACGCACACAAATCAAACACAAAACAAACACATTGATTCACCCACTCAACACTGGTGAAGGCACGTTAGGGTTCGGCCGCTTATCTTTTCAATTTTAATTTAATGACAAAACAATCTTGCAGATTAAGCGGAGCTGTTAGGTGCCGAAATATTTCACAAAGACTGTCCCGAGTTCATACAACTAGTTGCATCTACTTTCAGCCAGTATAGGTGTAAGTACGGACCGTTTAAACGGCTACCCGTGTTACTTGAGGACGGTGCCTTCCGCGGTGTCCTCTAAACCACCTACTCTGCTAAGGGAAGTCGGACCGTAAACGGCTACCCGAGACCCTCACTGAAAAGTAGCTAATTGTTTTTAAAATCAGTAGTCTGAATGAAGTATTTCGATTTTTGGCTCTACCCTAAGGTGTGCGATCTTGTCCTTAAACAAACAATGAGTGGGTTTCTCTCCACCAAACAAGAGTTAATTTTAGGTCAGTTTATTTGCAGTCACCTTGATTAGCAGTCCCAATTTTAGATTAAGGTTATCACTGTAGTTTAAGTGAGCACAGAAATTCACGCCTAACGAGCAGTCCCAATTCCGCTAATTCCTAAGTTGTAAAACTTGAGGAGGGAGAATCGAAAAAAGCCAATGCAAGCGTAAATCAATGATGCATGCTTAAGAGAAGGACTTACAGTGAATCCTCGCGTTCTTCATGCGGGATGCAAGACAAGGAATTTTAAATTTACACTAAATGATATGCACAGATGAAAAACGCCCTAAACAGATAGTTCTATTAGCGTGAAGAATTGATTTAAAATTTGGCTAATGTTGAACGATCTATAGTGCGTTTAATTAGTGAAAAAGTGTGGCCTAGAGATTACGAGCACAATCAAAGATAAACAGGTAAGCGTATATGTGCCTAAGTCCTACGCCACTCAAGTCGGGTCCCAACCACACAGAAGGGGTTGAAACAGACCCGACACACCACAGAAATGTTCAGTCTTAATTATTACAAGGGTTCAAAGAGAGGGACCCTGAGAATATTGCAGAAAATAAAATCTACTCTAAGCTCTCTCTCTCACAAATTTTTGTCCTTGCAGATCCTTGATCGAATATCAAATTTTTGTTCCCAGTAGTCTGCAAAGAGAGAAATTGCGGTTAGTAAATGGAGTAAGAGAGAAATGTAGAATAAAATGCAGAGAGAAAAAAAAATAACACAAAAATTAATTTTACAAAAATTAATTAAAAAAATGATTCAAAACCCTAAAAATTCGCCGTTCCCCGGCAACGGCGCCATTTGATGAACGTAAAATTCGCCTCTTTAATAGATATGAATTAAGTCGTAGTACAGGAGGCGAATTTTGTTCATCAAAAACCACAATCTTTGAATGTCGTGGAGAATTTATACTTGGTAAGTGTACCAAGGTCGAACACAGGGACACAGCTGCTTAATTAAGGCTTTTGAATTTCGATTCGTGAAGTTCACTGCGATTTAATCTCAATTTCAGGTCCTCATGCAAATTATGATGCACTATGATATTTGCAAGGCGATGCCATGATGCATGCATTTTTTATTTTGTTTTTATGCAATTTAAAATGATGCATGGGCAAATAATGCAAAGGAATATGCATGAAGAATAAAATGCTACAATTATACCCTAAAATGTGAGCATTGCAATGTAGAATGAAATTAGAGTCTAATTGAACACATCATTAAAAATCGGTCATCAAACCCAGCAAGACAGATAGAGCATGGTCCCATTTTTGACATAAAAATTCACTTAATTTAAAACGGTGTCAAATGAGACAAATAAGTATGCTAGATTGTAGAGGACAAAACAAGGATCAAAACGACACTAAAATCATGCAATTTGGACCTACGATGCTCAAGTTATGCTAAAAATAGTGCAAGGGCATAATTGTAATAAAAATGCGAGGAAATAAAGGATAAATATTACATTTAGGTCCCTGGAAGGACCTAAATGTAAATACCAAAAACCGCCTGGGCCCAATTGTAATTTGTCCATTTACGCGCAGGGGTGTATTTGCAATTCTTCAAAAGCTCGAGGGCGTCCCTGTAAAATACCCAGGCACGCACGTGAGGCACGTGCCTGGGGACCAATATGCAAATTCCAGCTCTCCCAGGGTCTTTCATGTAATTTACCCAAGCCCTCACGTGCGGGGCACGTGAGGACTCAGGCTCGGGACGACTCCTTTGGCTCGGGCCACGTGGCAGCTGTCTGGAGGTCTGTCAGGAGGCTCGGATGACCCAAGCCTGTAGCTTCGTTTGGAGGTCTGGACCGCCACGTGTCAGCATCAGAACCGTCCGATCCAGATGATCGGACGGTAACTGTTCTTCGTTCTCCGCCGCGGGCCACCGGAGAAGGCGGGGCTCCGGTGTGCCCCCTAGTGCTCCGCCAGGCTCCGCGAGTCCCTCCGAAGATCGGAGAAGAATGTTGAGGTCCTCGCGAAGGAGCTGGAGGTGCAGCGATGCTCCAGAGGTGATTGGCGTGGGCTGTCGATGGAGCTTCGCCGGAGGATCGAGGCTTGAAGTAGCCCCGGCGCGAGATCCGGCCAATCAAGATATCTGCAAGTGTTAGTGATAGCCGAAGCTCATGCGAATGCGTGCGGGTGAGAGGTGAGGTGAGTGGCCGGCCGTGGAGGTGTCGGGAATGGTGGCCGGAGATTATCTCCTACGGCGGAGCTGGAGGAGAGGGGAATCGGAGCGGGGGAGGTTTTGGAGACGGGGAAGAGGGTCGGCGAGGTTGCTGGTGGCGTGGCGAAGATGATGGATTGGTCTGATGAGGGAGCCGGTGGCTGAGGAGGGCGCAATAAATCGGGGAAAATGAAAGAAAGAGAAGGAGGAAGAAGACCTCATCGGGGAGGGGAACCCTGGCGGAGGAGGTGGTCTGGGATGAGCACCGGGGGTAATGTCTCAAAAACAACTTATTTGTCTCAAAAAAAAAAAAACATTTGATGAACGTGGAATTCGCCTCTATAATAATGATGAATTAAGTCGTAGTACAGGAGGCGAATTCGGTTCAGCAAAGACCACAATCTTTGAATGCTGTGGAATATTTATACTTGGTAAGTGTACCAAGGTCGAACACAGGGATACGGCGGCTTAATTGGAGTATTGAATTTCGATTCGTGAAGGCATAATGTCAATTAATCTCAAGTTCAGGTCCTTATGCAAAATATGCAAAATACAATGCAAAATGATGCATGCAATTTTTTTATCGGTTTTTATGCAAGTTAAAATGATGCATGGGCAAACGATGTAAGAAAATATGCATGATGATAAAAGACTACAAATATACCCTAAAATGAGAGCAACACAATTTAGAACGAAGTTAGCGTCACTTTGATCACAACATTAAAAAGCGGTCATTACATCAAAGCAAAACATGGAGAGCAGGGTCCATTTGTCACATAAAAATTCACTTTATTTAAAACATGAGCAAATGAGACAAATAAGTATGCTAGAATGTAGAGGACAAAATAAGGATCAAAACGACACTAAAATCATGCAATTTGGACCTACGATGCTCAAGTTATGCTACAAACAGTGCAAGGGCATAATTGTAATAAAAATGCAAGAAAAATAAAGGATAAATATTACATTTAGGTCCCTGGAAGGACCTAAATGTAAATACCAAAAACCGCCTGGGCCCAATTGTAATTTGTCCATTTACGCGCAGGGGTGTATTTGCAATTCTTCAAAAGCTCGAGGGCGTCCCTGTAAAATACCCAGGCACGCACGTGAGGCACGTGCCTGGGGACCAATATGCAAATTCCAGCTCTCCCAGGGTCTTTCATGTAATTTACCCAAGCCCTCACGTGCGGGGCACGTGAGGACTCAGGCTCGGGACGACTCCTTTGGCTCGGGCCACGTGGCAGCTGTCTGGAGGTCTGTCAGGAGGCTCGGATGACCCAAGCCTGTAGCTTCGTTTGGAGGTCTGGACCGCCACGTGTCAGCATCAGAACCGTCCGATCCAGATGATCGGACGGTAACTATTCTTCGTTCTCCGCCGCGGGCCACCGGAGAAGGCGGGGCTCCGGTGTGCCCCCTAGTGCTCCGCCAGGCTCCGCGAGTCCCTCCGAAGATCGGAGAAGAATGTTGAGGTCCTCGCGAAGGAGCTGGAGGTGCAGCGATGCTCCAGAGGTGATTGGCGTGGGCTGTCGATGGAGCTTCGCCGGAGGATCGAGGCTTGAAGTAGCCCCGGCGCGAGATCCGGCCAATCAAGATATCTGCAAGTGTTAGTGATAGCCGAAGCTCATGCGAATGCGTGCGGGTGAGAGGTGAGGTGAGTGGCCGGCCGTGGAGGCGTCGGGAATGGTGGCCGGAGATTATCTCCTACGGCGGAGCTGGAGGAGAGGGGAATCGGAGCGGGGGAGGTTTTGGAGACGGGGAAGAGGGTCGGCGAGGTTGCTGGTGGCGTGGCGAAGATGATGGATTGGTCTGATGAGGGAGCCGGTGGCTGAGGAGGGCGCAATAAATCGGGGAAAATGAAAGAAAGAGAAGGAGGAAGAAGACCTCATCGGGGAGGGGAACCCTGGCGGAGGAGGTGGTCTGGGATGAGCACCGGGGGTGCTCGGGTCATGGCTCGACCTGGACGACCCTTCCAGGGAGCTTAGCTACCACCAAGGAGGTGGAGCGCACATGGCGGAATAGCCATGGATCTCACCGGGGCTTCGGCCGTCGACGCCCCCTTGCAAGGGCTCCTCCGCTGTCACCGGAGAGCCAGGGGCTCGGGCCGAAGCTCCCAAATGGTGGATGGTTGGCTCGGTGGCGGGGGATGGGCTTATATAGGAGGAGAAGGTCGGAGTTTACGGTGGTGGATGGCCGTTTTGGAGCGGGGCTTTGATGGCGTGGGAGTGAAGATGGTAATTGATGGTGGTGGCGCGAGGGAGGCGGATGAATGGGCTACGTGGAGCGGCCGTTAGGTGGTGGAGGAGTGGCTGGAGCGTCGGCCCAAAAAAGGAAGGGGGCGGGGGTCTGCGAGATGAAACGGCTGGAGGCAAGGGAGGTTACGGAGGTTGACGAAGGTGTCTGGACCGTTGGATCTTGCGATCCAACGGTCAGGGCAACGGCGCTGATGGAGGGTTGCGATCAGATCATTAGATCTGATCGGATGGCTGAGGGTTGAGCGCGAAGGAGCGGTTTTGATGGAGAGTTGGAGAAGATCGGATGGTCGGAAAAGTTTGGGTGACGTGGATTGCGGGGGAGCGTTGGATGGAGAGGGAATCGAAGGGTTGTGGTGAGGGGAGACGTGGCCGGTGGTTGGTCATTGGATGGGAGATTGATCTAACGGCTGGAGACGCGGCGCAAGGAAGCGGTTGAGATCTGATCTGAAGGTCGGATCCAACGACTGAGGATTGGAGCGGAGTGAACAGCGAGGATGGAGGCTGGGCAGAGCAGATCCAACGGCCCAGGAGGGGCGCCAGGTGGCGGGAAGGAGAGCGGGCCACGTGGGCGGCCCAGAGGGCGCCACGTGGCCCAATCAGAGCAATTTAAAAATAAATACAAAGAAAAATATAAAAGAAATAGTTAGAGGCCGAATTAGGAGAAAGTCAAAACATGAAAGTTGCTCGTCTCGACGAGATCTACAACTTTCATGTTGGGCAAAAAGCCAAAAGAGGTCATCTGTACAAAAGCTATTTTTGGGGGTATTTTTAAGGGGATAAAAACACCGATTTTGTGGTTTTTAGTTGTTTTTGTATTTTTTTTAGTCTTTTTAAGGGTCAGTGATTTATAGACAATTATTCTACCTAATTTTTAGGGGTTTTTGAGTGATAAAATATTTACAGAAAAATAAGGGCAATTAAATATAAATAATTAAAGGCTAATTATACACAATATAGTACATGATAAAATCAAAGAATTAGAGGTGATTTTTATTGGTTTGTTTAAGCAGGGACTTTAATAAGGACTTTTTAGCATGATGAATACGGGATTCATCAGGCTCTCTCTCCATCATTTCAACTTGATCATCTTTGGTCAAAGGAGCCTTTTCTCCGAGAGCTATCTTGTCGAAGAGAGGTGCCTAGTCTCCTAGTTGTCCGGTGACAGCGAATCAGCCTTCGTCGAGGTGACACGGTCTTTTCCGCTCCTAAGGTGAGATCCACATTTTTCTTCTCTTATTTTTTTATCTTAGGTTAATATTAGTTTTATTTTTCACCTCTTTATTTCATCGTCATTTTTTTATCTAGATCTTTGAAACCATCATGATTTGATCCACCACCGACTCGAATTTTCATTTAACATCTCGATCTATCCGTGTTCTTTTCTACCTCGCACGATTCCTCACCTCTGACCACATACTGTGGTCAGAGAACCGGTTCCATCCATTATTTTCCTTGGAACCGCACTCGTTCACGTCTTCCGCTTTGATTTTGGGATCAAGTCATCATGCTCGTGTCCTCATTTGTTTATAAAAAATATTTTTTTTATTTCTTTCTAACATTTGTTTTGCAGGATAAAAAATAAAAAAATAAAAAAATAAAAAAAACTTATTTACAGTTCCTATTCTAAAAAAAAGTTTTTTTTATATGTTTGTTTCTGTTTTTACATTTGCAAATAAAAAAATTTAAAAAAAAGAAGGCTGGGCCCTAGGCACTGCTCTGCCAGATGCAGTCGGTGCCGCTGCCTTCCTCCGTCTGCCGCCCGTCCACATCACCTATGGCACCGCTCGCCCGTCGACCGCATGTTCCTGTCGCAGTCGTCGCCACACTGTCGCGCCACCTCATCTCCACCAGCCACAGCCGTGAGCGACACCCTCCACCTGGAATCGCCTAGCACCTCACGCGAGCAGCCTGCGCCCGCAAGCGCCATTAGCGTTCGCCTTTAGCCCACTTCCGCCAGGCCACCAGCCATCTCTGTCGTGCGCTGGAGCATTCCGCCACCGCTCTTCAACCACAGGCGCACGCTTCCCATGCGTCGTCCACTGCTCGCCAGCCAGGGCCTACTGCTCACTACCGTCGTCCGCCATCTCTTCCTGAAGAAACCTTCGCGTCGACCTCTGACCGCTCCTACGCGCCAGATCCACTCGTAGCCGCGCGCCCTCCTTACTCGGAGGAGGAGAGCAACCAGGGGCGGCGTCCCTTCCCTTTTGTCTTGGCTTGAAACTAAAGAAAAGGGAACAGGGAACCCTAAGAGTTTAAAAAAAAGGAGAATTTACAATCACACCCAGTCCTATTCCATAACCAGATCACGTGCTTGGCACACATTTCCAGGGTAAATTGCGACATTTCCCTCGCATCTTATTTTCGTTGTTTTTTGTGAAAATAATAAACTATTTGCAAACTAGTCCCTAAATTCCAAACCTTCATTTTGCTTGCTTTTCTTATTGAAATAAATCTTTTTCTTGCTCAATAAATGATGAATCTCCATTTCATCACCTTTATTCTATCATTTTGTCCTCAAAAGTCCCAGCAAATGCATGTAAATAGCATCAAATTGTACATAATAGCATTCATGATTCCTTGTATTAATTACACATTAAATAAGGTTTTAATGTCAAAATTATAGAATAAAGAGAAGAAAAGAAAAAGGAATAAAATATTGAAAATATTTTATGACCCAAACCCCGAGACCAAGGCCAGCATGGTATTGGTCGACAAGGAATAAAGTAGGGGGAGAAAAGGGCCAGTGTACAATAAATACCTCATTTACTCATGCATCTATTTATGCATTTTTGACACCTATTTTGTACATAATTATTTATTCCTCAAATAAAGAAACCTTGTTCATGAAAGTTGTAGCTAATAATGTAAATAAAAATACAAAATTGAGTTTGTGTAAAAATAATACTCAATGTACATTTTATACACAGAATAAAAAGCCAAAATATCAACTTCATAGACCCATATCTTGCAAATAAAAACTCCAAATCACCAAACTCACCTTTAATTGTATATAGCATTCCAAGAACTATTTAATAAAATTGGTTTCATAATTTTTGGAGTTCATCTGTAGAAGTTAGGTTTTTGACCCTCCTTGTATATAGTATTGATTAAAATAATCCATTTATTAATTATTCATTATTTGTACAAAATTATATTTTCTTTAGAATTTTACAAATAATGTATAGAATACATGTACATATTAAAATTAAAAGAAAACTAAAAAGAATGTGTAAAATAAAATAAGCCTAGGTAATACATAGGCAAAATACCTATGTTAAGAATGTATATAAATAAAAAGGATTTTAATTCTTTTATTCATTTATATTTTTATAACAATGTATATATTATATATAACTTATTAAAAATACAAATCCAAAATAAAAACAAATAAAATTCATTAAATAAATAAAATGTATATAATATATAGGTAAAATACCTATAAGTATACCTACATATACATAAACATATTTATTTTAAAATGTAAATAAACTCCTAAAAATTAAATAAAAATACCTTTATACTCACAAAAAAATTATAAATTTATAAAAAAAGCTAAGAAAATAATAAAAGAAAATAAACAAATTAAAAATAAAATACACAAAAATATATGTAAATACATACATATACACATTATTAAACTAAAACCATAATAAAACACTTCGAAAAATTCAATAAAAATCACAAATAAATACTACATGAAAAAATACACATTTTTTATGTTTTAAGAAAATTCAAATAAAGTCATTTACTATGGTAAACAAATCAATTTAGGCTCAAATTTCATGTTTTGTCTTTTAGCTGCTGACGTGGACCAATGGGGCGCCGGCCTTGGTTGACCCCTGGTCAACTGTCCCATCCCAGGTCTGGCGCCTCTGAACTGTCAACTCCCCTGATTTCCTCCATTTTTTGCGGCCATCCCGTCCATCGTTCAAGCTCGCTTCCTTCACAAGAATTGCTCTCTGATTATCCATGATGCCCGCCAAACTCTTAGATCAATCAGATACTCATTGGATTAAGAAATAATCGCCGGTCAATAAGGCCTCCTGCCAATATTTATAAATAAGTAGCTCCGCCTCCTTCCTCGAATTTGGCCAATTTCATTCCAACCTAAAGACTTGATCTTGTTCCTGGACCGTTCCTCGTGACAGGGGGAGTGACCCAGCACCTCGACTCAGCCGGAGGACGGAAAATTTTATCACAGCGGAGCTCCGACGTCCGCCCTGCTCCCTGGTGGCCCCCAGGTATAAGAGCTGTCCTTTTATGCTTTTTAGTTAGGTTTTAATGCTAGCTTTTAATTCCAGTTGTTAGATTAGACTTTAGTTAATCCCTGTAGCGTAAAATTCCAAATTCGAAGTTCGCCGGAGCTCCGTTCCAGCGACTTCTTCACTGTGAAACCAACTGTCTCCGACCGCCACGTACACCCCATTTCATACCCCATCGCTTTCTTCACCGATCGCACCCATTTGATCAACCCAGGACCTTTGGTCTTGGTGAATCGGGGCTCCACCTCCGCCGTTCGTCGGAGCCCCTCCGCCCCACCCCATTTTGCGGCAAAGTTTCAAAACCTCGGGTCGAGGAGGTAGCCCTCTCGCCCCCGGTTCTTCCTCTGCAGATCAAAAGAAGAATAGAGCCCATCTGGGCTCGAATCGAACCAGGAAGAGGTTCCTGGAGGTCCCCTACTTCTCCGACCTCGTCCGAACGACTCGGACCTCCAGGAGCCATGATCGGACCTTCAGGAGACGCGGAAGGTCGTCAGCTACGAGCAGAGCACGTCAGAGGCGAGGAAGGTGCTCGGAGGAGCCCGAGCTGCTCGATCGAAGCTCGTCGGGGGCGAGCTTCTTCCCTGTTCTTCCAGGCATCTTCAGCACCGTCAGATCGAAGGAGTCGGCCCAGATTGAACCGGAGCCGTCAGATGAAGCGCCGCATCGACCGTCCGATCAGCGAGCCTGATCTAATCTCCGCCGTCATCTGCGAATCGTCATCGGCCGACAGGAGCACGACGCATGGCAAGTGGAAGCGGTCCAACCGTCGGATCGCACGCTTATTAGGGGTAAATTTCACACCTAACCCCCCGCTTTTTGTATTTATAGTTTAATACCCAAAATAAAAGGTTAAGTTGTAAATAAGTTGTATAAATAGCAGAAGGACCCTTAATGTTTTTATATTTGCGTTTTAGTCCCTCCGCGCCTCACGTGCAGTACCCACGTGAGGCGCGTGATATTTGCATTTAAACCCCGTCGGGTTTTTGTAATTATAAAATGGCCCTGAAAATAAAAGTGCACGTTTATTTTTATTGTGATTTTTGCATGTATGCCCCTGTCAGTTATTTTATTTGCAAAAATACCCCTGCTAGGCCATTTATTTTTGAATGCTTTGTGTATTTATTTGGTGTTTCATATTTCTTTGAAAAATTTTGCAAAAATAGACATAAGCTCTTGTTAGTGTACCATTGCACGCTATGATTTTAGTTTTTAATTTGGTTGTATTTTTGCATTTATTAAAAATCAAAAAGATGCTTTTTATTCACTGTCTAGCTTATAAAATTCCAAAAAAATATTAAAAGGCCTCGAAAAATCCCAAAAAAAATAGTTATGGTGTATTTTGACCTATTTCAGTGTCAGTCCAAAAATCCCTAAAAATCTCAAAAGGAAAACCTTAAAAATTAAAAAATACACAAAAACTTCAAAAAAATATATAAAATTAAAGAAAAATCAGAAAAATGTGAACTCCGTTCCTATTTATGCTATATTTTAGTACCTTTACTAGAAAAATAGTGTGGAAAATTTTTGAGGTTGTCTGCTATTTTTAACTCCTATTTTTCTTACAGCCGGCCCCTAATTCCTTGTTTGCCTTTATTTGGTTATTTAAAAATACTAAAAATGTTTTGAAAAATGCCCAAAAATCACAAAAACAGTAAAAAAGCATGAAAATCCCAAAAAGACTTCATTCCTGAATTTTTGACTATTTTTGTATATTTTTATAAATATTATAATACCCCTTTATATATATATGTACTCCCTAAATAAAAGAAAAAGAAAAAAAAACTATATATATATGTCTAACCACTTAGATGTATTTATATATATATATTTAATATTCCTAAAATATATAAAAAAATTATTATACTTATATATACATATATATGTGTTGTATGTATTATAAGCTATATACTCACCCTCTATGGGTATACATATATTTATATATTTATATTATATATATATATATTGCCTAATTATATTATGAAAAATATAATAAATAAAAATAAAAAAATAAAATAATAAAATAAAAAAATACATAAAATTCAAAAACCCACAAAATAGGCTTCACACATGGATGACTCTGTGGTAGATGCACATTGTAGGCTCATGCATTTTTGTATTGCTTTCTGTGGTCCGACCTCTACATGCTTGTTCCCTATACATTTTATAGTAGAGTAATAAATATTAATTCACATTCTTGGACTTAATTTCTTCATTCTTTTATTGTGGGTTAATTGCTGATTAACACCGGTCTTCTGTGAGTGGTCGCCTCAGCGACAACATTTTTATATCATGGTGACCCTCGTGGAATATCCGTGTTATCAGATGGCACCGTTGCCGGGGAGCAATGAGCATAGCCTAATTTGTTTTGTCATTCTTGTGTATACATTTGATTCATTATTGATGTTATTCTGTGAGCAGCTATTTTTTATTGCTATTAATCACCATGCTTCATTTATTTATTTATTGTGATTATTTTATCTGTTCAATTTGATTGATTGAGCTATTCTAATGCAATCTTTTTGTGTCTTTGATGCGAGGGCCCGCCACACGAGGATGGCTTCTTAGGAGGTCAAGGCAGCCAAGCTTGGAGGAGGATGGTCTTCTTTTCATGACCATCTGGAGAGAGCACCAAGGAAGCAAAGAGATGGGCATTAGTTAGAGCTAGAACACTTAGGATTATTTTTGTAATTTATGGTGAGAGAGAGAAATTTTGGCATGTACTTAAACAGGACTCTACTCTTCACAATGAGGTCCAGTGCCCGGGTGATTGTTCACCTGGAGGCCTCATCGCGGCTTTTCGAGTTTTCATCGCCTTCTTTTCTTTGTTTTCTAAAGTTTTGAGCTTTCCGCCTTTCTTTTTCTTTGTTTTATGTGCTTGGAGCCCCTAGATGTAGGTTGCTTGACTCGGTAGCTAGGTCCACACATTAATAAGAATGCATGTTCCTATACTCTACTTTGTATGGATCTAGTCAAATTTCAAACAAGCCGTTCATTTATCTCTTAGCCTTGTGCCGCAGCGAGCCCTGCAAAGCGCTTTCTCCTACCCTCAAGTGTGTTGAGCAGAGGAGGGGTGAGCCAAGACCGGACCCTTTGGGCTAGAGATGAATGAATGACTTATGGTTCTTCACGTTAATAGCAGCTAATATTTAGGGTGATTTTGTACCTTGCATACCGACATGTAGATAGGTTTAAAAATTCTGTTTTGCATACCGCATGGAGAGAGATGGGATGCACTGTAAGTCTTCTAACTCAGCATGCATCATTCGGTTCAATGGTGAGATTTCCATCATGGAACCACTTGCACGGCTTTTCTGCTATCTCCCTCTGATTTTGAGCACTAGGACTTAAATGAAAATCTACAAAAACGTTAGGCGCTGGTATGAAACAGACTCAAAAAAAGTGAAAACCCAAAAATAAAACAAGGGGACTGCTAAATAAACTTTGACCTTAATTAAAATCTGTAATGGACTATCATTGTACCGGGTTCATAAAGCCCTCATTGTTTTGAGGTGCCTTGGAGGGGGACCAAAACCCTACTCCCTTGAGCGAGTGCGACTCCCTAAGGATTAAAGCCCAAAACCCAGTCTGCAACTGCCTTATGTATCGCCTGGATTTCCGAAGTAATGGCGCTTCTATCGTACGTAGGCGAGTAGGGCTGGGTCACCAATGATGACTCCCTATTGTGCGGAGCATCGACCCTGTCCGAAGTATTGAGCATAGGCCACGCCTTCACGGGGGTGTCTGTCTCATTGTCTTGCGTCCGAGTAGGTTCTTGCACGCTCACGGGTTATTCCGTTGCGAGCGAGAACCGAAGTATTGGTTTCGCCTATCGGCTTCCTCTCTCTATTTCTTTGGCTGAGTAGGGATCCACGAAGGGTTACAAGGACTCCAAAAAGTACAGACTACAGGTTACACAAGAGGAGGACAAGTACGGGATACTCTTCTGGCAGTACTCTCTCTCCTATAGGGTAGCGTACTAAGGACTTGTTATAAGATATGCCTGAAAATCACAACTCTAAAAATGAAAAGATAATAAATAGCCGAGCTTTCACGGCTTCACATGGCGTGAGTTGGTGAACCTGATTTTGTATTGTGTTTGTATGGATCTAGATTAAGGTTCAAAGATCAAGTCCCGTGCCTTTGCGCACATTTTTTTCGTTTCTCCCTTTGACCACCCCGCTCAACCGAGCCTCTCTACTGTTTTGCACTCCTTTTATTCCTCGTTGACCACCGTATCTTTCATCCAACATCCGATCTTCTCTTGTACTTCGCGAAGTTGATCCATGGATGGTTTCCGTTGGGACCATGCCGACACCCACATCGATTCCATGGACTCAACTCCGCCAATAAATTCGAGGCGATTCCCGAGAACCCGATCCGGACTTTGCGGATCGATCTCCAGACTCCTCGTTTTCTACCTTTCTCTTGGCCACTAAATAAACTGGGATTACTTTTGTCTCGCTTTCGCCGTTGTGAATGGAAGTCGATTACAGTCTACATCCTTTTCCCTTCACAACATGCTGGGGTTGACTTGAATTCCAGCTTCATCACGACAGCTGAACATTAATTGCAAGTGATCTGATTCGGACCATCTCATTATGCAGATAGAAGACAGTACGAGCCCTGGAGACTACTCCGGAGTTCATCTCGTCCGACTCAGACCCTGACATGGCTCCAGGAGGAAAGGGCAAGGGTTAGCAGCCACCACAACCAGAGGGACAACTGCCAGACCAGAACCAAGTCAATGCACAACTACTGGCGTCTATCCAGGCTATTCAGCAGCAGCTGACCGAGCAGGCCCTCACACAGACCGCATTCCAGGATATGTTGAATGACATGATGAACCGTGATGATGGCAGAGGAGGCAGGGGAGGAGGAGGCGGAGGTGGAGGGGTGGTCCTCCTGATGATGACCTTGAACTACCACCACCAAAGCCAACATTTAAAGAAACATATAATCCGGGAGACAGCCAGATGACCGAGTGGATTCTCATTCCACCGGTACACGCTCACTTTGAGCTGAAGCCCCAGTTCATAGCCCTTCTCCCTGCATTTCATGGGAACACCAATGAAGAGCCGTACATTCACCTGCAGCAATTTTCCCGCATTTGCCGCACTACTCACTATCCCAATGTCCCTCTGGACATTGTCAAGATGATGGCATTCCCATTCAGCTTACAGGACAAGGCCCTTTATTGGGTCAATCATCTGGGGAAGGTTGTGATGACCTGGGAGGAGTTAAAGTACGCCTTCCTGCACAAATATTACCCTCTCGGTCGGCTCAACCAGATGCGAGCCCGTATCAGTAATTTCTCCCAAGGAGCCCATGAGTCAGTACACGAAGCTTGGGAGAGATTTACTGACCTGCAGGAGAAGTGTCCCCACCATGAGATCCCGAAGACCAGCTTGGTCCAGCATTTCTTTAGGGGACTGAACATAGAAAGCCAAAGGCTCGTGGACGCAGCATGTGGGGGCTCACATTTTAACAAGGATGAAGATGTAGTTTGGCAGATCTTTAAAGAAATGGCCGAAGGAGAGGCCGCCCTCTCTTCATCCAAGGCATATCAGAAGCAGCCCCAGATCCTCCAGAAGCAAGTGCACATGGCTGCATCCAAGGAAGCAGAGAGAGATGAGAGCTCCAACCTCAGCATCATCGGAGGCCATCTCTCTAAGGTAGATATCATTGAGAAGCGATCACAGGACATCGAGAAACTCGCTGTGATCGAGAAGAGGACCTAGAACTAGGACAAGCTAGATCAGATCAATAAGTACCTTGAACTGTTGGTCGGCACTATCAACTCTGTCCAGTCGGCTACACCATCGGACGCTCCCGCTGAGAAGAAAGATGAACAGCAACCGCAGCATCAGCCTCAGCCGAGCCAGCAGCCACCAGCAGTCCAGCACATGTACTACGTGCAGGCACCCGACCAGGGCCCGCCGCAGCAGCAGATGGTCGTGTACAAACCAGAGTTTCTTTCTGTTCCTGATCCAATCTTCCCTCCACCACCCCTGATTCAAGAAGTAAATGGGGTATGGACTAATGATGCACAGCCGCCCGTCCTCAGGGAAAACCCCAGGGTCATTCATTCGCCAATCGGCAGTACCACCAACCTCAGGGTGGTCGTTTTGGGCAAGTCTCTCAGCCTCACCAACAACACCAGCAGCCTCCCCAGTTTGCACATCAATGGAGGCAGAATTTTCCTTACCAGCAGCAGCCACAGTACCGCCACCCGTAGCCGTATCACCAGTATGCGGCTGCTCCGCCTCAACCATATCAGCAGTATCCTCCTCAGTCGTACCAACAACTTCAACTTCCTGCACCACCGCAACACCACCAGCAACAGCCTCCCCACCCATCTACCCAACAGCAGCGTAGTCTACACGCTGAGTCTTCTGAAATAATCCCTGCAAACCCTACTATGGATTGTCTGGCCCAGCTTGTTAAAGGACTAGCGGAAATGACAAAGAGGCTTGACGACCTGACCGCCACCCGAACTACCATTCCGGCGCAGGTCGAAGCCAACCCCAATAACTTCAAGAAGAAAGAGCAGGTAGAATGTGTTGTGCAGTCCGTGTCTGATAGTGATATTACTGTTTATTCTAATGCTGTTACTCTCAGGAGCGGTAGGGCCTTGCCTCCGCCTGCTACCACAAGTGGGATGAACAAAGAAACAGGTGGATCGTCATCTTCCGCATCAGCCGTGCCAGCTCCAGGGGCGGGTGAGGAGGAAGAAGAAGGAGAAGCCAATCCAGCCGTCGTGCCATGTCACCAGCAGCCTCAGCAGAAAATACAAAAAAATCAGCAAAAGCAAAAACACCAAAAAGAAGCTTGTAGCCGAAGCAAAGCCGCGCCAGCATTGGAGGAGCCGCGAGCAGCAGCCAATCCCTCGCCAGCCGATGGAGCAGACGCTACCCTTTTTGATCGCCCTCCAGCACCAGCATGCCAAGATCCAGCTTGTACTCCTTTTTGCAGTTCGGATGTACGGCATGCTATGGGCGATGATTTTGATGTAAATAAGAACTTTGATTTTCCTGCTAGTAATGTACATATTCCTTTTCCTCATGCAATACAAAAATCCAAAAAAATTGCAAAACAAAAAAAGGCATTGTCTGATCCAGGTGTTGTGGATATTTTGGATAAATTGATTGTTGAGATTCCCTTGTTAAAGGCTGTGGAATACATGCCATCCGTAAAGAAAGGACTGAAAGAGGCATGTACTAACAGGCATCACCCAGCGCAAGAAAACAGACGCCAGCAAGTCGAGAGGCATGTCCTCACCTTGGCCACGGTGGCAGCTATCAGCAATCTCCCCCAAAAGAAGCAAGACACCAGAGCACCTCTGATCAGTTGTGAGATTTTTGACCAGGTCTTCGAGCGCACTCTCTTGGATAGTGGGTCTTCCATCAACCTTCTGCCCTCATCCATAATGCAAGAATTCGGGTTGGGACCGCTCAAGCAGACACGCATGATCCTTCAGTTCGCTGACCGATCCGTCAAGCAGCCCCGGGGTCTTTTGGAAGACGTGGTAGTTAAGGTGCAGGAAATGAAATTCCCAGCTGACTTTGTAGTCCTTGATATGGACTCGCCTGCACCCTACTCCAGACCCCTATCATCCTTGGCAGACCATTCCTTCGTACTTCAGGTGCCGTGGTTGATTACAGGTCTGGGAAGATCACTTTCAGCTCGAACACCCAACAAATCACAATAAACATGAACAAAGAGCAGAATGCCACAACTGATGAGAGCCAGGCAGCATCAGAAGCAGACTGTGATTTTATTGTAGAGATCAGAGACTCAGCTTTATCATTGGATGATCTATGGACCAGAGAAATCCTCACTCTTGAGGAGGACTCGGAAGGCGCAGTCAGCATATGCTCCGACGATTCATGGGAGACAGATTCTCAGATGCAGGCACATCTTCATGAGCATTCACTCCAGACCGAACATGATCATCTTAGTGCATAACCGTTCGGTGCATCACCGGGATCTCACAAGGATGATGAGGATGGTAAGTATCGCAAGGAAGTACATCCCACCACCAGCATGGTAACTGAAGTGACAGATAAAGTGGACAGATAAAAACCAGAACTCAAGCCACTTCCTGCAGGCCTGAAGTATGCTTTCCTTGCGGGTGAAGAACAAATGTATCTGGTCATCATCAGCAGCAGGCTGAATCCGGAGCAGGAATCTCGACTTCTCGAGGTTCTAGAAAAGAACCGCAAGGCACTTGGATGGAGCGTATCAGATCTCCGAGGGATAAATCCAGCCTTGTGTTCACACCATATCTACCTAGAAGAAGATGCCAAGCCATCCCGCGAATTTCAGAGAAGACTGAACCCTAACCTTCAGGACGTCGTCATGAAAGAAATCACGAAATGGTATGATGCAGGATTTATCTATCCCATCTCCGACTCAAAATGGGTAAGCCCACTGCATGTAGTTCCGAAGAAATCAGGGCTTACCGTGGTTACAAATGATAAAGGAGAGGAAATTTCCACTAGGATGCCAACATCCTGGCGGGTGTGTGTTGACTACCGCCGTCTCAATGCAGCAACCAAGAAGGACCACTTTCCTTGCCATTCATTGATCAAGTTTTGGAGAGATTAGCAGGCAAGGAGTTCTTCTGCTTTCTGGATGGGTACTCCGGGTACAACCAAGTGGCAATCGCTCCTGAAGATCAAGAGAAGACTACCTTCACTTGCCCGTTCGGCACCTACGCCTTCAAGAGAATGCCCTTTGGATTATGCAATGCACCTGCAACCTTCCAAAGATGCATGTTAGCAGTCTTCGCCGAGATGGTAGGCAGTTTTCTCGAGGTGTTCATGGACGATTTCTCTGTCTATGGTGATAGTTTCGATTCTTGTCTTCAGCACCTAGACAGAGTGCTTCAGAAATGCCGTGAAGTCAACCTAGTGCTGTCATGGGAAAAGAGCCACTTTATGGTCACAGAAGGTATTGTGTTGGGTCACGTCATTTCCAAACGTGGCATGGAAGTCGATCCGGCAAAGGTGTATGTCATTTCAAATCTTCAGCCACCTCAGTCAGTGAAGAATGTGAGGTCATTCCTGGGGCATGTGGGATTCTACAGGCGATTCATCAAGGATTTCAGCTGCATTGCCCGACCTCTGACAGAGCTTTTGTGCAAGGAGACTGAGTTCATTGTCAATCAGCTGGTTCTCCTTACTTTCAATCAGTTGAAGGAGCTTATCACTCAGGCTCCAATCTTACAGCCACCCGACTGGACTCTTCCCTTTGAGATAATGACCGATGAGTCAGACTTTGCAGTCGGAGCTGTTCTTGGGTAGAGAAAAGACAGAGCGCACTATGCCATTCACTATGCCAGCAGAACACTAGATGAAGCACAGAGAAATTATACAGTAACAGAGAAAGAACTGCTGGTTGTGGTCTTCGCCTTAGAGAAGTTCAGATCCTATTTTTTGGGATCAAAAGTCGCCATCTTTACAGACCACTCTGCTATCTGGTACTTACAGCAGAAGAAGGATGCCAAGCCAAGACTGATTCGTTGGATCCTTCTCCTCTAGGAATTCGATTTGGAAATAAAGGACAAGCCTGGAGTCCAGAATGTGGTAGCAGATCATCTCTCCAGAATAGAGCAACATGAACCTCCGCTGAGCAATGCACCTATCACGGAAACCTTCCCTGACGAAGCCATCCTAGCTGTGGATTCTCTTCCTTGGTATGCTGATATAGTCAATTATCTCGCCTCTGGGGTAATACCTTCGGATTGGAAGAAGAACCAAAAGAACAAATTCATGTCGACCATCCGCTTCTACCAATGGGAAGATCCTCTTTTATTCAGAGAAGGAGCAGATTGTATTTGGCACAGATGCATCCCTCAGACGGAGCAGTCTAGTGTCCTCGAGCATTATCACTCGCTCGAATCTGGTGGACACCACTCTGGAGATCGGACGGCAGCCAAAGTACTTCAGTGTGGCTTCTGGTGGCCCACTTTATTCAAGGATGCAGCTGAGTTTGTCAAAAGATGCACTGACTGTCAGAGATTGAAAGGAACACTAACTTCCAAAGACTCAATGCCCATGAAAATCATTCAGATAGCAGACGTTTTCGATGCATGGGGCATTGACTTCATGGGAACTTTCCCTAACAGTCAAGGTTTTGAGCACATCCTTCTTGCCGTCGACTACGTGAGTCGTTGGGTTGAAGCATTCCCCGCTCGAGCCGCCGACAGCCGAACAGTATGCCAGTTTCTGAAGAAGAACATCATTTCGCGGTTTGGGATACCAAAAATCCTCATCTCAGACGGGGGTAGCCACCTCATTAACAAAGAGGTCAAGAAGTTAACGAAGGAGTACGGCATCGACCATCGTGTCGCGTCTCCTTATCATCCGCAGACCAATGGCATGGCGGAGAACACAGAAATCAAGACTATCCTGCAGAAACTTGTTAGGCCAAACAGAAAGGACTGGTCAACTCTTGGACTCGGTCCTATGGGCTTACCGAACCGCCTACAAGTCTCCTTTGGGCATGTCGCCCTACCGTCTTGTATATGGAAAACCGTGCCATCTGCCCGTGGAATTAATTTACAAATCTCTTTGGGCAATCAACAGCTGTAATTTGAACTCACGTAAAAGTGGTCAGAAGAGAAAATATGATCTGAACATACTCTTGGAATTCCAAGACTATGCATACGATAACACCTTGATGTACAAGGAGAAGGTGAAACGCTGGCATGACCGGCACATCAGACGAAAGACCTTTGACGTTGGACAGAAAGTGTGGTTATTTGATGCAAAGTTGCGGATATTTCCAGGCAAATTAAAGAGTAAGTGGACAGGGCCATTTCGAGTTTGTGAGGTGCGTGACAATGGAAGCATTGCCATATCAGAATTGTCCCCTGATGCACAGCCCTTCGTCGTCAACGGCCAACTCCTGAAGCCTTACTTAGAACCAGATGCATTTTTGGCCGTTGTTGACTCAATCCAGCTCGTACAACATGATGACACTTCCACAACCGCTGCAGCATCAGAAGATTCAGACGATGTACTCCAAGAACTGTTTATCTGATTTTCTTCTTTGCTTTTTCTTCTTTTCTTCTTTTCCTTTTCTGTTTTCTCTTTGTATATAAAAGGTGCCGCCCTTGTAGACAGTTTTCTATACTTAGGACGCACTTGGTCCTAAGTATAGGGGGGATGTGCACCCCGAGTTTTTCATTTCAGTCCGGTCCTCGTCATTGTCTCCTCTTCTTGTCTATACTTAGGAGTATCTTACCCTAAGTATAGGGGGAGACAATCTGAGTACGATCTGTGTATTCCCACCCTTGACCCTCCTTGCTTTTTGTACAGTTTGCTATACTTAGGATTACTTGATCCTAAGTATAGGGGGGACGGTCAACTTCTCATTCATTTGATTCCTATATATTCTTTAGACTTGTCTATACTCAGTACGAGTTATGTCTCTGCTTTTCTCTTCGATCTATCAGGACATAGCTCAAGCTAAGTATAGGGGAGTCGTATATACCATGTATATACTATAAGCCATAACTCATACTGAAAAATAAAATATATCATCCCAATATAAATTAAAATGTAAAAAGTGGTCCTATAATAACAAAAGATGATTGTGAGCTCCTCAGGCTCGCTGTACTTGTACTGATTATTAAATCAGAAAAAGCTTTTTATGCAAAAACTATTCTTTGAAAAATCTTGTGAAAAGTGTTTGAAAATAATGTGTACAAGTATTCAACCTTTGAAAAATCAGTTTTGTATGTAAAATTTATTTTCTTTGCGTGAAATCAAAATGTGTGAAAATCAGTGTGCAAATGATTGTAAAAATTTGATTGACAAAATTGTTTTGAAAAACCTATCTATGTTGTGTAAAACCTTTGTAAAATCATTTTCACAGACGTGTACATATTTGCAAAATTATTTTGGACTAGAGTTCTCAAAAGTCTTTTGAAAAGGATTCTCGAATTAGGACTGAGGAGTCTGCACAAAAATCTCTTATACAAAAATAAGCATAATTCCAAATAAAGCTTATAAGAGCCAAAACCATATTGTACATCAAATACAGTTTCTCTTCTGTTGTACATACTGATTAATAAATCAGATACCTATACAATATGATTTGAAAAATAGTGTGACCAGTTTGGAAAAATTTGATGTGAAATGATTTCAAGCTGTGTGAAACTGTTTTGATTGAAAAACTTTTTCTTTGTGTGAAAGAAAGGATTTGAAAAACCTATGTGCAAATATTTTGAAAAATGCTTGTCAAAACTATTGTGAAAATTGTATATATATATAGTGTGACAAATCTTTGCAAAAATAGTTTTCAAATGAGTGTAAATGATTGCAAAAATTATCATGCCCTATAGTTTGCAAAAATTATTTTCAAAACTAGACCGGAAGAATAAGATCACTATTCCAAATACTTGTAAATCAGAAATAAAATGCATAAAATTCTTTCTCAACAATCAAAATAAACTACTTCATTAAAACTTGTAGAGTCTTTATAAATTCATACAGTTTGTAAATAAAGCGGCACGCCCGTGTAAATAATTGTATGTACCTTTTTGCATGTATCAAGTTCTTATTTGCAAAAATTTCTTTGTGTAAAAAGATCCTTTGATTGTTTTAAATTCTTTG
The DNA here is from genome assembly GCA_037367405.1 of Ottelia alismoides. Lineage (NCBI taxonomy): Eukaryota > Viridiplantae > Streptophyta > Magnoliopsida > Alismatales > Hydrocharitaceae > Ottelia > Ottelia alismoides. The sequence continues at coordinate 285,523 of JAZKJV010009354.1, forward strand.
TGAAAAATTGCATCATTCATTGTGCATAGCATAAGCATACCATTCATATTCTTTTTGAGTAAGCTTGATGATTGAATCGGTCCAATAAAGTCTCAAATTGGAGCTTGGTTAGACCTTACCGCACCTAATTGCACTGGAACCTTATGGGAACTAGGTTTAAGGTACTTCAGGTCTATGCAGACTTAATTCTTTGAGAAATCAGGGTTGGGTTCAAGTCACCTCAGTGGACAAACTAGAACTTTTCGAGACACACATACGACTCTTGCCGACCGTGACCTAACTTGGACACTTGCACCTTTCAGTTGGCTCAACTCAGTTGGAGTGGTGAGGGGGTTGGATTTGCCAGTCTGAGACGTACACGGGTGGAAACATTCGTCCTCGTCTAGGGAGGGAAGTGCACCCAACCTGGTCCAATAGCCATGAGGTCTAAAGACAGGAGATTGTGGGTTGCGATAAAGCTTCAAAAGAGGGATAGTCTACTGGCTCAAGAGGAAAAACTCCTTATGTAAATGCTGCTGTGAATAGTATGTTGAAAAAAAAATGGTCAGGCCTGTACAAAAATAAAATGCCTGCAAAGTATGTACAAAGTCAATAAACAAGCTTGAGTTCCAAAGACAAATATGTGATCCTGCAGCTGGATGACTTGACTACACTGGTCTTCCATCCCAGGATAGGTAGCTACACTGGCTACCGTCCATTCTTCTCTTCACCCCCTCCTCTTGAGCTGGTTGCCACTTGAACTTAGAAGGAAATACCCTGCTCCTCGAGGAAAGAGCTGTTGGACTGGGGAATCATTGGGTTGTCATTCTGGAGAAGTCAGTTCCTTTGTCATTTCAGTTGGGGAGAGCCACCATCACTTACATTGTACAAGTCAGCTTCATAGTTATAAGGGTTTGCGTATGATGTAGACTGGTTCTGACCAGGCTATTGAGGTGGGTTGAACCGAGTTCTGTGACTATCGAAGGCTGTTGTATTTTAGAGCTGGTTCCCGACTAGGTTCCACACACATCTACACCCAAGGTTTGACAGGAGCTCCAAATTCAGATTTTGTAAAGACATGCATTGCACTGAAAGCACCCCTATTCACTCTATCCTTCTTTAATTCTTCTTTTTCTTTTCTTTATTCTTTTTGTACTTATTGCATAAGTGTTTGTTAGGGACTAGCAAAGGCAAGTATAGGGGTGATGAATCTCCATTTCTTCACCTTTATTCTATCATTTTGACCTCAAAAACCCCAGCAAATGCATGTAAATAGCATAAAATTGTACATAATAGCATTCATGATTCCTTGCATTAATTACACATTAAATAAGGTTTTAATGCCAAAATTATATAATAAAGAGAAGAAAAGAAAAAGGAATAAAATATTGCAAATATTTTATGACCCAAACCCCGAGACCAAGGCCAGCATGATATTGGTCGACAAGGAATAAAGTAGGGGGAGATAAGGGCCAGTGTACAATAAATACCTCATTTACTCATGCATCTATTTATGCATTTTTGACACCTATTTTGTACATAATTATTTATTCCTCAAATAAAGAAACCTTGTTCATGAAAGTTGTAGCTAATAATGTAAAAAAAATACAAAATTGAGTTTGTGTAAAAATAATACTCAATGTACATTTTATACACAGAATAAAAGCCAAAATATCAACTTCACAGACCCCATATCTTGCAAATAAAAACTCCAAATCACCCAAACTCACCTTTAATTGTATATAGCATTCCAAGAACTATTTAATAAAATTGGTTTCATAATTTTTGGAGTTCATCTGTAGAAGTTAGGTTTTTGACCCTCCTTGTATATAGTACTGATTAAAATATTCCATTTATTCATTATTCATTATTTGTACAAAATTATATTTTTTTTAGAATTTTACAAATAATGTATAGAATACATGTACATATTAAAATTAAAAGAAAACTAAAAAGAATGTGTAAAATAAAATAAGCATAGGTAATACATAGGCAAAATACCTATGTTAAGAATGTATATAAATAAAAAGAATTTTAATTTTTTTATTCATTTATATTTTTATAACAATGTATATATTATATATAACTTATTAAAAATACAAATCCAAAATAAAAACAAATAAAATTCATTTAATAAATAAAATGTATATAATATATAGGTAAAATACCTATAAGTATACCTACATATACATAAGCATATTTATTTAAAAATGTAAATAAACTCCTAAAAATTAAATAAAAATACCTTTATACTCACAAAAATGAATTATAAATTTATAAAATAAGCTAATAAAATAATAAAAGAAAATAAACAAATTAAAAATAAAATACACAAAAATATATGTAAATACATACATATACACATTATTAAACTAAAACCATAATAAAACACTTTGAAAAATTCAATAAAAATCAAAAATAATTACTACATGAAAAAATACACATTTTTTATGTTTTAAGAAAATTCAAATAAAGTCATTTACTATGGTAAACAAATCAATTTAAGCTCAAATTTCCTGTTTTGTCTTTTAGCGGCTGACGTGGACCAATGGGGCGCCGGCCTTCGTTGCCCCCTGGTCAACTGTCCCATCCCAGGTCTGGCGCCTCTGAACTGTCAACTCCCCCGATTTCCTCCATTTTTTGCAGCCATCCCGTCCATCGTTCAGGCTCGCTTCGTTCACAAGAATTGCTCTCTAATTATCCATGATGCCCGCCAAACTCTTAAATCAATCAGATACTCATTGGATTAAGAAATAATCGCCGGTCAATAAGGCCTCCTGCCAATGTTTATAAATAAGTAGCTCCGCCTCCTTCCTCGAATTTGGCCAATTTCATTCCAACCTAAAGCCTTGATCTTGTTCCTGGACCGTTCCTCGTGATAGGGGGAGTGACCCAGCGCCTCGACTCGGCCGGAGGACGGAGAATTTTGTCGCGGCGGAGCTCCGACGTCCGCCCTGCTCCCTGGTGGCCCCCAGGTATAAGAGCTGTCCTTTTATGCTTTTTAGTTAGGTTTTAATGCTAGCTTTTAATTCCAGTTGTTAGATTAGACTTTAGTTAATCCCTGTAGCTTAAAATTCCAAATTCGAAGTTCGTCGGAGCTCCGCTCCGATGACTTCTTCACTGTGAAACCAACTGTCTCCGACCGCCACGTACACCCCATTTCATACCCCATCGCTTTCTCCACCGATCGCACCCATTTGATCAACCCAGGACCCTTGTTCTTGGCGAATCAGTGCTCCACCTCCGCCGTTCGTCGGAGCCCCTCCGCCCCACCCCATTTTGCGGCAAAGCTTCAAAACCCCGGGTCGAGGAGGTAACCCTCTCGCCCCCGGTTCTTCCTCTGCAGGTCAAACGAAGAATAGAGCCCATCTGGGCTCGAATCGAACCAGGAAGAGGTTCCTGGAGGTCCCCTACTTCTCCGACCTCGTCCAAACGACTCAGACCTCCAGGAGCCATGATCGGACCTTCAGGAGACGCGGAAGGTCGCCAGCTACGAGCAGAGCGCGTCAGAGGCGAGGAAGGTGCCCGGAGGAGCCCGAGCTGCTCGATCGAAGCTCGTCGGGGGCGAGCTTCTTCCCTGTTCTTCCAGGCATCTTCAGCACCGTCAGATCGAAGGAGTCAGCCCAAATTGAACCAGGGCCGTCAGATGAAGCGTCGCATCGACCGTCCGATCAACGAGGCTGATCTAATCTCCGCCGTCATCTGCGAATCGTCATCGGCCGACAGGAGCACGACGCGTGGCAAGTGGAAGCGGTCCAACCATCGGATCGCACGCTTATTAGGGATAAATTTCACACCTAACCCCCCACTTTTTGTATTTATAGTTTAATACCCAAAATAAAAGGTTAAGTTGTAAATAAGTTGTATAAATTGAAGAAGGACCCTTAATGTTTTTATATTTGCGTTTTAGTCCCTCCGCGCCTCACGTGCAGCACCCACGTGAGGCGCGTGATATTTGCATTTAAACCCCACCGGGTTTTTGTAATTGTAAAATGGCCCTGAAAATAAAAGTGCACGTTTATTTTTATTGTGACTTTTGCATGTATGCCCCTGTCAATTATTTTATTTGCAAAAATACCCCTGCTAGACCATTTATTTTTGAATGATTTGTCTATTTATTTGGTGCTTCATATTTCTTTGAAAAATTTTGCAAAAATAGACATAAGCTCCTGTTAGTGTACCATTGCACGCTATGATTTTAGTTTTTAATTTGGTTGTATTTTTGCATTTATTTAAAATCAAAAAGATGCTTTTTATTCACTATCTAGCTTATAAAATTCTAAAAAAAATATAAAAGGCCTCGAAAAATCCCAAAAAAATAGTTATGGTGTATTTTGACCTATTTCAGTGTCAGTCCAAAAATCCCTAAAAATCTCAAAAGGAAAACCTTAAAAATTGAAAAATACACAAAAACTTCAAAAAAATATATAAAATTAAAGAAAAATCACAAAAATGTGAGCTCAGTTCCTATTTATGCTATATTTTAGTATCTTTACTAGAAAAATAGTGTGGAAAATTTTTGAGGCTGTCTGCTATTTTTAACTCCTATTTTTCTTACAGCCAGCCCTTAATTCCCTGTTTTCCCTTATTTGGTTATTTAAAAATACTAAAAATGTTTTGAAAAATGCCCAAAAATCACAAAAACAGTAAAAAAGCATGAAAATCCCAAAAAGACTTCATTCCTGAATTTTTGACTATTTTTGTATATTTTTATAAATATTATAATACCCCTTTATATATATATGTACTCCCTAAAAAAGGAAAAAAGAAAAAAATCTATATATATATGTCTAACCACTTAGATGTATTTATATATATATTTATTATTCCTAAAATATAAAAAAATATTATACTTATATATATATATATATGTGTTGTATGTATTATAAGCTATATACTCACCCTCTATGGGTATACATATATTTATATATTTATATTATATATATTGCCTAATTATATTATAAAAAATATAATAAATAAAAATTAAAAAAATAAAATAAAAAAATAAAAAATACATAAAATTCAAAAACCCGCAAAAATAGGCTTCACACAAGGATGACTCTGTGGTAGATGCACATTGTAGGCTCATGCATTTTTGTATTGCTCTCTGTGGTTCGACCTCTACATGCTTGTTCCCTATACATTTTATGGTAGAGTAATAAATATTAATTCACGTTCTTGGACTTAATTTCTTCATTCTTTTATTGTGGGTTAATTGCTGATTAACATCGGTCTTCTGTGAGTGGTCGCCTCAGCGACAACATTTTTATATCATGGTGACCCTCGTGGAATATCCATGTTATCAATAAATTATGAAAAAATCATGCTATGCTCCTAATGTGTGTATCTTTCTAGCATAAAATTTTCATTGCATTTTATTTTCCATTGATATCATTAAAAAGTAAAAAACAATGTCATTTTCTCTTCCTGAAAGTCAAAAATTCATAAAAATTCGAATATTGCTCTAAAAGTTTCAAAAAAAATATATTAGTTTTATTTTGATGTGATTTAATTCTTGCACAATTTTCGTGTATTAATTCTTTTAAAAACCCTAAAATTTTGAAAAATATTAAAATTCTTAGAAAAATCATAAATAATTTAACAAAAATCCAAAAATTATCATTTCACTTTCTGTTTGTAGATATTTGTCTATAATTTAGCATAAAAATAATTTTCAGGAGTTTTTCGTACTTAAAATATTTTTAAGTTGCAACTTTTTCCAGACTGTGCACTGTTTATAATTTTTACCACTGTTTGTACAAAACATCTGAAAATTCTACAAAAAATCCCAAAAATATTTCAAGTCCTTTAAAACATAAAAAAATATTCTCTGGATTTTTCTGAGCATTTTTGATATAATTGAAAAATAAAGAAAAGAGTGCGGTGTGTGCATTTCTTCCCTTATGCATATTGTTCCTTATTTTTGAAAATAAAAAATTGTAATATCAAAATCATTAAAAATATGAAAATCAAAAAATAAAAAATTAGAAATAAATTTTTTTAGAAAAAAAGCAAGATAGTTTGCCATTGAGAAGCTCGGTATTTTGAACAAACATATTTGTATAGATGGTGAACATTAATGAAAACCACACAATCTTATTGAAATAACCAACTAGAATTATAGTCAATGCTTGTAAATGAACAAAAAATATCAGCATTCACCTTTATAGAAAGATGTTATCAAAAATCTGAGATGCGTCGCGTCAGACTTTGATGACTGCCTTTTCTACTAGGCTGAACTTTGACTCTACTATGCTCCCTAGGTGTAGCCAACTTACATTCTCCCAACCCTTTTTTCCTATTTTTTTATTTTTCTGAAATGAAACATATTGGAATTTAGATCACAATATGTCACCATGGGTGCGTGTGTGTGTGTGCGTGTGCGTGTGCGTGTGCGTGTGCGTGTGCGTGCGTGCGTACGCTGGTGTGTGTGTGTGTGCGCGCGCGCTGGTGCGTGTGTGTGTGTGTGTGTGTGTTTGTGTGTGCGTGCGTGTGTGTGTGTGTGTGTGTGTGCGTGTGTGTGCACGTGCGTGCGTGTGCAGGCGTGCGTGCGTGCATGGGTGTGCGTGCGTGCGTGGGTGTGCGTATGTGTGTGTGTGTGTGTGTGTGAGGCTACCCACGTGGGGTAGATAAGTTAGATACTCCCACTTTTATAAAATTTTTTGTGGAACTTTTTAATGGCACATGAGGGTATTAAGTTAAACTAATAAGAGCAATATGTGTTTCAAAGTTCACGGAAAACATACATTCCCAACACATCCATATGTAAAGTAGTTTTTTCAGTAATTTTGAGACTATTATTTTTGATAGCCTTGATGCATGTGTTAAGAGTCTCAAATTTAATTGAATTTTGAATAAGAATATGGTGACACCATGTGATTTAAATCCCCCAAGTGTCATTCAATTATATCATAAAAATAAAAAAGAAAGGTGGATGTAGCTAACTTAGCTACCTAGGAATGTGGTAAGAGCCTGACTTTTCCGTCCTTGTTTTCTTGATGATTTTTCGACCGCTCGGACCCACATCATCTTTTTTCTGAAAAATCCTGAATCAGCTACTAGAATTCTGCGGGAAGAGGAGCTCTTAGCAAGATCGCCTGCATTATATAGCTGTTCTTGACGGTATAAGGTTTTGAATCTCTTTCATTTGCTTCCTCACATGAGGTAGCTCCATTTTTTACATATATATGGGTAAAAAGAGGATGCTCTTTGGAGAACTAATTTGGTTCCTCCCATCTCATTTTTGGTATTTTTATTGTTTTTTAAAAAAATAAATTCGTGAAAATTCATCATTATATCTTTATATTATGTCAATCAAGTTTCATGTGAAATAGAGACTTCTACGACCTCTATATAGACGGTCCTTTTTTAACGGTCTAGAATAGTTTAAAACGGCCCCGTCTGGATGGAGGTTGTAGAAGTCTCTGTTTCACACAAAATTTGAATGAACATAATATAGGATATAGTTATGAAAAATTCATGGAATGATTTTTTGAAAAATTAAAAAAAGGAAAAATGATGTGAGAAAACCAAGTTAGCTCCCCCTAGCTCGATTTACCCAATATAATGGACCGTAGATATCATCAAAGCAAGCTGTTTTTGCGTTTATTTGACTGTTGCACCATCAGTTTTTCTTTTGAATTCAAATTCATACTATCTCCATCAATCTATCCAAAACAAGTACATAACAATCAAAAAGCACGGTTAACCCTCTAGTTATATTCATCTCAACTGTTATCTATAAAATCATCCTCCAAGTAAATCATGCAATGAAGATGGAGAATATATAAATGGGAAATCCGAAAATTTTAAGTCGACCAGGAGCTAGATGGAAGCAAATTACAGTGAAGTCATATGACATTTGATAATTAAGAAGAGCACATTTAAAAACAATGATGTACTATGGCAGAGATAAAGAAGAGAGATATACGTAGAGTTGACTTCCCAAATCTGGAAGGAGAAGCGCCTCACTCCAAATCCCTTTTTCAGGTCCTCTTCACAGGATCGAAGTTGGCCACTCCAATCACCGCGCCGAGAAGAACCCCGAGCACCGCACCTCCCGAGACGATGCTAAGGATGAAGTTCTTCAGTGAGGGGGTGACGCCCGGCTGCGCTGCCTCCGCGATCTCTGGAACCACGAGAGCGGCTGCTAGAGCGGCTGCCGTGAGCCCTGCCACAACCTTCTCCTTCATCTCACCCGATGAAGCACGCACTTCGACGCGTGCAGATGCGCGGCGGGAGGCGGTCTCGGGGGAGAGCCTCATGGGGAGGGTGAAGGTGGAGACGGCGAGGGGGCTCTTGGTGGAGGCGGAATTGACGACGGGGATCGCCATGGAGACGGCAGAGGTGGACGCCATGGCGAGGGACGGGAGGCGAGGAGGAGGGAAGTGTTTGGTGTTGGGTACGGTGACGGAAGGGGGAAGAAGGGAAAGAAGGGGAAGGGGGGCTGCGGAGATAAAAGAGAGTGAGAGGCAGGGGCGTGTAACACCAGCACGACGGTACACGTGGCATCCTGTGGTTCAGGTGTTGGGGGATAGGGTTATCCAATGGGGGTATCCGTTAAGATTTGGTATTAGTGAGCCTGAGGCTCCCAGGGTCAGTGGGAGGAGCCCTTGTTGGGCAACCGGTGGAAAGGAGTTTCCGATGTATGCGAGCGAAATTGTTCTTTTTCCCATCTTGTTGCCCCAATAGAAAAAGCGAGTCAAGTGGATACTGCTTAGGTCATCCGCAGGAGCCAAGCTCAACATCGATCTTTCTTTTTTTGAAAAAGGAACAGGAGCATGAGGTTTTGTTTAGAAAAAAAAATGCAAAATAGGGTACATGAAAAAACAGCAATAGCAGCTGCAACAGTAGTTGAATATGCAATCACAATCCAAAGTTGCATACCTAAACATGAATTAATTAAATTCCCACTCGTGACCCATGTAACACTTACACCAAGTGAGAAATATAGAACAATTAGCTCATAAGGACCACCATTGTATAATAATTCATCGCCAGATGTTGCTTTCCATATTGGATAAAAATGCAAAATTATAATTGTAGAAGTAGAAACAATCGTACCAAAGATAACATTGTTTCCGTAGAGTAGAGACCAAAACAAATGTTCATGAATGACATCAATATCTACCGTAGGGGCAGCAATGAGAGCGATAATAAATACAGAATTGACAACCAATAAGATAGGGATCATTAAAACACAAACCATACAATGTAAAGATGGTTTTCAGTGCTAGTTATTCAGTTGCAGAAGTGACCTTATAGGCTTGTACTTTAGAGTCTCTCTGGACTCCCACACCAACATATTAGCTAAAGCTATGAATATTTAATGGAAGGCTTGTTATTTATGGTCATTATCCAAAGGCATTTCCAAATCGCAAGAACGACCATTTAGTCAGCAATAAGAAAGTCTACAATATTCTAACACATAGGGGGCTTCTCTTTCATCTTATCTTATTTGTGGAAGCAATGGAAAGAAAGCATTTGAATCTCCTCACTGTTCATGTCCATGGGTTTTGTGTAGCAAATAAATAGTGACGATGCGATATGTAGAAGCTCTAACTGATTGAATCGTATCATATTATGTCACACCATGCTCACTCCCCCAAAATATAATGGGGGTTACTACAAAAATTTTATTAATTTACTAGCAACTCCTTGCGACCACAAGTAGTCGTATTGTGATCGCAATAAGTAATGCGACCACTTTATCTTAATAAGTGTTCGTATAGATAAATATGCGATCCCAATTTTGAGGCCGGCGATTTGGCACCTCAATATGCGATCACAGTGTGGTCGCATATTATAGTCGCATGTTCTGCTAAACAGAACAAAAAAACATTCACTTTCTCATTTCACCTAAGTCCTCTTTCCCTACTGATGAATCCATTCATCTACTCTATAAGGATGTTTTTAGCAAAATCTTCTTAATAATCACTTATTAAACTTCTTAAAATTGATTAATTACCATTTTAATTGTGCTTAAATTAGGGCTAAAATTTTATAGAAAAATAACCCATATTTTTAGTCTTGATTGAGCTTATTATTTTATGTAGAAAAATCATTTATTTCAATGTAACTCTTCTCCCATTATATTCATTGATTAATAACGCACATGGCATCAAGAATTAAAATCCATAAAAAGAGCAAAATGAAAAGAAATCACAAAATTCGACTTTTTATATTTTGTACATATTTTCTCTTTGTTGTTTTTATTTTATCTTTTTTCTAAGCCATAAAAATTAGATTAATTATATATATATTGTATATAAATCAATCTAATAATTAAAATCATATTAAAAATACAACCACAAAATGTGCAATTGAGTTCATTTGATTTCGGGTCCTTCATGAATGTTAGATCTCATCGACACGAGCTACTCTAATGTTTATCACTTTTTGATTTGATTCCATCTACTTTGTCTTTTCAATTTTTCTTTTGATTTGTTAATATCTTTATATTTTACTTTTATTTTAATCTTTATTTTAATCTTGTTTTAATTTTTATGTATTAACTTTTTATTTATTTTTATCTTTTATCTTTTATTCCTTTTTTCTGTCTGTTATTTTACCTCTTTTCTCCCCATTCTTTCTCTCTCTTCCCCTCTAATCTCTCTCTCCCTTTCTCTTTCTTCACTGGTCATGTATAGAGAACGTGCCCCCTTCCTTCCTTCTCTCTTCTTCCAACACATGCCAACACATGCCACCCTCCTCCCTGCGCGTACGTGCCCTGCTTCCTCTCCACTTCCCCTGCTCGTTGTCCATCCACCTCCTCCCTCTCAAGCAACGCCCCTCCGCCCCGTCGCCTCCCCTCCCAACATTACCACCATCTCCTCCTCATCCTATAAAATTGCATCCTTCGCCTCACCATCTTAGCCCATTTGCCATTCAACCGACTTCGAACTCCAGCTCTAGAGACTCTATGGAGGTGATAGCTCCAGGAGCTCCGTTAAGCAACGAAGAGGTATAGGCTTCGGCGCGATCCAAGGTGCTCTACGAGCACCTTGTTGTTGCTTCGCCACGTGAGCAGCTGAGCTCGGGTCTCTCCTCATAGGAGTATTATTGAGTGATGACCACCAGGAGCTTTAGCTCCTCCCTTCCACCAATAACCCCCCCATCAACACTCCACCTCCACATCACTTTCTGACCACCACACCTCTCTGGTCTCAGTCCATCATCAGGTAACCCTTTCATGCCTTATTTTTTTCTTCTTCACCGATCTTCTTCCTTCTGGAAGAGGAAACCCATCTCCTCTTCGACTCAACTGAGCAAAGATCCAACCCTCAAATTGCTTTCCTCACTAATCTCCCCCCCCCCCCCCCCCCGATTCCCCTTCCATCTCTCCAAGACCTTTTAATGTCCGGCCTTGCGAAGGCTGGAGCTCTCGCTCCCCTACCTCCATCCATGCAGGAGACCCATCTCCCTTCTCCTTTTTTCTCTGTTTGGATAACCTTTGGAGGTCACGACCAACCACACGCCCTCCGCTCCTATGCCCGTCCTCGACACGCCATCATCCCCACTTGCCCAAGGTCAGCTCTGCTCAGCCAGACGCCTCCACCTATCTATTGCATCACCTTGGAGCAAGCTCTGCCATCACCCTCCATCGCTCGCTCTGCCTCCAACCATAGTTGGATTGGGACCAAGCCCTTGATCCAACAGTCAACCCGCAACCATGTGGGCATCCCGAGCCTTAGTCTAAGCCTCGAGGCTCAGGTTGGACCAAACCTCGCCAGCCCATCACGTCACTGCCTCCGAATCATCTCGCCACACCACTAGGCTCGAGTATTCGATCCTTGCACCGCCTGCCGTGTGGAGGCATGGATCTCGAGCCTTAGACTCCACCATTGAACCTCACTATACGCGTACGGTGGTGGGAAAATTTCTATCCGTCCGCAACATTTCCCGCAAACAGCAAAAGGTCCCCGCCTTTAGCCCGCCTCCATAAATTTGCGCATGGGCTCCTGTCTTTCCAGATTACTACGAAGAAGCCCCCACATCTAGAATCTATGTGAGAATCATTAACCCTCCTGGGAAAATTGCATAAAAGCCCAAGCAATTTTGTCTAATGACATATAAGTCCTCTAGGAACTTAATTGAGAAGAAAAATTTTAATTATATTACAATTTAGTCCATGGAATTTCATTTTAGAATAAGTCTCTCATCCGAACTCTGATTTTAATGCATAATATGTCGTTTTAGAGCTTGTTGATCACTCTATCATTTTAATTACCTTGTTAAACTAATCTGAAGCTTTTTATGATGATTATTATTTGAAGATCTCTGTTGACATATGTAAACTGATTTCTAAAATTTTATACAATATTTTATTGAGAAAATTAATGATCTATTTTGCAAGAGGCTCAATTGAGAATAATTTTGATTTGAATAATTCATTTTTGGTAGTTGATCATTTTCTTCGAGTAATTAAACTTTCTTGGGTATAATTGGAACATAATTAATTTAATTCTCGATATTTTTATATGATTGAACTCTATTTACTTGAGGAATAAATTAGAGAGAATTTAGAGATCACCGTTTTTATTTGAGGATTATTTTTGATCTCCTTAGTTTCATGATTATTCATAGATTTATTCACATTCCCTGAATCTGTAAATTGACTGAAAATATTTATGGATTTAGTAACTTTTCATATGTGATTAACTCTTGAGGATATTTTTTCAATTTGCATTGCATCACATCTCATTGCATTATTTTATTTTACTTCCTAATACAAGAATTAACCTATCAAATAATTAATTTTTGGAATCAATTTTAAAACCATCTCAATGTTCTTGTTCGACATTGTTAGAGTTGCCAAGTAAAAATTCTCCACAACATTCAAAGATTGTGATTTTTGATAGATCTTTTTTTGCATTTCCTTATGCTACAATATATCATTCTTAATGAGGTAGAAAGAGATTCATCAAATGGCGTCATTTCCGGGGTAACGACATATTTTTAGGGTTTTAAATTAATTTCTTTAGTTGGATTTTATGAAATTAATTTCGATATCATTTTTTCTATTATTTTCTTTTAGATTTTATTTTTGCATTTGCATCTCTCTCATTGAAGATACTAATTGTATTTTCTCTCTTCGCGGATAACTCGGAGTGATTTTTGGTACAAATTCAAGGGCCTGCAAAAAAGACTGGATTTTATTTTTATGAGAGAGAGCGCATATTAGGTATTGTTTTATGTATCAGTTATAGGGTCTCTCTGAACCCTAAGTTTTGTAATTTGGACTGGACATTTTATGGTGTATCAGGTCTGTTTTAACCACTTTGTGGAGGTGGACCCGACTTTGAGTAGCATAGAAATTAGGTTTTACATATGCAAGCATAGATTTATTTTTGATTGTGCTCGTAATTTGTTGGCCATACTGTTTAACTAACTATATGCACTATAGATTGTTCTAGATCCCCTACCTCATTTTTACAACTTAGGATCTAAAGGAATTGGGATTGCTAGTTAGGCATGATTATTTGTGCCTCACATAAGTCTCCAGTAATAAACCTAATTTAAAATCGGGACTGCTAATCAAGTCGACTATATATAAATTGACATAAAATTAACCCATTGTGTCTGGTGGGAGAGAAACCCACTCATATTTGTAAGGACAAGAATGCCACACTTAGGGTAGAGCCAAAAACAGAGACTTCATAACTAATGCATTTAAAAATGAATAGATACTTCTCAGTGAGGGAACTATGGTCTTCCTTAGCAGATTGGGTGGTTAAAGGACAACTTGTTAGGCAGCGTCATGAAGTAATACAAGTAGTCGTTCTACGGTCCATAGTTACACCAATACTAGCTGAAAGTAGGTGCAACTAGCAGTACAAATTCGAACCAATTTTTGAGACACTCTCCTGAACCTAAAGCTTTGCTTAATCTACTCAAAGATTGTTCTATTGCTAAATAAAAATTGAAAAGATAAGCAACTGAACTCTAATGTGCCTTCACAAGTGTTGAGTGGTGAATCTACGGGTTTGAATTGTGTTTGCTTTGTGTGTTTATTCTCTATCCTTTCACTCGACCCTCTTTCTCTTATCGATTCTCCTAACATCGGAGATGTATTTCTTTGGGGATTTTTGTTTGGACCTTGTGAACACTTCACAGAACCCCTTGGATTTAACGTCTCCTTAGATTCGAGATGACCCTCTTCTTGAATCGACCTGGTCTTGGGATGACCCTCTTCCCAAATCTCCTACAGGGTTCAGTCAATCCTGGACTAACCCTCTCTTATACTCTCCTCCTGCCAAAGAAACTTTTATCTTTGGTAGAACTCCTAGACCTTTCCATTTATCTAACCTAGACCTATCTACATCTGAAGGTGAAAAGGAAGTCAAGATGCCTCCTAAGAAGAACCCTAGTGAAGACGAGAACAATGACCCGTTGTGTGAACTTCTAGCAAGGGCTACCACAACCGAGCAATATAATGCAATAATCAAAACTCAGATAGCGGAATTGCAACAAGGAGAAGCTGCTATGGAAGACATAAACCTCCTTGAAATAGATGAAGATTATAACTGGTTGATACTTATACCCCCTAAGGATGCGTTCGTGCACAAACCGCATTTCCTTGCGCTGCTACCTAAGTTTGGAGGAAACAATAATGAAGAACCATATTCCTTTCTGCGAGACATTGAGCTCGTTTGTGATATCCTTTCCCACCCTAGGGTTTATCAAGACTACACAAGTTTGAGAGTTGTCCCCTTCACCTTGATTGACAAGGCAACTTATTGGCTAGAAAATCTAGGGGAAGTGGTCACCACATGGGCCACCTTTATGATTATTTTTAAAGAAATTCTATCCAGTAGGTAGAATTAACCAATTGAAGATCAAGATTCACATAGCTCGCTAATGAACCATTCCATGAGACTTGAGAGAGGGTTATGGACCTAATTCAGAAATGCCTATGGCATGACATAAGAAATATGATGTTGGTCCAAAGTCTTGTAAGTGGGTTGACCCTGAGATGCAAGGGTTAGAGAGTGCCTCCTACGGATTAAGCTACATGGGCTTCATGAGGACACAATTTAAAAGGTGTTCGAGAAATTAGAAGAATCTAGCGAGTACAAACCACAAGCCGAGCCTACACTACTAGCTCCCTTTCATTCTTATCTAAGGAGGGAGCCAAGAAGACTATGAACAATCTGTCGACTGACCAAAATGTAGATATGAGGATAATAGCTGACAAGCTAACTATACTCGAACATATTTATAAGAAGGTGGACGAACTCCATAAATCAACTGAAATGGAGAAACTCGCCAAACTGCACAAGCAGATGGAAGAACTGGAAGATAAGGCATCTAAGATCCAGATACCTTCCCTAACTGTACTCCCTTCTCCCATTCTCCAACTTCACTACATTCAAGGGGAAGGGGTAGGGCAATAGAGTTACTGGGGTGGAGATCAAATCTTCACCCAACAAATCGAAGAAACACCTACACAAACAGTATACAAGGAATGTCTACAACTCGTAGAGACAAATGGAGTCTGGTATAATATGGATCTCATCAACCAACTGGAACCCAACTCTACTCCGAACCCTCGTCCACACCAACTGCGTCCTGGCTATCAGCCTCAACAGCAACAACAACAGTGTTAGTTCCAGCAGTAACATCCGGGTTATCAGAACATGCAGCCACAATCGCAGCAGTAGTACCATCGTCAAGGCCAACAGGGCCAATACTGGTAGGGCCAACAGCCCTAGCCCAGGCAAGGACAGGGATCTTCCTCTTCGTTCTCTCCGGAACTCCAATGAGTGCTGGATGAGCTTCACGACATGAGTGTTGATATTAATCGACTCTCCATGTGGAGAGATGAGTGCATTGCACTCCAAATTGCTATCCCAACTCAAGTCCAAGCCAACCTTAATAATCTTGGACACAAAGATCGGGTACCAATCTCACAATATTCTTTACCTGAATATGAGATATTTTCACATGATTTTACAAATCATATTTTTCTCAGGAGCGGAAGACAGTAACTATGCCTGATAGAGCTAGGGAACGTGGTGACACAGCCCCAATGCCATACCTATGCATACACCTAGGGAATAAGAGGAGGAGAGACTACAACCCCTACACCGGAGCACCACAATACCTCAGAATCGAGCAAGTCTGAAGCAGATGATGAAGACTCACCACAATAGCAACACCCCCCATAGCCACAAGTGTCATTTTCTATCCTAGTTCAATTCAGAATCCTACTATCAGTGTCTATTCGAGTCATGTACAACCTTCAATTTTCAATAAAAGTGATGTTTCAGTTCCTAATCATGATCACTCATTCCCTTTCCCCCATGCTCTAATGGTTGGAAAGAGGAAAAACTTAAAAACCCAAAAAAATGATGAAGAGATGGCTCATATATGTAGATAAAACATCAAGGTCATGTTATCACTAGATGAGACGATAGAAAAGATCTGGCTTTTAGAAAATACCTTAAGGTGAGATGCACACCAATAAGGGTTAGAAGAAAGAACTCAAACTGAACAAAGAATCATATCATCTCCATTGCTACATCTCGTTTAATCAGAAATGAGCTTCCAATGAAGAAAAGAGACATGGTTGCACACTTTGCGATTAGCCAGATCAATGAGATCAAGTTTGGTAGAATTCTATTAGACAACGGTTCCTCTATCAATCTCATGCCCACCACACTTTATGAAAATCTTAATCTGGGGGCTCTTAGGAAGTCAAGAGCCGTACTTCAATTTGCTGATACATCAACTAAAATACCCAAGGATGAGATTAGGAATGTTGTAATAAATATCGAGGGACAGAATTATCTAGTGGATTTTACATTACTTGACATGGATGTCCCTAGGAATTTGAAAGATTATTAGATGATCTTAGGGTAGCCCTTACTTAGGACCGCAGGAGCCTTATATAACCATACCTCAGAAAAAATCTAATTTATAGATATTGAACTAGAAATGAAGCAACTCGATTCCAGAGACCCGATACTAAATCCAACACCGAGTCAAGAACTTCCGAGATAAAGGCATATTGTAGCATAATAACGACAATTAGGCCTTGGAGAGAGAACCTAATCACAGTCATGGAATCACTCTCATATTGAGAGGACATTGTCAATCAGTTAGTCTGCTAGCTCATTCAAGAAAACACTCTCTGTGCATCATCCTACACTCCCAAAGAGTCAGAGGTCTATGTAGACCTATCAGTACCATCTCTTTTAGGATAATCCTGGAGTGAGGAAGACGGGCCAGACGTGACTTTCATTGAAACACAACACATATCTAGTGATCGTAACCCCAAAGCTATCCAGTTCGTGGTAGATGTAGTTACATAGGATCCATCCACAACACAATCAGATTCAGTAGTGATAGAGCCATATTTCTTGGACTATATTGATATTATCCGATCTCAAACCATTGCCCCCTACTCTCAAATATGCCTTCTTTCAGGACCTAAGGGAAAGTTTCCGATCATCATCAACTCACATCTAACCGAAGAGTAGGAAATCTGCCTGCTAAGAGTATTAGAGAAAAATCGCAAGGAAATAGGCTGGAGATAGTTCGATCTCCAAGGGATAAGTTCATATCTTTACTTACACCATACACACCTTGAGGAAAATGATAAAACCTCTCGTGAATTCCAGCATAGTCTGAATCCAAATTTACAAGAAGTGGTTAAGAATGAGATAGAAAAGTGGTTAGAAAAATTGTGTGGAGAAGGGTTCATTTATCCCATCTCATACTCCAAGTAGGTGCCACCTGTACACGTAGTCTCAAAGAAGTTGGGGCTCCAAATTGTCACCAACGAGGAGGGAGAGGAGATCACGACACGAGTACTCGCCTCTTGGTGAGTCAATGTGGATTACATACGTCTGAATGCTGCTATGAAAAAGGATCACTTCTGCTGTCATTTATTGATTGGATTTTGGAGAGATTGGTAGGAAGAGAATACTTTTTCTTTCTAGACGAGTAGTCAGGAGACAACCAAGTAGCCATCGCACCCGAGGACCAGTAAAAGCAACATTCACTTATCACTTCAGTACTTACGCTTTCAAGCGCATACCTTTCAGGCTATGCAATGCCCCTAGAACTTTTCAGTGGTGCATGATTACGGTATTTACCAACATGGTTGGAGATTTCCTAGAAGTGTTTATGGATGACTTCTTGGTCCA
This sequence comes from Ottelia alismoides, assembly GCA_037367405.1. Classification (NCBI taxonomy): domain Eukaryota; kingdom Viridiplantae; phylum Streptophyta; class Magnoliopsida; order Alismatales; family Hydrocharitaceae; genus Ottelia; species Ottelia alismoides. The sequence goes on from JAZKJV010009354.1 coordinate 303,654, forward strand.
TGGTGATTCATTCAATGATTGTCTCGTGCACCTGGACCGAGTTCTCGAGAAATGTAGGGAGGTTAGTCTGATGCTCTCCTGGGAGAAAAGTCATTTCATGGTAAAGGAGGGCATCATGTTGGGGCATGTCATCTCCAAGAAGGGAATGGATGTTGAACCATCCAAGGTGGATGTGATCAATAAACTCGAGCCACCAACCAATACCAAGCAAGTACGGTCTTTTCTAGGGCATGCTAGATTTTATCGAATATTTATTAAGGATTTTTCGAAAATTGTTCGACCGCTGACCGAACTCATAGGGAAAGACTTTGAGTTCATTGTAGATCATAAGTGTCTTGAGGCCTTCGAGGTGTAAAAAAGAAGATCATGAAATCTCCCATTCTGCAAGCCCTTGACTGATCTCTTCCCTTCAAGATCATGATCGATGCCTTCGATTTTTCAGTCGGGTCTGTGCTAGTACAGAGCTATTTACTACGTAAGCAAGGTTTTGGATCCACCTCAGAAAAATTATACGGTGATAGAAAAGGAAGTGCTTGTTGTAGTCTTTATCTTAGAAAAATTCAGATCTCTACTTCTAGGATCTAAGGTAATAGTGAAGACAAATCATTCTGCCATCCGACACTTATTGAAAAAGAAAGACGCAAAGGCATATCTTCTCATATGGATACTTCTACTTCAGGAATTTGATTTGTAGATTAAAGATGAGCCTGGACTGAAGAAGGTGGTGGCTTACAATTTATCTCAGATCGAACAAGATAAAAATCCTTGTTTTAGAATCGATCTGTAGACCCTTTCCAGACGAGTCAATTTATGTTATTGACTTCCTCCGATGGTATGCCGACATGTTTAACTATCTTGGCTCTAACAAAGTTCCCCAAGGTTGGCCCAAGAGTAGAATTGACTGACTTAGGTCAGAATCTAGACATTACCATTGGGAGGATCCGTTCCTTTTCTTTAAAGATCGGATTGTATATAGAGAAGATGTATTCCTCAGGAGGAATACTAAAGTGTCCTCAATCTATGTCATACCTTGGAGTTAGGAGGACACAACTCCGGGAAGAGGACCACTGAGAAGATATTGCAACGTTGATTTTACTGGCCGACCTTGTCTAAGGATGCCTACAATTTTTGTCAGGTCGTGCCCGATCTGTCAAAGAATGGGAGGGACCATTGGTCCCAGGATGCCATGCATATGCAAGTAGTAATCATATGCGATGTATTCGATGTATGGGGCATTGACTTTATGGGCCCATTCCCAAAAAATCATGGATTTGAATATATTCTTCTTATGGTAGACTATTTGTCAAGGTGGGTGAAGGCTATCCCTACTTGAGCCATAGATAGTAGAATCATCTATAAATTTCTGAAAGATCATATTATATCAAGATTCATGATCTCTAAGGTTCTGATATATGACGGGGGTAGCCACTTTTGTCAACCGGGAGGTGAAGAAGTTGACTAAGGACTACGACATTGAGCATTGTGTCTCTAAACCTTACCACCCACAATCTAATGTCATGACAGAGGTGTCAAATAGGGAGATCAAAGGAATTTTACAAAATCTAGTCTGCTCTGACAAGAAGAATTGATTCCAACTCTCGGACCATTTTCTATGGTCTTACAGGACGACTTACAAGACCCTATTAGGTACCTCCCCATTTAGAATGGTATTTGGAAAACCATGTCATTTGCCTACCCAATTAGTGCATAAATCAGAATGGGAAATCAAAAAGATCAACTGAAATTTTCACTAAGGAAAGAAGAACAAAGATGTATACTTAAATGAGCTTCAGAAATCAGAAACCATGCATATGAGAACAACAAAATCTACAAGGACAATTTAAAGAAATGGGATGACAAGCACATTAAAACAAAGAGCTTCGTCCCAGGGCAGAAAGTATGGTTGTTTAATACCAGGTAGAAAATTTTCCACGGCAAACTGAAATCGAAATGGATGGCACCTTTCATCATTAAGGAAGTATACAATAAGGGTAGTGTCACAATTTCTGAGACAATAGACAATACACAAACTTATCTAGTCAATGGATAACTGTTTAAGTACTTCATCGAATCACATGAGCAATTGGTACATGTTGAACATATCTTCTTCACACAAGGCACAGAATCAGACGAAAGACCCCCTTGGCCCATATGAAACGTTGATATGAAGTCATCCTCTTCATTGCAGCTAGAAGATTCAATCAATCACTTGTTTATTCACCCCTGATCTACTCGATCCTCAACCTATGAGTGTCCGATCTTACTTAGGCTGACCTGAGCCTAAGTATAGGGGGGATGGTATCATTGTGTATACATCACTTCTATTCTTTCCCTCTCAACATCAATCACCCCATTTTTTGCTCTTTTGCTAGGCTTAGGCCCTCAAAAGCCTAAGTATAGAGGGGGTGAATCAACTTCTTATTCTTTTCACTCAACTATATTTTGTATGAGCTAGGTCTACATTTCACTTTGTGCCATGAGGATAGAGCACAATATAAGTATGGTGTTGTGTGTATGTATTTATTCTATATATTTTATCCATAGCTCATACTTTAATTGTTTTCATCCAAAATCGAGTAGGGAACAAGTTGTGTATATTATGTATACTATACTAAATTCTTCATGTAAATAACAACCATTTCATGAAAAAAATAAAGAAATAGCGAGTATAAAAAATAAAAAAATCGATAAAAAATCTTTTAAAAAACTAACTAAATTAAGGTTTTATCCCTGACATTTTCACTATCACTTAATACTAGAGGAATGAAAGAAACATGGATTTTTAAGGTACTTTGATTCAGAGTTAATCAACCTTAGTCGTTAGGGTTTGAGACTTAATAATCCACACTTCCTTAAGTTTGAAGATATGAGTCCTATATTGCATGCTTAATCTCAAACTTTAAGAATATGGTCAGCACATCACTTGCACAACTGCATGAATGATGAGATGAGTTGAGATTTTACTTGAGGGACATAAAACAAGTAAGGAGGATCCACATCTGTGAAGTGTCAATCCCCCTCCCCTCATTTTCTTTACCCTCATTTTCTTTACAACCTTGTTGATTTAGATGGGGAAAAGTGTAACTACATATGATGCTCTCAGTTTGAACTTTCTAATACATAGAGCCTTCCTGAAAACATATGCTATATAGGATGATTACTTCTCGAGGGTTCCTTATGAATCCTCAACTCCAATCCTCAAGCTTTTTGCTTTTCTAATGACCTAATTAAAATATGTTCACAAGAATTTACCAAGGTAGTTGTCTTCCCGAGCTTAAGCTATAACAATTCTTTCCATTATCTTCTTCATTTTAATGAAAAGGAAAGCTATTACTCAAAAATTAAAGTGCTTCCTTTCCCTCAACTCTCATTTCTGCAATTTTCTAAGAACGCACTCACGTCCTAATGTGTTTCTTTTGACTTTCCTGTCAATTTTGGAAATATATTCTGAAAATGGATGGAAAATATGCTCGAGTCCTATCTAGGCTTAAGACTCATTTCTTATATCCACATATTATCAGAAGTCAGCTTGTATTTATTTAATAAAACCATTTGCGGGTTGATGCTCTCAGCTCCGCATTTTCTTTGACCCTCGCTTAATTCTCAATTCTTCTGCGCATTTGATCATGTAGACTCTGCTAAATCGACCATCCCTTTCATGACAAAAAAAGTTTAATTACTAATAATATGCCATTCTTAAAAACATTTCATATTGTAGTTCCACCTTGATTTCTAATGTGACATTCTCTTGACTCTTCTCCTTACATGTTAATCTGAACACAAATCTCCCCTCCTTCCTATTTGCCATAAAAATAATCAGTAAATCTTCCCTTTGATTTTGAGAGAACACATGTCAATGAGCCAATAAGTGAAGGGAGGTTAAACCTCTCACGTCAGGTTATAAGGAAAAAGGAATCAAATTCATAAAGAAAGGTGTTCATCATATGAACACCAATGCAATTGTATAACTAAAAAGTCGATTACTAGTGTGAAGCTGCCATAATATAGGAAACATTTACAAACTATTTCATATAATCACAAGAGTATATAGTAATACCTTTTAAAGTGTAAGTCTCTAAAGTAAGAGACCTCCTAAATTAAGTCCGATCGGATGATGCTTTCTGTCGTCGGTACGGTAATAACTCATGGTGCTTCCTAGAACTTGAGATCTTCTCCACCAAGTTGTCAATGCAAAAAGAGATCAAGAATGATCTCTACCAGAAGTTAAGTCCTTCTACATGTACACAAAGCATGAGGAAGAAGGCTACTCCTCTCACGAATGACCTAGCCAACATAGAGGAAGATGAGGTAATAATGGTGGAAGACTAGGGTTTTATGGAGATGTGGATGTGAACAACCAAGAGAGATTTATGAAAACAGTTTTCTACTCTAACCTTTCTTAATTCTAAAGACAATACTTGCTCTCTATGGACTTGAATTGTCAACTAATGGAAAGAGATGCCAAGCCCCTCTTTAAATGCAAGGGAAGATGTCTATGAGGAGTCATACTCTTCAATGTAGATGGCCACATCATGGAGATTGAATTTATTTTGTATGGATATGATGGATTCACAATCATTCAAGTAGTTGTCCAACCAATTAGCCAACATTATCACCCTAAATAAAACCAACATATATGGAGTCCTACTCCATATAGGACGGCCACCTGGAATGCATAGTGAGCATCCCCATGGCACGCATGGTGGATGCCTACATGGATTTCTCTCCCATTTTAATTCCAATATGACTTGATATTTAATTCTTATCTCTTAATTGATATACATTTCAATTTATTTATAAATATAATTATAATGAAATTTATAAAAACATCCTCCCAATAAATGAATCCAAATCATTAGCCAAAATTAAATGTCAATCCAATTCACATTTAATTATGGTATCATATTCACACATATCTTGAATGTATATAAATCATATTCATATATTAATTATTATAAATATATATTCATATTAATTAATATCCGATAATGTGAATCATATTCATATATTCTCATATGCATGATAATAACAATTATTATCTTGATATTAGATATCTCAATGTATAAATCCTAATCCAATTAGGGCTGGTGAGCAACATTCGCGGATACTTGGATAATGTCGGGGAGATTACAATATACATATGCGATGACTTGATATCCAATATATGGATTAAACCTATTTCTACATATCCATTTTGATCCATTTCTTCAAACCATTTTGGATTCCTTTTCATTTTCATTTTGGTCCATTTCCATTTTCAATATTTGGATCTAGAAATAGATACTAAAATGGGCTGAGAATTAATCCATATTCTCAAAATGAAGCCATTGAAATCCACTGATTTCATCATTCCCTCAGAATGGAAGGGTCATGATATACATTTTATTATGATTGCACCTAGGATATTCCCAATACTCAATCATCCTACATATTGAAGGACTTTGATTAAATCCAAAGTTCAAACCCATGTTTGACTTTCTTCTTTAATAATTTATCAACAGATTTCTCAATCAGTTATTATGTGACAAAATCAATCATATACTTTCCATATATATATATATTCATTATCCTGAATTCTTATCTTATTTCATAAAAAAGATGACCATGAATGGAGTTCACTGTGACCCCCATATCTCTTGATTGAGCTTTATTCATTGGTTCCAAAAGTATGGACATGTATGATTCCTTCAAGAGATCATATATCTCATATCTCCTCATATGCACAGAAGTGTGCTAGTATATAGTCCTTGTATAGGTCATCAACCTAACGGTAGGCCAAATGTGCGAACTTGGGCATATGGATTGATATCTATCTCTAGTCAAAGGATGTGTGCATGTTCATGACAATATATGATATAGGTCTTTAATATGTCAATCATGTTGTACCACCAGTTTGACTTAAAGTCAAAATTTTGACTTTTTTCAACATACTGACTTTCTGTCAACCTTTGACCTCTTAGTCAACACAGATTTTTCTATCAACATGTTGACTTTTTGCCAATACCTTGACTTTTAATCAATACTTTGACATGACTAATTTGATACCTTAGAATCTTTGTTCCTACTTAGAGGACCTACATTAAGAGGTATATCAGGTTCAGTCTTTAAAGAAATTTCATCTCTTTCTCAGATTAGAGATTAATTTTTAGTATCATTTGGTTATGCCAGTTGTCTATCTAACTCTTTCGATAACAATCAGGCATCAATCTCTATGTTCTAACTTTTTAGATCAATAGTTGTATGATATTAATACGGTCACATTACATTATCCTAATTATACCAAGGGAACTTAATTAAGTATAAACATAAATATTTATTTTAGATGGTAAAATAAAATAACTTTTGTTGTATTAATGGGTTGCCAAGGGCTTATAAGTCTAATAAAAAAAGGTTACCCCAACACTCTTATTACCACCCCACCAACCTCATAAACACCCCACCTCACAACCACCCCAACACCCGCACTCATACACCTGCCACCTTGTAGCATATCCTCATAGTACAATCACAACCACTTGAATACCCTCATTGACATCCCACCACCTCACAACCCCAGCACAATAACCCTAATACTCTCAAGCCCCAACTCAAGCGCACCCAATCATAGACACCTCATCACCTAAATTCCACCCTCACAAACAGCTCAACACCCTTACAACCACTACCTCAAAAGTATCCCAATAACACCACAACGCACCCCCCCACACACCCTCTCTACCCAACACCCTAAGAGCCCACCTTAACCCCTTAAAATCCCACCCCAACGTCCACACAACCACTCTCCTATCCTCACTCACTTCCCATCTACCTCACAACCCATCTTACAACCACATAAAGACTCTCACAGAAACCCCACCACCTCACAATGCACTCTCACATCTCCCCTCCTATGATTCATCTACCCTACACTAAAATTTTGGCCTCAATTCCTATATAATAACATACCAAAATCGCATAAAAGAAAAAATAATAAAACTAAAATTGATAATAAACATGGGCTAGTTGTATATTATTAACTTAAAAATAAGCTTAAGGATTAAAGTAAATTAAATCTAGAAAATAAGGAATTAAACATTTGTATATATTCACATACATAGACACACACAATCTCATGTTATATAAAATTGACATGAAGCTAGCTCCATTGTGTAGATTTCACAAATCTAATTCAATAAAAAATCCTAAATAATACTAACTTGTGCGTATTGCATGTAATATGAAACCTTAGCTTAAGCTAACTAAGAATTCAAATCTGATTTTCTACTTTATAACAATCCCCTATAAAACTATAATCACATTTAATGATGTACATTCAGTTATCTATAAAATAAGATGTGAAATTGGATTTTAATACTTTATTGTATATTGTACAATTGTAATTTTGTACTTGTCTATTATGTACAAATTTTCATATTTTTATTTATTTATTTTATTCATTGCTTTAATTTGTATTTTAGTTACTACAAAAAATTAAAAGCAAAAAAGTCAAGAAGTAAACAAAGAAGAGTAAAAACAATTTTGTATATACTTCCATGTTCATTTATTCAGAGCACCCTTCTTTATTTTTTCCTTTTTCTCAATTTAAAAATCCAAAAAATATGTTGATGTGTAAATAGTATATTAGTATTTTATAAAAAAAACTGCATTATAATGATTAAAAGAATGACAAAGAAAAATAAAAGACAAAAAGCTAGATTTTTATAGTTAAAAAATATATTGAAATATTTATATTTTATGTATATTGCTTATTTTAGATTTGATGTCTTCATTGAGACTCTAGATCTCATTGATATATAAAACTTTCATGTTGAGAAATTTTTTTATTTGAAGTCATATCCTATTTTGTTCTTATTTTTCTTTAATTTTATCTTTACTAATTTTTAAGTAGTTGAGAGTGTAGGTCAACTTTTAATTTAGGGAACCATATGGCACCTCTCCACTTGCAGTGCATTATCACCTCACACCTCTACTTGACCACGTCAACACTCCCATGACCCGACCCTTCTTTGGTCTCCACCCAACTACAAATCACTACTTTAATGGTTGAACATGCCTTAATAAACTCCTCCATCAACCTATCTGATGAGCCGACCACCGACTAGGGTTAAGCATCAAGATAAATCAATGGTGGTTGTGACCCCAGTCAGTAAGCAGACTCAACAAGAAAAAGAAAACCACTCTACAAAGATCAAACAATCGCACAAAATTTAAGCGGTCTCGCTATTAATTTTACCTAGTATAGGAAACATGGTCGAACACAAGGAGCACGATAATGTACAAAGTAGTCAAATTTCTTAAATAAAATAAAATATATTTTTGGTGGTTTTATTTTTATAAATTTTTAAATTTTTTAATAAGGGAACAAAATCAAGAAATTAAGAAATCAAGGCATACAACAAGCTTTTAGAATTTTATTTAAGACTAAAAATGCTTAAAAATTAAGATAAAAATATTTTTTGAATTTTAAAATTTTTAAGTGTTTTTGGTATGTTTCTGGGGATGTTCTGATATTTTTGTGATCTTATAAAAATTAAACAAAGGCTAAAAATGTAAATAGTACATGACCAGGACTATATTGCAAGTTAGAAACAATTAAAATGCCCCAAGTCCAAGTTATAATTTTTATGAGAAAATACAAGCAAAAACCTATAAACAGGAACTAAAATGATATTTTTCTTATTTTTCTTGAATTTTATATGATTTTTATAGCTTTTTAGAAGTTTTGCGATTTTTAGGGTTTTTATGATGAGTTTTAAAACATAATTGCCATTGGAGATAAAAACACACAAAAACACACAAGCAAGAATTTTTGTGGATTTTTTAAGGTAATGTTATAATTTCTTATGGATTTTCTAAAATAGACATGACACTTTTTATGGGTTTTTTATTTTTCAAAAATAATAAATGCTGTGAAAAGCAATCCACAAAAATCATAAAAATACTACATGTCAACAAGAGTTAACAATAATTTTTAGGGAATTTTTTAGAGTAATTTGGTATTTATTAAAAAATAAGAGATTGAAAGTTTATAGGAACCTGTATGCTATTAAAATAAAGTTCCGAACCAAATAATAACATAGATGAAAAGTACAGGGCGTAACTTGCAAAATATCCAAGCAAACACGTACGCAACACAAGAACTGGGCTCGCAGGGGTATAAATGCAAATCTCAAAAACTTGCCATTTAAATCATAACATCCATAAAGTACATGATAGAGAATGCAAATAACCAAGAAAGGCACGTGAGACTACACGTGAGTTCAAACAAATAGGATCTAAATGCAAATATGTAAAAGCAAGGGGTCCAAACTGCAAATTATCCAAAATAAAATGAACTGTGACAAATATTTACACGACTTAATAGTAAATGCAAAACACAGAGAGGGTAAAAGCGAAATATACCCTTGTTCGGCACGTGCGGGGCACGTGGGAACACGTCAAGAGCTCTGGTGGAGGCACGGATGTGAGAACCTGATCAACTGGCGGCCTCAGATCTGACGCTCTAAGGAATGTCGACAACGTGTGGTCGTGATGCACTGCTACAGTACGGTTCTGACGATTCTGGAAAAGGTGTGGATGTATGGTTCAGATTCGGTCCCTAATCTTGATCGACTGTTACGAATAGGGCGCAGATGTACTACCTGGATCGAAACTGGGGGCAAAGCTCCTGATCGACAGTGGAAAGAGGTCCTGGAACAACTTGTCGGGGATGAACTTTAACAGAGTGAGGATGAAGATCCATCAATCAGATGAAGGCTCGGAAGAGTCCAACAAGGTCGTGAGCGCACTCCGCATCTGGTGAGACGGTCCGATGGAGGAATCAGCAGTCGGATGGGAAGGACGAGGCAGCTCCGCCTGCATCTGCTCCGCCCGAGCAACTGAGGCCTCAAATGGATCTCCCCGCGCGCAGGAGTACCTGCAAATGGTAGGGTGACTCAGGGGCGTAGCTCCGGTCGAGGTTATTGCATAAGTAATAGGAGAAGCGACTGGGGAATGCTGATTGGGTATCCATCATACGTGGAGGAAAGAGACCGAGCCTAATCTCGCTCTGAGGAGCAAGGTTCATGATGATCAGGTTGTGGGGGGAGGCGAATCTTGAGTCGAGGAATCGATCTGTGGTGCTGGGGATGAATGTCGAAGCTCTAGACCGGAGGTAGGAGCTAAGGTGTGTGTGGCGAAGAAAGATGGAAAGATTGGATCGGAAGTGAAAGTAGCGTGTATAGGAGAGGTACCTGAAGGTTTAGAGGTGCTCCTACGCTTTAGGTGAAGATGGTCGTCGGGGTAATGGCCTCGACCACGCTGCGGCAGGTGAGGAGGCTACACGCGGTGGAGAGGTCCAGCCACGTCGAGCTACGAGCCTCCTGGCGACATCTTGAAGGTCCTATTCCACTAACCCGATGGTTGTCACTTCAACGAGGATGGATAGGGTGGAAATGAGATGCGAGGGACGAGCTGAGACGTCAGGAGGTGAGGCAAAAGGTTTTATAGGCATTTCGGAGGTCTAGAAAGATTGGCATGGTGCACGAAACCCTAAAGTGATTCGGATCAATTGAAGGACCTACGAGAATGTTGAATGTATGAGGAATCTCGGGTTCGGATCTCGATGCAAGAGGAGCTCAAAACAGGGCAGGAAAAATCGGAGAAGGAGCTCCAACAAAGGGATGGCGACCCACCCCGAGCTAGGAGGGGGCGTTGATCGGAGTCAACAAACCCTCCTAGACTAATCGGAAAAAAGGAATATACAAAATAATTCTAAATTCAATAAGAAATAATAAATGAATTCAAAATAAATAGTGTATAAAAAAATATTTATTACTTTTCAAAGTATTTCTCTGTGATTTTTAATTATTTTTATGAAAAATGAATTAATGTGTATACAATATATAGTACTATATACATGTATATTATACCTATGTATTATGTACAATTATTTTTAATATTGGCATAAATACCCTTAATTTATATTTTCACTATTTACAACATATTTTTAGGAGTATAAATAAATTTTTATTTTATTTTTACAAATTATTTACATATATCTAATAATAGGGAATATGCTATATACAAGTGTATTTTATACAATGAATGGGGAATTTTTATTTTTTTCATATTTTTCTTTTATTTTATATTTATTTTTAGGAATATCTACAAGGTTGTAAAATAATGGGCGAGTTTTATTTGTCAAAAATAGATATGTACAAATATAGGTAAGATATATATAATACATAGTGGGCCCTATCTCTCGCTACTTATTTTATTTTGCGATCAGGTCAAGGCTTGACCCTCTCTTGGGATTTGGGTCACTCTGTATTTATTCTAAATACATCACTCCTTTTTCTTTTCATTTATTCTTTTATTTTTTCACAAAGATGCATGCTAAATATGCAATATTAACACATGCATGCAATTTGCTAACTTATTGTATTTACAAATATTTACATGATGCTTTGCCAAGAAAAATAACTAAAATAAAAGAATAAAGATTGAGCATCAGGGATTCATCACCCCCTATACTTTACCTTTGCTAGTCCCTTAGCAAACACTTATTTGAAAAAGAAGTGAAAAGAAAAGAAAAGAAAAAGAATCAAGCATGATTATTAAACTTTTCTTCATTAAATTGAAGTATGGAGCTCAGTCAGACCTTTGGATTATTAGTTTGTCGGAACCTTATTGGGAAATAGGTTTAAGACTCAACAACCTCTAAGTTCCTCCATCCTATGGTCAAGACTCGTCAGTAATCCAGATCTAAATGAGTCTATATACGCAAACTCTAATGATTATGCATCTTTCCTTGTACGGTGTAAGTGATATATAGCTCCCCACCTCAGAAATGACAAGGCAACAACCTCCGTCAACAAGGTAACTCTAATTCCCTAGTCCAACAACTCTTTCCTCAAGGAGCGGGGTATTCCCTTCTAAGTTCAAGTTCAACCAGCTCAAGAAGAGGGGGAAAGAAGAGAATGGACTGTAACTAGTGTAGTCACGTATCCCTGGGAGCTCAACTAGTGTAGCTAAGTCTCCTGCTACAAGCTTCATGAGATAAGAAGTTTGGATACATAATCTTTGCTTCATTCACTATATACACTCTGACATGCATTTTATTTTCAATCAGGCCTGTCCTCTTTTTTTTGGAGTTTTTCTTGATTTTTGCACCTTTTTTTAGATGTGAATATGTGCAACATACCTACATGGTGCATCATATACACAAGGAGTTTTTCTTCTTGAGCTAGTAGAATATCCCTCTTTTGAAGCATTATTACAACCCATGACTACTGTCTTTAGACCTCAATGCTACAAGATCAAGTTGTGCAAGGAAGAATGCAAGAATTTTTAAATTTTTTTGTGATTTTTAGGTATAAAGTTTTTAGCCATTTTATCAATTAACAAACTCACATAAAGTACGAGTTATAGCTAAAGTATATATACAATATATACGACACCCCCTATACATAGCTCGAACGATGTCCCCAGAGTGATCAAAGAGTGATGAAAGGAAGACATAACTCATGTTGAGTATTGGAAAGTAAAAAAGAAGGGCTATACTGCAACAACGAATAAACGAATGCAATAAATAGAAGTCAGTGATCCCTCTATACTTAGGATCAAATAATCCTAAGTATAGAATTCTGTATATAAGGGGAAGACCGAGGGTTAGAATGTACAGGGTCTATCTTCCCTATACTTAGGGTAAAATATCCCTAAGTATAGACAACAAAACAGAGGTAGAAAGAGTCAAAAGAATAATCACAAGTCTGACACCCCCCATACTTAGGGTAAAGTACACTTGAAGTATAGCATAATCAGAAGATGAAGATGAGGTATTAGACCAAAGAATGTTTTAACTGGATCTATACAGCTACGAGGAGAAGTGATAATCAGGCATGAGATGCAAATGATGTGAGTCAAAGACCACATCTCACACAAAATGAATAGGGGCAATGTCAACGATCAGTAGGTCATGGTCTAAATAAGGCTTCAATCGCTGACCGTTAACTCGAAAGGTGGATTCGGATGACATCTCAGATATATCAATGCTTCCATTGTTGTGCACTTTTCGGACCAAGTATGGTCCCTTCCATTTGCTTTGCAATTTCCATGGAAATAATATCAACCTGGTATCGAAATACCATACTCGTTGGTTCAGCTCAAACCGCTTATGGTTGATATGAGAATCATGACATATCTTCACTCTATCTTTATATTATAGGCTATTTGAAAAGGCTGTGTCTCTAAGCTCCTCCAGGGCTGCCAACTTTGCTTTCTTATGATATCCTATACTCTCTAGATCCAATAATAAATCAATGACTACCCATAGTGACTTATGCTTGATTTCCATAGGTAAATGGATGGCTTGCCATTAACGAGACGAAAGGGAGATATACACAAAGGTGTCTTGAAGGAACTCTGATATGCCCACAAGACCGAGTCCAAAAGTTGTGACCAATCCTTTCGGTCTGAGCGGACGACCTTCTGTAGAATAGTCTTGATCTCCTTGTTCGATACTTCAGTAAGACCATTGGTCTGAGGGTGATATGGAGTGGCAACTCGATGTTCTATGTTGAACTCGTTAGCAAGGGCTTTTACCTTGTCGTTGATAAAGTGAGTTCCCCCATCTGATATCAATACTCTAGGAACCCTGAACTGTGAAATGATATTCTTCCTTAAAAATCGGCAAACAGTCTTAGCATCTGCAGTTCGAGCGGGGATGGCCTCAACCTAACAACTTACATAATCCACAACCAATAGAATGTACTCGAATCCATGACTCTTAGGGAATGGACCCATGAAATCGATGCCCCATGTGTTAAAAACCTCACAGGAGTGAATGGGATACATCGGCATCATATCACGCTGTCCACAGGTGCCCATCCTCTGACAATCAGTACACCTCTTCATGAATTTAGCAGAATCCTTTAAGAGGGTAGGCCACCATAGGCTGGATTGGAGCACTTTTTGTGATGTCCTCCTCTCAGAATGATGTCCTCTTGCCTCAAGCTTGTGACAGTATGTGAGGATGCTATGATGTTCCTTCTGAGGAATGCACCAACGCCAGACGCTATCCCCTCCCTAATGATAAAGGATAAGATCCTCCCAATGGTATGACTTGGCCTTCGCAAGGAAGGTCTCAAGTCACTGCCTTGGCCAACCTTGTGAAACTTTCTTGGCGACAAGATAGTTCACAATGTTGGCATGCCATGGAAGCGATGCAATAGTAAGGATCGCCTCATCTTGGAAGGTCTCTGTAATAGGTGCCATCTGCTCTGATTCCTCAAGGTTCTCTAATCATGAGAGGTGATCCGCCACCACATTCTTGACTCCAGGCTTATCCTTAATCTCAATGTCAAACTCCTGGAGTAGAAGGATCCATCTGGTCAATCTGGCTTTGGCATCCTTCTTTGCCATAAGGTACCTGATGGCAGTATGATCTGTAAAAATTATCACTCTGGATCCAAAGATATAAGATATGAACTTATCTAAAACAAAGACTACAGCTAGCATCTCCTTCTCTGTGACAGTGTAGTTCTGCTGGGCGACATCCAAAGTACAGCAAGCGTAGTGAATGGAATATGAAAACCCATCCCTCCTCTATCCTAGCACAACCCCTATGGCAAAATCACAAGCATCCGTCATGATCTCAAATGGGAAAGACCAATCAGGTGGCTGAAGGACAGGAGCCTCAATAACTAACACTTTGAGAGTCTCGAATGACGCTAGACACTTATCATCTACAATGAACTCAGTGTCTTTCGTCAGCAGATCAGTAAGCGGTCAGGCAATACAACTGAAATCCTGAATGGATCGTTGGTAGAAACCAACATGCCCCAGAAAGGACCGTAACTGCCACAAATTGGACGGTGGATTGAGTTTCCTAATGATACCCACCTTGGTTGGATTGACCTCCATGCCCCTATTGGAGGTGATATGACCTAGCACCATCCCCTGAGTCACCATGAAGTGACTCTTCTCCCAAGATAAGACAAGATGGACCTTGATATAGCATTGAAGTGCATTGTCTAGGCAGTCAAGACAAGTATCGAACCCATCGTCGTAGACCGAGAAATCATCCATGAAGACCACCCACCATGTCCAAAAAGATGGACAACACGCACCTTTGGAATGTCGCTGGGTCATTACATTGACGAAAGGGCATCCGTCTGAAATCATATGTCTCAAACAGACATGTGAATGTCGTTTTCTCCTTGTCTTCGGGCACTATGGTCAGCTGGTTATAGTCGGAGGACCCGTCAAGAAAGCAATAGTGACTCTTCCCAGCCAGCCTCTCGATGATCTGATCAATAAATGGCAGTGGGAAATGATCCTTCTTAGTGGCCTGATTCAATCGTCTGTAGTCCATACAGACCCTCCAAGAAGAGGGTACCCTTGTAGCTATCTCCTCTCCAAACTCGCTCATAACTGTGGTGATGCCCGTCTTCTTGGGCACAACATGCAATGGACTAACCCACTTGGAGTCAGAGATGGGGTAGACAAAATCAGCGCTCCACCATTTCGATATCTCTTTCATAACCACATCTCGAATGTTCGGGTTCAACCGTCGCTGGAACTTGAGGGCTTAGCATCCTCTTTGAGACAAATATGGTGGGAGCACATGGCCGGACTTATCCCATGGAGATCAGCTACACTCCATAAAATCGCCTTGCGATTTCTATCAAGAACCTCCATCAAACCAGATTCTTGCTCTCCAATCAAATCCGTTGAGATAATGATTGGGTACATCTCTAGCTCACCTGCAAGGAATCTGTACTTCTTCGACTATGAACTCTGGGCAACTAGGAGCTGGAAAATCTAGCTTCTAAAAAGTTTGAATGAAAGCAACCAAATCTGCATCGGAGAACTCTCACTGATTGTGAAAATCTGGCGAAGATAACCCTGTTGGTATGTCTGTAATCCGTGCTGGCTCAATCTCCACCCTACCTGTCAGCTCTGTGGGAATCAAACATGGCAAATAATCATCAAACTTAGCCTAATCAATGTCTGAATCCGAGGGATTTGAATCATAATCACAAGAAATAAAATCTACCTTGCTATCCTGCCCGCGATCATCAGCATCAAATGTGTCCTCTGCCAAGAGTGTGCTATCAGAGCTCTCATCTTCCATAATCTGTAAATCCTCAGCATCTGTAAGCATGACAAGGGCTCGTGATACCAGATCAGACCAAACGATTTTATCATAAGTGATCACATAGTCACACTCTTGGTGGACGTCTCGCTCTGCATCTGTCATCTGCTCTGTATCGCTGGACTGCTTGGAGTAGGCTGAATCTCTCGCTCTTATGTCCTCGATCATCTCTATTTGTTCACCCTCGCCCTCAATGCAAAAGTTTACCTTCCCGCTTTCATGGTCGGACACCACCTTGGTTGTGGCCAAGAATGGTCGTCCTGGTATGATGGGGGTATATGTCACAGACTCAGGGATCTCCATGTCCAGTACAACAAAGTCCACTGGGAATTTCAGACCCTGAATTGTGACGATCATGTCCTTCAACAACCCCTTCAGCCTCTTGACAGATCTATCAGCAAACTGAAGGACTATCCTACTTTATCGAAGAGGTCCAAACTCGAATCGGTCGAGTAAGGATGTCGGAAGAAGGTTGATAGAAGAGCCACTATCTAATAGAGTCGATCGAACCGCTGCTCATGAATATGGCATCTGACATATGGAGCTCCTGCATCTGGCCTCTTGGCTGGCAATCGGTTCTGGATGGTGGAGCATAAGCACGAGCGAGCACATGGATCTCGGCATTGTGATTCCTTCTCTTCCTGCAGATGGTGGTCTTCTCTCTCAAATTCTTCTGGAAGATAGGATGTGCTGAAGTGCCTCCTCTAGAGTCATCTGGACCTAGAATCTATCAATCATCTGCTAACTGAACTGTAGCTGGTATTTCTTTTTCAGATTTTCTGTTTTATTCCCCTTTGCTAAGCGGAGGGGTTGAGGGAAGGGGATGGCTGGGATCTCCTCAGATAGAGGGTGAGGAATAGGCTACTGTGTAAGTGAAGGAGTGGAATCCATACCAATATCATCATGCAACCCATATGGACTCGAAGAAGAAGATGCAAGAACCTTTCCTTTATTCATATTTTTGATCTTTTCCACTTTTCCATTTTTTTGGGTTTTTCCAAAATTGTCTTGAGATACAACAAAAGGAAACACAACTGAAGTAGAAATGGTGGCATCAACACCACCCACGACGTCTGTCTTTGCGGCATCAACACCGCGCTTTGGCTCAGCATCTGGAAGATTGGTGGTATCATTACCATCGGTTGTCTATGAAGATATGATGGCGTCAGTACCATCAGATGGATCATCATACTTGGTGGCATCAGCAATACCGTCATCAACATCATGAGCAGCATCATCACTGCTATCCTCCTCGTCTTGTGCTCCAGGATCTCCATGTGGTCGTCGCTCAGACGAGGTGCTGCCGGTTGGCATCCTACCACTCCTAAGTGTCACAAAATCAGCGTCAAATATGTAGGAAGAAATATCACCCAAAGAATCACTAGGAGTGGTAGTCTCTGTGAACTGTACCTACTTGGACTTCCTCTTCAGATTGTTCGGGTTCGGTTTTATCTGAGCGGGTATGGTGGCCTTGCCCTTGATTATTTCCCTCATCTCTTGCCAGAACTCGTCCATCTCCTGCCGAAAGGATGCTTGCTGATTTTAAAATAGGCGGGCGAGATCGTTAAGGGATGGGTTCTCATAGACTAGTCCATGATAACCGGATGGGTCGCCTTGCTGGAAATGAGGTTGGATCTGCTGATACTGGTGAGGGGGAGGCTGAGAATACTATTGTGGCTACTGCTGCTGCCTCCACTGCTGTCCCTAATGGTTGGGACGAGAACCCTGCTGGTAGTGTTGTGATGGCTGGGAGTACAGGTTCTGCTGCTACTCGCTGCTCTAGCCACCTTGATCTGGAGGTTGTTGCTGCTGGGACGAAGTACCTCTGGTAGACCATTTGAATCCATGATGATAACGATGGATCTCGGGCTATTGTCATTCATACCAAATCCCATTGACTTCCATCAACGGCTCCTGCTCGTAAGGGGGAAGAACTGCTAGGAGCTGATCCGGCTGATACACCACCATCTGAGTTTCCTGAGGTGGTGGTGGCTGAGAGTAGTGCTACTGCGGCTGGATCGGCTCTGCCTGAATGTGATGCACTTGGCGGTACTGGGCAGATGGCTAGGTGGAGGTGCTACTGCTAGGATCCACCCATGACCTAAGATGGGGATTGAGGAGCCGTCTGTTCCTCTTGGAGACACATGATCTGGGTCTTCAGGTCACTAAGTGTCTGTGCCAACTTATCTACCTGTGTAAGGACCTGGCATTGCTTCTTCTGTATAATCTCGATGCGGTCTAGCTTCTCGCTGATAATCCCCGTGTCAGCTGCTGATGAGTCTGCTTGTGTTGTTGCTGCTGATCAAGTAGAAGGACCTGCATTGACCTATGCTATCCTCTGATAGGACACGAGCTGTGGAAGGTGCTTCCCCTACGTGTAATCCTGAGTCTGGGACATCACCATGTAGTTCTCTGCCATCTCCTCGTAGATGGATCAGACTTGGTCCTCGTCCTTGGCAAAATAGGACCCGTCACGTGAGGCATTCACAAGCCCCTACAGCTTAGGTGTCAGCCTGCAAAAGAAGCTCTGTACTAGGTTGGGCTTGGGAATCTTGTGATGTGGACACTGGTCAATTAGCTCTCTGAAACGATCCCAAGCCTTGTGAAACTGCTCGTTCAGGATAATGATGAAATTGTTGATCATCTCTCTAGCTGCGTTGGTCCGGCTGGGTGGATAGTACTTATTCAAGTACTCGGTCTGGAGCTACTCCAAGGTGGTGATGTTTCTTCCCAAATGCTTCAGCCAATAGGATGCTCTATCAGCCAATGATAAAGGGAAGGAGATCATCTTTATCGTGTCCTCATCCACGAATCTATCATGGATAGTACTGCAGATCATCTCGAACTCCTGGAGATGGAGGTGTGGATCCTCGATGGCTTATGAATCTCAGATTCTCACTCTTTATTCTTTTATTTTAGCTATTATCTTGGCAAAGCAGCATGAAAATATGTGTAAATACAATAACTTAGCATTCTGCATGCATCTGTTATAATTGCATAATTAGCATGCATTTTTGTGCAAGAATAAAAGAATAGTGGAAAAGAATAAGAATGGAGTTTTTAGAATAAATACAGAGTGACACAAACTGCAAGAGAAGGTCAAGCCCTGACCTCATCGCAAAATAAAACATGCAGAGAGAGATAGGGCTCACTTTGTATTATACATAGTGTCTAGATTTGTGTATATTATTTATATAAAATAAAATTAATTTATTCTTATTTTTACTACCTTGTATATATTTCTTAAAATAATACAAAATAAAATAAAAATCAGAAAAATTAATTAAAAATAAAATCTCCACTCATTGTACAAAACACATGTATATACATCACACCCTCTATTTATTAGGTATCATTAAAAAAATTATAAAAATAGAATAAAAATTATTTTATAATCCTAAAAATATGTTGTAAATAAATAAAATATAAAATAGGGGTATTTATGTAAAAATATAATAAAAAATACTTGTACATAATACATAAGTATATTATACATGTATATAATACTATATATTGTATATACATTAATTTATTTTTCATAAAAATATTTTAAAATTATAGAAAAATAACATGAAAAATAATAAACAATTTTAGTTATATACTTTTTAATTTAAATTCATTTATTATTTTTTATTTAATTATCTTTATTCCTTTTCCTATTTTGTCTTCTAGCGTCTTTTGTCCTTCTCCCAGTCCTCCTCTGATTGGTCCACCTCGGTTCTATTAACCGAAGTCAACTAGCCCACCAGTCACCTTTGTCTCTGAGACCGGGTTTGCTCCTCTTTTCATCGATTTATCCCGACCTGA
This sequence comes from Ottelia alismoides, assembly GCA_037367405.1. Taxonomy (NCBI): domain Eukaryota; kingdom Viridiplantae; phylum Streptophyta; class Magnoliopsida; order Alismatales; family Hydrocharitaceae; genus Ottelia; species Ottelia alismoides. Next base: position 323,599 of record JAZKJV010009354.1, read on the forward strand.
TTTGATCGTATTCGTCTTCGATCAGCGGCTCCGATTAGAGAGGGTGGATCCCAGACACACGCCCGATGCTAATCCTAGGGATTCGCTCCTCGATTCACGTGCTCCGAATCCAACTTCCTCGAACCTGCCAACTACAAAGACTCTTGGAGCAGTTCATTCTTCCACATCTTTGGCCACCGCTCTTCATCTGATGAGCTTTGTCGACCTTCCGTGAGTGATAGCAAGTGAGGGGCATCGTGTAGAGAGGTGTATGAGCCATGTAGCCCCAGATCCGGTATTTCATCCGTCGTGCTCCACCGTGCTCCGCCGTGAGGTGAGCCAAGCCTCTGGTCTCGTCGACCCATCGAGGCCATAATCCCTGGAGGTCCCCAACCTCCAGCCTAGATGACTTTAGCCATCAGGTACCTTAGTTTTGTAGGAATACTTCATTTGATTTTCTTTTTAGGAACGTAGCAGAGATTCCATCGCTGAGATCCGGCCATCTTGGCCGAAGCATCCCCTTGCCATTCCAAGACCCCGATCACCTTCATCAGACTTCCCTCCACCTTCTCCATCCATCCATCCATCTCGCTTCACTCGGAACGAGCTCTTGGTTATCCTCCTCCTTTGCCTCGTTTGAGAGCCACACAGCATCCCACTCGCCATCCTTTTCATGCTTTAACAGGTCGAGGCATTTTGCCCTCGGTCCTTCTTTTCAGCTGTGCAGGTTAGAATGCAAAAGGACCTCATCTGGAGGTCGAATCGTCAAGGCGCATCAGCTCCAGGTCGCTCCAAGACTCCATGCTTCTCCATGACCTTCTTCACGGTCTTGGAGCTTTCTGAGGACCTCCATTGCTGCGGACCATCATAGGAAGCATTTCCCCCATTAGAGCAGCTCGCGAGGACGCTCCTGCCACACGTATTGGCTGGCCGAAACTCACCAGAGGTGAGTTCTTTGCCGGTTCTTCTAGGTGTTTTCCCGACCGTCAGATCAAGGCCTATCCCAGGTCTAATTGTCACCGTCCGGTCTTGAGGGGTCTGAACCGTCAGATCCATTTGAGTATCCACCAGCAACCGTTCATAGTCGAAGGGGTACCTACAGCTCTTGACCATCCATCAATTAGTGGAGAAACTTCGACTGTTGGATTGCGCTTTAGTAAATGGTAAATATCCCATAGGCCCATCTCTATTTTGCTTTTATTTCTAAGTCCTGTAAATATTTGTTGCAGTTCATTTTATTTTGGGCGTTTTACAGTTTGGACCTCCAGTTTTTAGTATTTGCATTTTAGTCACTCGTTCACGTGATTGTTGGGTTATTTGCATGCTATGTCTTGAACTTTTGAGCTGTTAGTTAATGAATTTTAAGTTTCCAGGAATTGCATTTATGCCCCTGTTCATAGTATAATGAGTATGTGTGTGATTTAAACATACTTTTTGCAACATGGGCCCTGTATTTTTTATTTATGTTAACGTTCGGTCTAAAGTTTTATTTTTATTACATATAGGTCCCTACAAATTATTGGTCTTTTATTTAATTTAATAAATACCAAATTAATCCTAAAAATTCCCTAAAAATTACTATTGCCTCTTTTTGATACGTAGTATTTTTAGTGATTTTTGTGGATTAATTTAGTTGCATTTAATATTTTTGAAAAATAAAAAACCCCTAACATATATTCTCTCTATTTTGAAAAATACATAAAAATTCGATAAATTAACTCAAAAATTCTACAAAAATTCCTAATTGTGTGTTTTTGTTTGCTATATCTCCTGTAGCATGAAACTCAGCATAAAAACCCTAAAAATTGCAAAAGACCTAAAAACTTCTAAAAATCATATAAATTTCGAAAAAAATAAAAAATCTCATTCCGGTTCCTATTTATAGAGTTATATTTATATTTTATCATAAATTTCATACTAGGACTTTAGGGCATTTTAATTATTTTTAACTTGCCTTATTGTCCTAGCTGTGCATTGGTTGTAGTTTTCTCAATTGTTTGATTTTTATAAAATCACAAAAACATATGGAAACCCTCAAAAACTTATCAAAAACAATTTAAAATTTCAAAAACCCAAAAATATTTTTATTTAAATTTTTGAACATTTTTAGCCTTAAATAAAAATTCAAAAGCTTCGTTGTGTGCCTTGTTTTTTTGCATTATTTATTTCCTTATTCAAAAATTAAAAAATTTAAAAACCACTAAAAATTATTTTTTTTATTTTTAGAAATTGACTACTTTGTAGGTTTACTCATGCTCCTTGTGTTCGACCCTGGTTGCTATACCAGATAAAAACAATAGCGAAGATCGCTTACATTTCTGATTGCTTGATTTGTGCGCTTGAGTGGTTTTTATTTTCTTGATTGACCGAGTTGATCGATTAGGGACAACGACACTTGATTATTTTCCGCCTTATCTGATCCGCTACATCGCATTGATCAGAATGGCACCGTTGCCAGGGAGCACGACTTAGTAGTCGCTTTTATTTGTATTTGATATAACTATTTTCTGACACTCTCTCTGTTTCACTTTTTGTGCGAGGAACCACACGAGGATGCTTCGACTTTCTATTGGAGTACCTGCATCAAAGGAGGAGCAGGAATTAGTTATAAAATTTAGAATAGATTTGTTTATTTTTTTGCAGAAACTTAATTATTGTAACATTTGGACACTTGGACTCTCTTCTTGGACACTTAAACTATCGGGGTTTGTTTTGTTGAGCACCGGTGTGCTCGAGGGACCTCATCAGATTTTTCGCGATTTTGTTTTAATCACTTTTACTTTCTATTTGATTCCTGTAGATTTAGCCCCTAAACTTAGGATTTTTGGTGATTGGACGTAAATAGCTAAGGCCCAACTCCTAATTGCTTGTCTCTACCTATAGATCGTAATTGGACCTAGCTAAAAATAATTAATAAAAAGCTAACTTGATCGATTGAGAGGTCACGTGCCGCTAGAGGTCCTATACAACACCTATAGGATCCGTTGTGGTGGACACTGATCGACATCCGGGATCGGACTTCGATCTCTCTCTCTCTCTCTCTCTGATCAGTTAGTTATTGTTCTTCACGATCATTAAAAATTGCTCGTCTAAGGCCAATTTCGTCGTGTATCATATATTAGTTTATTTTCTATCTTTTAGTTCATGCACGGATCACCCTGCATATAGAGTGCTGGAGATAGGTACACATTTCTATCTTTGCATGCATCATCGTGTTTGATCGCACATTAGCTTTTTTGACTTCCCCCCTATTTTTGGACTCAAACTAACCAAAGGAAATAGAAAAATTCGTTATGCATTGTTTTTATTTGAAAAATATCTAAAAATGTGAAAATATTAAAATTGGGGCAGCTAATGCAATACACATCACTCAAAAATATTTGTTTTGAGGAGAGTCACCCCCTAATTGGTTGGTTTGTTTGTAGCGAGAGAGTGACCTGCACCCTAGGCTAGAGCCATACCTGAACTTCCTTTAGACTACCAGCTTTGCGGTTGGCTGTTATCTAGTGAGGATTTCACTGGGTAGCCAATAATCGGTCTGGGACTTCCTTAGCAGAGTGGATAGATCGGGTAGCTGGTAAACGGTCCGTAATCCATACTGGCTGGGAAAAACTAACTGTGGGATTAGGCCAGTCTCCTGGGAGCATTGTGTTCCTAACGGCTCGCTTAATCACTCATATAGACTGATTGATCACCTAAATAAAAATTAACAAGATTAACGACCGATCCTTCATGATCATCAACTCAAGAGTTGTGTAGGTGAACTTAGGGTTTGACTTCTTATCTTGGTTGCATTCCAGATCCCTCCCTCCCACCCTTAATTGTCTTCTTCCCTGTCACCATCCTTTCCCATTCCTATCTCCTGAAGATTAATCGCCCTTCACTCCAGCCGGATCTTGCAGCTTTTTCACTTTTTTCCCATCATTTCCGCCCATTCTATTGGCAGGTTGGAGCTCCGAACGACTTTCCATCTTCTCCCTCCCTACCTTCTTATACCGCACATGCTCTACAAGATGCCCGCAGAGATCAGAATGAGCAGATACGACATCTGGGCGAGCCCTTTGGTGAGATAACAATGCATTCCATAGGCGATCATATTGAGCAATTGCGAGCTTCAGACGACTTCTATGATAGGATGATGGATGAGCACACTAATTAGGAAGCACAATCATCTTCTATATTGAGTCCCTTCATTCTGGATTTGGAGTTTATTCAGCTATTATCGAAATTTTTAGGGGAAGTCACAAGGAGCCTTATCTCCGTCTTTCTGAGTTTGAGTTTTGTGTGACCCACACATACTCGGATATCACTTCCAAGGAGCTGATGTTGCAGACCTTCCCGTTTTCACTTCAGGGTAGAGCCATGAGTTGGCATACACTGTTGGGAAGGAAATTTGCTACGTGGGGTGTTTTACTCATATATTTCTTACAAAGATTTTACCCTCAGCATATAGCAGATACGATGCAGTCTTTAATTACAGATTTTTCAGTAGCCCCCAGGAGCCATTGCATGATTCATCGATGGGGTTTCTTGACCTCTTGAGGAGATTTCTAGATCATGGTATTTCGAGGACTGACCTAGTTCAAATCTCCATGAAGGGGATGACCGTGGAGTAGATTGCACTGGTACTGACCTCGTATGGTGGTTCACACTCTGACATTGATTTACTCGAGACCATCGCGAGAGTTCTTTCAGACATTACATTTTCACGAGATGCTTCAGTCGGGACAGCACATGAGGGTGATGTGGTATAAGTTAGGTGTGTTACACTTCATGATGATGCAACTACTACACACCAGCTAGAAGACATGGATTCTGTTGCAGTACAGATGATGGATGAGATGACTGCCACCATGGGTTTTCTGACCCATAGATTGATCGAGTTCCTGTTGGTCTTCCAGCCAGAGTTCGAGTCAGTCCCTTACTTTCAGTTCAGGAGTCTTGGATATCAGATCTTATGATATTCCAAGATAGGGGGGAGGAGCCCACGATGCTTCAGTCGTTAGTACAACCATTTTAGTTTCATTCCCAGCTCATTCAGATTCTCTTCTTCAGAGGTACTTCTCTGATTCAGATGGATATCTTGATCCAGCCCAACAACCAGAGCTCGATGAGGGACAACACTCTGAGATGCTAGATACAGATAGTCCCATATTTAATCCTTGTGTCCTCCAGTTTGATGAGATGGATAGATTTCGGGAGGAGCATATGTTAGCCAACATTTTTGCAGTTCGAGGACCAGTTTTAGACACTTCTACAGCTTCCGCATTAATGACTAGTACCATTCCTATTTCCAGATTATTCAGAGGCCATTTTCAGCCAATGAGACCTTTGTGTGCGAGGAGTGGGTTCTTGATAGTGGCATATATTCCCAGTTAGATTTTGATTCCTCTTTCTTTACTGATGATTTAACATTACTCCCTGAGGATTATCTGTGGGAGGATGCCGTATGTTCTGTGTACTCGGTTTCACTTTCTGGGAGTGCATTCGATCTATAGGATCATGAGACTAAGTCTTCTGATACTTCTTATCTTGCTAAATCTAAGTTTTCTCTCCTCGACGACTCTTGCGGGGATGAGCCGATCTTTGAGATATTCGGTGATTTTACTAATTTCTCTACATTACATGCATTGGATATCAGCCTTCCTAGCGAGTCTCCTAATCATGACCTTCCATACCTTTTTGAGACAGTGATTAACATGGAGGATTCCATGATTGATTTTTCTTTCTCCACGTTTGTCTTCTTCGGCTCTGCCCTTCCACTCCATTCCGATCTTAAGACGATGAGTTCTTTTGTGCTACCGGAGTTCAAATTCATTTTCCCATCTATGTACCCGGTAGCAGACACCTGCATGATTATTTATTTGGTGTCATCATCTACATTGTTGACCTCATTGTTGTTCTCCAACCGAGACTACAACGATAGTATGACATACGTCTCACAGATGTCGTCCTGAACCTCGATATTGCGTTATCCTAGCCTTTACGCCTAGCTAGAGGCATAAACTCTAGCGCTTGTTAAGAGGCAACTCAACATTGTCCCCCTTGTATAGATCTAGATGTCCATATCACACATTCTTTCGTCTAAGACCCCATCTTCTTCATATTATGCTAAACTTAGGGTGCACTTTACCCTAAGTATAGGGGGTGTCAGACTTGTGATTATCTGTTTGTTTCTTTTTACCTCTATTTTGCTGCCTATACTTAGGGATACTTTACCTAAGCAAAGAGGAGGTAGACCCTGTACATCCTATCCTTTGGTTTTCTCCTTGTGTACATACTGCTATACTTAGGATTTTTTGATCCTAAGTATAGGGGGAATTATTGACTTCTATTCATTATATTCTTTCATTCGTCCTCGTAGTATAACCATTCTTTTCACTTCCCAATACTCAGCACGAGGTATGTCTTCTTTCTGTCGCTCTTTGATCACTCTGGGGACATCGTTCGAGCTAAGTATAGGGGGGTGCCGTATATATTGTATATATACTTTAGCCATAACTCATACTTTGTGTGAGTGTGTTTATAAATAAAATGGCTAAAAACCATATACCTAAAAATCATAAAAATTTAAAATTTTCTTGCATTCTTTCTTGCACATACATGTTTGTAAATATATATTTATAAAAACTATTTTTGTACAAATATTTGTGAAACTATTTTGTGTGTAAAATTTGTGTAAATATTTTTGTATCAAAACTACATATATAATACACTATTTTTGAAAATCGTTTGAAAAATAAAAAGTTTGCAAAAATTTATTTGTAAATGCTTGTAAATAGTTTATAAAACTTTCCCTTCTTTCTTGCATTCAAACATTTTCAAAAATTTTGCATGTCTTGAAAATTGCATCAAAAAGAATTTTGTACATATTTTTGTATATTTTTCTGAATCATAATTGACATTTAAACTAGTCTGGAATTAAATTGGAAAATGGAGCTTGGTTAAGACCTTAATCGACCTAACTTTTAGAGGAACCTTATAGGATTTGGGGTTAAGACTTTTCAGGTCCATTAGCGACTTAATTCTTTGAGTCCACTAGGCTATTTTCACATGTCATCTTGATAAGCATAAGTAGAACACTTAACAACACACAAATGACTCTCACAGACAATGGCTTTACTTGGACTGGCACCTTACACATAGCTCCACACCGATGAGGTCGTGAGGATGCATTTTCCTTTAGTTTTGAGTAGCATACGAGGGTAGTACTTCTAGGCGGAGCCTCTCGTCTTCCTCTAGGGAGGGATGTGTGTCTCAACTTGGTCTAGCAGTATTGAGGTCTAAAGACAGGAGTTGTGGGTTGCAATAATGCTTCAAAAGTGGGATAGTCTACTAGCTCAAGAGGAAAAACTCCTTATGTATATGTTGCACCATGTATATATGTTGCACATATTCACATCAAAAAAATGTGCAAAATCAAGAAAAACTCCAAAAAAGTGGACAGGCCTGATTGAAAATAAAATGCCCGCCGAAGTGTATATAGTCAAATAAAGCAAAGCTCATGTATTACATCTTCTCTTCTCATGAAGCTTGCAACGTGAGACTTAGCTACACTGGTTGAGCTCCCAGGGAAATGTGGCTACACTGGCCACGGTCCATTCTCTTCTTTCCCCTCTTCTTGAGCCGGTTGCACTTGAACTTAGAACGGAATACCCTGCTCCTCGAGGAAAGAGCTGATAGACTGGGGAATTAAAGTTACCTTGTTGAGGGATGTTGTTTCTTTGTCACTTCTGAGGTGGGGAGCTACATATCACTTACGCAGTACAAGGAAAGATGCATAGTCATTAGAGTTCGCGTATGTTGACTTGTTCTGAACTGGTTTATTGAGGAGTCTTGACCAGAGAATGGTGGAACTTAGAGGTTGTTGAGGTTTAAACCTATTGCCCAATAAGGTTCCGACAAACTAATAATCTAAAGGTCCGATTGAGCTCCATATTTCAATTTAATGAAGATAAGTTTAATAATCAACCTTGATTCTTTTTCTTTTCTTTTCTTTTCACTTCTTTTTCGAATAAGTGTTTGCTAAGGGACTAGCAAAGGTAACATATAGGGGGTGATGAATCCCATATTCTCACTCTTTATTCTTTAATTTTACATATTTATCTTGCAAAGCAACATGTAAATATGTGTAAATACAATAACTTAGCATTCTGCACGCATATGTTAATATTGCATAATTAGCATGCTTTTTTATGCAAAAATAAAAGAATAAAGGAAGAGAAAAAGAATGGAGTGTTTAGAATAAATACGTAGTGACCCAAACCCCAAGAGAAGGTCAAGCCTTGACCTGATCGCAAAATAAAACAAGTAGAGAGAGATAGGGCTCATTGTGTATTGTACATAGTGTCTAGATTTGTGTATATTATTTATAAAAAAATAAATTTAATTTATTCTTATTTTTATTCCCTTGTATATATTTCTAAAAAAAATACAAAATAAAATAAAAATCAAAAAATTTTTAAAAAAATAATAATAAAATCTCCACTCATTGTATAAAATACATGTATATTATCACACCCTATATTTATTATGTATCATTAAATAATTTATAAAAATAGAATAAAAATTATTTTATACTCCTAAAAATATGTTGTAAATAAATAAAATATAAAATATGGGTATTTATGTAAAAATAAAATAAAATAATACTTGTACATAATACATAAGTATATTCTACCTTTGTATAATACTATATATTGTATATACATTACTTTATTTTGCATAAAAATAATTTAAAATCACAGAAAAATAATATGAAAAATAATAAACAATTTTATTTTATATACTTTTTAATTTAAATTCAATTATTATTTTTAACTTAATTATCTTTATTCTTTTTCCTCTTTTGTATTCTAGTGTCTTTTGTCCTTCTCCCAACCCTTTTCTCATTGGTCCACCTCGGTTCTGTTGACCGAGGTCAACTAGCCCCCTGTCACCTTTGTCTCTTGGACCGCGTTTGCTCCGCTTTTCACCGATTTATCTCGAATTGATCGTATTCGTCTTCGATCAATGGGTCCGATTAGAGAGGGTGGATCCCAGACTCACACTCGATGCCAATCTTAGGGATCTACTCCTCGATTCTCGTGCTCCAAATCCATCTTCCTCGAACCTTCTAGCATATAAAGACTCCTGGAGCAGTTACTTCTTCCGCACCTTTGGCCGTTGCTCTTCGTGCGGTGAGCTCCGTCGACCTTCTGTGAGTGACAACACGTGAGGGGCATCATGCAGAGAGGTGTGTGAGCCATGTAGCCCTAGATCCGGTGATTCCTTCATCGTGCTCTGCCGCGAGGTGATCCAAGCCTCTAGGCCCATCGACCTATCGAGGCCATAACCCCCGGAGGTCCCTGACCTCCAGCATAGATGACTTCAGCCGTCAGGTGCCTTAGTTTTGTAGGAATACTTCATTTGATTCGCTTTTTAGGAACATAGTAGAGCTTCCATCGCTAAGCTCCGGTCTTCTTGGCCGGAGCATCCCCTTGCCATTCCGAGACCCCGATCACCTTCAGGAGACTTCCATCCACCTTCTCCACCCATCCATCCATCTCACTTTGACGGCTCTCCTCCTCCGTTGCCTCGCCCGAGATCCACGCAACATCCCACTCGGCCTCCTTTTCATGCTTCAATGGGTCGAGGCATTTTGCCCTCGATCCTTCTGTTCAGTTGTGCATGTTAGAATGCAAAAAAATCTCATCTGGAGGTCGAATTGTCAAGGCGCAGCAGCTCCAGGTCGCTCCACGACTCCATGCTTCTCCTAGACCTTCTTCACGGTCTTGGAGCTTTTTGAAGACCTCCATCATTGCGACCATCGTAGGAAGCATTTCCCCCATCAGAGCCGCTCACGAGGACGCTCCTGCCACACGTATTGTCTTATCGAAACTCGTCGGAGGCGAGTTCTTCGCCGATTCTTCCAAGTGTCTTCCCGACCGTCGGATCCAGGCCTCTCCCAGGTCTAATTGTCACCGTCCAGTCTCGAGGGGCCTGGACCGTCAGATCCATCTGAGTATCCACCAGCAGCCATTCATCGTCGAAAGGATACCCACAACTCTCGACCGTCCATCAATTAGTGGAGAACCTTCGACCTAGATTGCGATTTAGTAAAGGGTAAATATTACATAGGCCCATCCATGTTTTGCTTTTATTTCCAAGTCATGTATATATTTGTTGTAGTTCATTATATTTTGGAATTTTACAGTATGGACCTCCAGTTTTTAGTATTTGCATTTTAGTCTCTCCGTATCTGAGGCACGCGCACGTTCACATGATTGTTGGGTTATTTGCATGCTATATCCGAAACTTTTGAGATATTAGTTAATGAATTTTAAGTTTCTAGGAATTGCATTTATGCCCTTGTGTGTAGTATAATGAGCACATGTGTGATTTAAGCAGATTTTTTGCAACCCGAGCCCTGTATTTTTTATCTATGTTATGATTTGGCCCAAAGTTTTATTTTTATTGCATATAGGTCCCTACAAATTGTTGGTCTTTATTTATTTTAATAAATACCAAATTAATCCCAAAAATTCCCTAAAAATTACTATTGTCTCCTGTTGACATGTAGTATTTTTACCGATTTTTGTGGATTAATTTAGTTGCATTTTGATATTTTGAAAAATAACAAACCCCTAAAAAGTATTCTGTCTATTTTTAATATTACATAAAAATTTGAAAAATTACCTCAAAAGATCTACAAAATTCCTGATTGTGTGTTTTTGTTTGCTTTATCTCTTGTAGCAATTTGGTTTTGAAACTCATCATAAAAACCCTAAAAATTGTAAAAGACCTAAAAACTTCTAAAAATCATATAAATTTCTAAAAAAAATAAAAAAAATTCATTATAGTTCCTATTTATAGAGTTATATATATATTTTATCAAAAATTCATAACCAGGAAATTATGGCACTTTTATTATTTTTAACTTGCAATATTCTCCTTGTTGTGCACTAGTTGTAGTTTTCTCCATTATTTGATTTTTATAAAATCACAAAAACATCTGAAAACCCTTCGAAAATTGCCAAAAACAATTTAAACTTTTAAAAACCCAAAATATTTTTATTTGAATGTTTACACATTTTTAGTCTTTAAATAAAAATTCAAAATCTTGGTTGTGTGCCTTGTTTTCTTTTTTGCTTGATTTTATTTCTTTATTCAAAATTTAAAAAAATTGCAAAATTAAAAACCAATAAAAATTTGATTTTTTTTTATTTTCTGAAATTGACTACTTCGTATGTTTACTCATGCTCCTTGTGTTCGACCCTGGTTGCTATACCAGGTAAAAATAATAGCGAAGACTGCTTACATTTGTGATTGCTTGATTTGTGTGCTTGAGTGGTTTTTATTTTCTTAATTGACCGAGTTGATCGATTAGGGACAACAACACTTGATTATTTTCCACCTTATCCAATCCTTATAGGGTGGTAGAGAACTCAGGTTCAGAAAGCAGGTCTGGGCTCTCCGGAACTACCCTACATGAGTGGAAAGGAGTGCTCGAGATCGGTACTATCAAAGGCAGCCTAATGGACCTCCTTCCCATTAACGTGATGTAGGGATGAATGTGGATGGGATCTACAATGAAAACAAGATCAGAAGTCAAACTCCAAATTCACTACACAACTCTTGAGCTGATGACCGTAAAGGATCGGTTGTTAATCTTGTCAAATTTTATTTAGGTGATCAATCAGACTATAAGAGCGATTAAGCGAGCTGTTACGAACCCGATGCTCCTAGGAGATTGGCCCAATCCTACAGTTAGTTTTTCCTAACCAATATGGATTGCAGATCATTTACCGGCTACCTGATCTATCCACTCTGCTAAGGAAGTCCCGGACCGATTATTGGCTACCCGGTGAAATCCTCACTAGAGAACAACCAACCGCAAAATCGGTAGTCTGAAAGGAGTTCAGGTATGGATCTAGCCTAGTGTGCGGGTCACTCTCTCGCCACAAACAAACCAACCAATGAGGGGGCGACTCTCCCCAAAACAAGAGATTTTATAGTGAACTATATTTTAGGGTCCAATTTGCATTAGCAGTCCTGATTTTATTGTTTTCACCTTTTTAGGTATTTTTTAAATAAAAAATAACACCTAACAAATTTTTCGATTTCCTTTGGTTATTTTGAGTCTAAAAATAGGAGGAGGAAGTCAAAAATGTCGATGCACGATCAAACATGATGATACGTGCAGAGATAGAAATGTGTATTTGTCTCCAGCACTCTACATGCAGGGTGATCTGCACATAAATTAAAGATAGAAAATAGACTAACTATATGATGCATGAAGAAATTAGCCTTAGACGAGCAATTTCTAATGATCATGAAGAACAATAGCTAACTAATCAGAGAGAGGTATGAGTCCGGTCTCGGATGTCAGTTGGTGTCTGCCACAACGGATCCTGCACATGCTATATACGACCTCTAGCAACACGTGACCTCTCAATCGATCAAGTTAGCTTTTTATTTTTTATTTTTAACTAGGTCCAATTATGATCTATAGGAACATGCAATCAATTAGGTGTTGGGCCTTAGCTAGTTACATCACAATCACCAAAAATCCCAGTCTAGGGGCCAAAACATTGAGAATCAAATAGAAAGTAAAGGGATAAAATCAAAACTTGACAAAAGCCGCGGTGAGGTCCCTGGAGCACGCCAGTGCTCAACGAAACCGACCCTGAAAATATCTAAGTATCCAAGAGTGAGTCCAAGTCCACAATTATTATAATAAGAATAATCTGCTGAAAATAAACTATCTACCTAATGAAACTAAGTCCTCCTGCTCTTTTGCTACTCCTCAGATGCTTCCTCCTTCAACAGAATTTTGAAGCATCCCTCGGGCGGTTCCTCGCATGAAAAGAGAAATATAGAAAACATTATAAACAATTTTATCAGATAGATACCAAAATAAGCAAAAAAAACGACTACTAAATCGTGCTCTCCGGCAATGGTGCCATTCTGAAGAGCAGACCACAGACTAGGGTTAAGTATCAAGATAAATGAATGGTCGTTGCAACCCCAGTTAGTAAGCAGACTCAATAAGAAAAAGAAAACCACTCGATAAAGATCAAACAATCGCATAAAACATAAGCGATATCGCTATTATTTTTACCTGGTATAGCAACCAGGGTCAACCACAAGGAGCACAAAAATGTACGAAATAGTCAAACTTCTGAAATAAAATAAAATATATTTTTGGTGGTTTTAATTTTGCATTTTTATAATTTTCAATAAGGGAACAAAATCAAGCAATTAAGAAATGAAGGCACACAACAAGCTTTTTGAATTTTTATTTAAGACTAAAAATGATCAAAAATTAAGATAAAAATATTTCTTTGGGATTTCAAAATTTTGAAGTGTTTTTGGTATTTTTTGGGGATTTTCTGATATCTTGTGATTTTATAATAATCAAACAAAAGTTAAAAATGTAAACAATATATTTAAAATGCCCTAAAGTCCTAGTTATGAATTTTTTGAGAAAAAAACAAGCAAAAACCTATAAATAGGAACTAAAATGTTATTTTTATGCTTTTATTGAATTTTATATGATTTTTATAAGTTTTAAGCATTTTGTGATTTTTAGGGTGTTTTTGATGAGTTTTAAAACAAAATTGCTACAGGAGATAAAACACACAAAAATGCACAAGCAAGAATTTTTGTGGATTTTTTAATTTTTCAAATTTCTATGGATTTTCTAAAATTGACAAGACACATTTTATGGGTTTTTTTATTTTTTAAAAAATAATAAATGCAGCGAAATCAATCCATAAAAATATCAAAATACTACCTATCAACATGAGTTAATAATAAATTTTAGGGAATTTTTGGGAGTAATTTGGTATTTATTAAACTAAATAAGAGAGAGATAATTTACATGGACTTGTATGCAATTAAAAATAGTTTCGAACCAAATAATAACACAAATGAAAAGTACAAGGCCTAACTTGCAAAATATCCAAGAAAACACGTGCGTAACACGAGAACCAGGCTTGCAGGGGAATAAATGCAAATCTCAAAAACTTGACATTCAAATCATAACATTCATCAAATACATGAAAGATAATGCAAGTAACCGAGAAAGCCACAAGGGACTACTGTGAGTTCAAACAAACAGGATCTAAATGCAAATATGTATAAGCAAGGGGTCGAAACTGCAAATTATCAAAAAAAATGAACCACGATAAATATTTATAGGACTCGATAGTAAATGCAAAACATAGGGAGGGTAAAAGTGAAATATACCCTTGCAAGGTGCGTGAGGGGAACGTGGCAACACGTAGGGAGCTTTGCTGGAGGTGCGGACTTGCGAACCTGATCAACTAATGGCCTCAGATCTGACGCTCTAAGGAAAGTCAGCTACGTGTGGTCGTGATGCCTTGCTACAGTATGGATCTGATGGTTCTGAAAAAGGCGTGGATGTACGGCACAAATTTAGTTCCCAGTCTTGATCGACCGTTACGAATAGGGCATGGATGTATGACCTGGATCAAAACTAGGGGCAAAACTCCTGATTGATGTCGGAAAGAGGCCCTGGAAGAACTCGTTGAGGATGAACATCAACGGAGTGAGGATGAAGATCCAGGACTCTGATGAAGGCTCAGAAGAGTCCAACAAGGTCGTAAGCGCACTCTATATCTAGTGAGAGGGTCCGATGGAGGAATCAATGGTCGGATGGGAGGGACGAGGCAACTCCTCCTGTAGCTACTCCGCCCAAGCACTTGAGTCCTCAGATGGATCTCCCCGCGCACACGAGTACTGCAAACGTTAGGGTGACCCGAGGGCGTGGCTCCGATCGAGGTTATTGCATAAGTAATAGGAGAAGCAACCAAGGAATGCTGATTGGGTCTCCGGTGTAAGTGGAGGAAAGAGACCGAGCCTAATCTTGCTCTGAGGAGCAAGGTTCATGATGATCAGGTTGCGGGGGGTGGTGAAGCATGAGTCGAGGAATCGATGTGTGCCGCTGGGGACGAATGTCGAAGCTCCAGACCAGAGGTAGGAGCTAAGGTGTGTGCGGCAGAGAAAGATGGAAAGATTGGATCGAAAGTGAAAGTGGGGAGGATAGGAGAGGCACCTGAAGGTTTGGTGGTGCTCTTATGCTTTAGGCAAAGCTGGTCGTCAGGGTAATGGCCTCGACCATGCTGCGCATGCGGGAAGGCTACGCGCGACGGAGAGGTCCAACCACATCGAGCTACGAGCCTCCTGGCGACTCCCTGAAGGTCCTAATCCGCTTACTCGATGGATGTCACTTCAAAGAGGATGGCTATGGTGGAAACGAGACATGAGAGACGAGCTGCGATGCCTGGAGGCGAAGGAAAAGGTTTTATAGGCAACTCAGGGGTCCAGAAAGATCGGTATGGCGCACGAAAGCCTAAATCGGTTCGGATCAACCAAAGAACCCATGAAAATGTCAGATGTATGAGGAATCTTAAGTCGACATCTCGAGGAGAGGTTCTCAGAATCGTGCAAGAAAAATCGGAGGAGCTCCGACGAAGGGATGGCGACCCGACCCGAGCGAGGAGGGGGCGTTGACCGGAGTCAACAAACCCTCTTAGACCAATCCGAAAAATGAATATACAAAATATTTCTAATTTCAATAAAAAATAATAAATGAATTCAAAATAAAAAATGTGTATAAAATAATTTTTTTTATTTTTTTCAAAGTATTTTTTGGTGTTTTTTAATTTTTTTATGAAATACAAATATAATATACCTATGTATTATGTACACTTATTTTTATTATTTTATTTTTACAGAAATACCCTTATTTTATATTTTATTGAATTACAACATATTTTTAGGAGTATAAATAATATTTTATTTTTACAAATTATTTACATATATCTAATAAATAGGGAATGTGCTATGTACAAGTGTATTTTATACAATGAATGAGAAATTTTTATTTTTATTTTTCTTATTTTTCATTTCTTTTATATTTATTTTTAGGAATATCTACATGGTTGTAAAACAATGGATGAGTTTTATCTGTCAAAAATATGCATGTACAAATATATGTAAGATATATACAATACATAATGGACCCTATCTCTCTACTTATTATATTTTGCGATCAGGTCAAGGCTTGACCCTCTCTTTGGATTGGGGTCACTCTGTATTTATTCTAAATACATCATTCCTTTTATTTTCCTTTATTCTTTTAATTTTGCACAAAAAATGCATGCTAAAAATGCAGCATTAACACAAGCATGCAATTTGCTAACTTATTGTATTTACAAATATTTACATGATGCTTTGCAAAGAAAAATAGCTAAAATAAAAGAATAAAGAGTGAGAATCAGGAATTCATCACTATCCATCCCCTGTTATTCTACTCATGCACCAAAGCTCCACCTTTTCCATTCAACTTTGCTATGCTCAACAACTTCAGTTCCATGAAACATTGTTCTAGTGATTGTCCACCCCCATGTCATCAGCTTCACCTATGACACCACATCTCAGACCTCACAACTAGCCACAATATTTTTTCAACAACTAGACCTTCAAAATCCCTCTCCAACCAATTGACACCTTCATGAGTTCTTTGTGTGAAAGAGAGTGGGCTACCAACCCTAGCCCAACCTTTCAACCACTAGTCTTATGGCAATGAACCCATCCATACCTCTGGTGTGATCCAAGGTGGATTTCATCCTCCTTGCAATAGTAGCTCGATGCTCTACTGATCTTTGGTCCTCCTTTTTCGACATCTAGAGGCGATGATTGATCTTCCATATCAAACATCTTCTTAGGAAAACATAATAAACACCATCATGCATACATTCCTTTTTCTTCCTCCACTTATTCATATTCTTATTTCACCTTTAGCCAATTCTCTTCTTTCTTCTCATTTAAGTCCTCTACTTCTCTCTCTTTTTTATTTTTTTGTCTAATCCCTACTTTTGACCATAGTCACTATCACCCTCACTTTCTCCGCTTGCAGTGTCTACTTTTATCTCCCATTTCTCTTCTACAACTAGTAAACTTTGGCCATAACTTTAGCTTCTTCTTCAATACTTAAATGGAAATCTTGCATCACCATTTCATTCGCTTAACCCTCTAGTCAGGTTCTTAGCTCGAGCCTTATGTAATTTTTTCAAATCTTCAAGGAAGTGTGGCACATCGGATCTCCATTGCCGGAGGCATTCAATGTTCATAAGATTGAAGCAACATCATCAAACTACTCCTCATAATTCCTGAGTTGCCGAGAACCGACGAAAGAAGATGGAAAAGGAGATTGAGTGCCAAAAGTTGATGCCAGATCTTTAAGGATCCTTTATCTCCACCATACAAGGTCATGCAACGATTGATATTGATCGGATGAACACTATATCTTGGTCATTGCGAGAGGACTAAGCAGGGCCATCTAATCATGCTTCATCATCCGCACCAGGAGACGTCGTGAGTTGAGTGATGAGTACACTTCTTGCCCTATTTAATAATGTCATATTGTTGTCACATGGGGTAGAAAGAGTATAATCCACATACAAATTAAAAAATAGTTAATATGATAATTTGTTATTTAACTTGAGCAAGATTTAGGGTCAACTCAAAGAAGAAAAATGTGGGAAAATAAAACTTCAAATAAAACATCAATAAGGTTTTCAAAAAATGATTTTTCTATTTTGTGATTTCTTAATTGTTTTTAGAAAATAAATTGAATAAAATAAAATAAAATGAATGATGAATGTGGTTCTTGAAATTGCTTTAAGGGAAAGAAAAAAAACCTTATCAAAAAATATTTTAATGTCTTATTGAGCTTCAAAAAATCACAAACAAATTGTCATTAAAATTCAATGCATGAAGAATACAAAACACATTTGTGTAATTTTTAAATGTAAAATAAATTAAGTATGAAGCATGTAAGGTTTTTGATATTTTAAAATTTAAGGATGAGAATGCAAAATTTTACAAAAATAGAAAGTAAGGCATGCAAGTGGGAGATGAAATGAAGCTACTTCTAAATATTTAAGAATTTTTGGATGATAAATGAAATAACTAAAAATGCAAAAGTGAAGAGACTTGATTTAATTTTTCAATATTTTAGTCAAAGAAAATTATTTTAGAAATATCCTCAAAACTCAAAGATGGTAACGCACTCAAAAATGTATCCAGGGAAATTTTTTTCGGAAAATATTGCAATATGGTTCAATTTAAATCCAAGAAGCTATTTACAAGATGACTTATTCAGAGAATATATATCCATAAAATCCAATGCAATCATTACCCGAAGTTTCCTTATCGAATTATCTTTAAAGTATTTAATTTTGCAAAATTTTCTGATATATAAATTATTTTATAAACTAAATAATTTCAGAATCTGTTCAATTAAAAAATCATTTTCAATTCAATATATGTCCAATAAACATTCACAATATGTCAAATTAAGGAGCATTAAATGGGCTACGTAATGGTTCGGAAAACATAAATTTATAATAGATAATCATCGAAATATCAATTGAAGAAGCTTACACATATAAGTGCAATTAAATAGAACTTTAAAATTGAGTTTAAGGGCCTTGTATAATAATCAAAAGTCGGGAATTTTGCAAAATACATGGGAGCGGGGCACTATTTTGGAATATTGGAAATTTTCGAGGACTTGGTCGTAAAATGACCATGTCACATTCCTCTGTGCTCGTGACTCGGATTGAATCTAATGACAATGACTTGATCTGGTAGCAGCGAGAATCCAATACCATAATATCCCCTGCTCTAACGTAGAAGATCCGCTAGATGGGGATTGGACGCCCCCAAGATGCGTGCTAACCATCACCAGCCCCCTTTGAGGGTCATCTGATCCCCATCTAATGGATCCCCTATGTTACAGGAGAGGTTGTTACAACAAGGGATCCATTATCGATCTTGTAGTCCTGATCGTGTGGAGATGTGTCCTCCAATTTGCAACTTCTAATCCCTTTGATGCGAGATGATCGTATGGCTCTAGAGATTCCATATGATTCTTCTGATGTTGATTTTCTAATTTGATTCAAGGGATGAAATGAGATTTGGCTTCGATGCTGAGATTAGTGCTTGGATATCAATCTAGTGGTTGTTGTATCATCCTTCTTCTTTCTTCTCTTCTCTAGTATGAGGTGGGGAGTGGTTGTAGGTTCCAGTGATGTTGCCAGCTGCGGTGAGGAAGGCTAATGGCAAAGCACTATAAAGCTCTTGGACTGGTGCCTCCAAAGAAGATATGACTCGAACCTCAAGAGATTTGATCCGAGCATTAAAGTGCGATGGGCATGAGGAGCTCCCTTGGTGTATGTGGAACTCAATCAATGGGTGGGTAGGTGATGTCAGTAGCCACACGTCCCATGTCTCTCTCTGTTAGATAAAAGACGTTGGATAACCGACAAAGATGATAAACCATATAGAGACTAGGTTATGGCTAGAGTCGAGTTGTTACAATGAATAAGGGGATAATGATTGGGGAGAGAGGTGTTGACAAGAAGTCAATGACCTTTGGTTGCGATTGGTGGAAAAAAAGTGGGTTTGCATTCTTGACTGCTAGTAAGAGTGTTGACCAGCGTGCTGAAGTGGCATGAGTGGAACAATCAGACTCTAGCACGTGACATCTGACTTTGACCAATGCAATAAAGACAATGTAAATGAAATAAAAAATGTAAGATAGGCCCAATTGTAATAACAGTCAAAAGAGAACTTGTAGGTATTAAATATATCTAAAATAATTGTGCATGAACAAAAATCAAACAAGCTCAAATATGCAAAATGCATTTTTTTGACATTTTATATTTATAAACCATTATTTTTGACATTTGGTATTTTTCCTTTGATCTTCTGTAAAGAATGCATGGATGATAAAAATAACTACAATGCTAAATATTAAAGAAACATGAATGCATTTTTTTATTTTTTATTAATAAATTGTTATAATAAATTAGAAATGTAGATTATGTACATATGAATAATTCAAATTACACCATTGTAATTTCTCTTTTCTTAGCTTTTCTATTTTTGATTTTTTTTAATGAAATTGTTTAAATCATGAAAAAAATAAAAAAGAAACAACATTAAAAGGGTTAAATATGTACATAAAATAATAGGATAAAATAACTCATTTTGTGCAATGCACAATTGTGTACCAATACCTAATTCTAACAAATGAACCCTGATTCCTTTAATTTTAGAAGTGAGTAGTTTTGTAATTATTTTTATAGATTTTTGATATGAAAATTAGTGTGGAGGTTTTATTATAATTTTTACATGTTAGTAACTTTTTGGATTTTCTGGAATTGAGTTTAGTATTATTTACACAATTAAATCGATTATTTATCAATTGAAATTATTATGAATTTGTTAAATATGTTCGAAGACTATAATATATATATATATATATATATATGAATATATATGCTTTCCAACTCGTATTTTTCATCATTTTATGTGTTCTTCTTCTTGATTTTCATGATAAGTTATTTTTTTCAAATTAATTCACTTTTACTGCATCATATGATTTTTCTTATTTTTATCATTTTATATGGATTTAATTGTGTTTTCTCAAAATATTAGGAAAAGAATTAAATATAAAAGAGATGAATTGAAGATTCATCAAACCCCATATACTTAAACTTTGTTAGGCCCTTGGAAAACATTATTTGAAGAATAAATGAGAAATAAAATTTTGGTCGAATTCCTGACAGTGTAACTGAGGATACACGACTCATCAATCATGCCCGAAGTTTCAATTACTCGCCAAAGTCGAGTACTAACCAACACTTACACAAAAGGCACTCAAACTCTTTAGTTTTCATACTCTTTATGTACTAAGTATGGCATTCAAGGGTTGATCATAGTCCTAAATGTATAGTAGGTGTGTTTCCCAGATCCAAGTATGCAAGGTTCGGTTAAAGACCCAATTCTCATCTCTAGTTCAAGATTTTATCTCATCTCAATCCATTGTCTTTTTTAGTTATTAGACTTAAAGGGTGTAAGTGTGAAAGACCATGTATGGAAAGAGTGGGATTTTGTTGTTATTTTCTCACCTCACATTTGATAAGGGATCACTCGAGTGCCATACAAATACTATCATATATTAGTCCATTTCTATTTTTGTGAAATCAACACGCCCATCAAGATTTGTGGATCATCTGTACTTGTTTTTTATAGGTACACTGGGATGTGCCTCTTTTGAGTACATTGTACTTTCGATATCCAAGCTTTTATCAATTATAATGTAGAGCTCCTTATTTTTTATACTAACCAGTCCGCATTAGGTGGTATAGGTTTTTAATGTTGGTCTGATCCAAGTGGACACTTAAACAATATGTGAGAACTTTGCAGCAATGTTGTGATATATTTTTGTGGAAATTTTAGTATTTTTTAATTTTATCCGATTATCTCAGCTCTTACCGAGTTGGTGCATGTTGATCCACAATTTTTTAATATGTCCATAAAAGTTACACATGGAACTTAGGATTATTCAAGACAATACATGATTCCTTGTCCCCATACTGGTTATGTGTTAAGACTCAGCTTGCTTGAGACAATCAAAACTTATTCCCATCCTCGAGAATCGTAGAATCAAGTCTCATGTTAAGTTCTCACATCCTCGGTCTTCTAGTGTAATGGCGACTCATTACTAAGTACATATAATTGTGCGAGCGAAGTGTGGATCATATTTGTTATTAAGATTATAGATTCTATATGTAATATATCGTGCATATCTTCAGTCCAGATATTTTGAGTATTTTAAGTCTTAAGAGCCTAATTTGCAAGTGCAATGGTTCTCTATGTTGAGAGTCAACTCGAATAAAGTGGTGTGATGTACAACAATTGTTGAGTCCATGTGTAAGTGTCAATAATTCGGTTTTTTATGGAACGTTGTTTTCTCATTTTTGGGTGTATTCTACAATTTTTTCCTTTTTTATTTTGTATATACACATTATTTTACATATTACTCATATTTCACAATATTTTTAGATGTTTACCCATACCTCTGTCTTTTAATGGATGTTATAGAAAAAGTACGTGAAAGTATGTATAGTATACATATAATGGATACAACACTCCATTACACTTAGCATGTTTTATGTCCTCATGATGCAGGGTGAAGGAAGACATAACTCGAACTAAATATAAGAGAGCGCAAAAGAGAAAAATAAAGAAAAAGGTAAAAAAAGAAATTATTGAAGTCGACCACCCCCATACTTAGGCTTTGTATAGACTAAGTATAGAGAAACAAAAATAGGGTGGATGAGAGCGAGGAACGAATATACAAGAGAATTAGGTCTATAGTGAGTGTCTCCCCCCATACTTAGGGTACGGTTAGTCTAAGTATTGGGATGTGATCAATGATGGGTGTCTGATTGAGATCTAAAAAGATCTACATAAACAAAATAGAAGAACATGAGCACTTGAGTGACTCACCCCCTTATATTTAGGATCTAATCATGATAAGTTTAGCCAAAAATAAAACAAGACAATGTCGAGGTCTGTGATAGGAAAACGAGAGATATTATGTACAAAAAGGAAAACATCTTCAAGGAAAATGGAGAATATAGAGACTCAAGATTTTTTTTGACAAATCTTCTTGTGGGAATGGGGTTAGATGGAATGTACGAGGTGTGTGTTGACATTGAGACCATCCACAGAGTAATAGGAATCAGAACCAAAGGACTCCATATCAGAATGTGAGTCATCTTTGGAATTGCTTTAGTGATTGTCTAAGCCCCTACCACTAGTGGTGATACACAGATGCTTTCTGAAATAAAGTTAGAGGACAACAGAATTGTGCCCACTCATGTAAATCACCTCCTTCAAGTTTGATGATAAGTTTTCAAAAAGAAGATCACATGCCATTTTCTAGTCGATTTACATGAATCTGAAGCACAAAAAGGAAGAGGGTGGTGGCATAGCTTGAGATGCTTTAGGGAACACCTCTTGGAATCAGTATCACTCTTCTTGTCACTAAATAACTGACTTTGAGTAGTGCCTTTCTTCTTGAGATCGGTTGGTGATGTGCAAGTGAAACTACAAAGTGATTTTTAGTGTTGTGCGCATACATGAAAACCAAGAAATTTCAGATAATATTTATTCAACTACAAATTCAAGATATATCAAAATAAGTATCGAAAAAGTAGAGGATTGACACACAAAGACTCGGACATTTTACGTGAAATTTTTATTGTATTTACAATGGTATTTTGATTTTACTCACTCGAATCAATTTTTTCCTTTTGCTCCTAGGACCTTGAAATTTGCTAAAACTTATGAAACTAGATTTAGACATCATTAATATCACAAAGAAAATTTATGGGATTTTTTTTTATTTTTTCTTCTATTTTTTTGAATTGTTGAATTGCCAGATCATGAGTGTAATTTTTAGGAAACTTCTATATTGAATTTAAACAAACTAGAAATATAAGGACATAATTGCAATCACTAGAAAACATATGGAGATAAATGAACTTTTTCGACTTTTTAAATCAATGAGCAAATGTAATAAAATAAACAAATATATAAATATACAAGAAGGTCCCTAAAGATCTAGAACGCAAATAAAGAAAATATGAAATAAATGAAGCAAATCTTGCAAGAATTAAGAATTCAAATATGAGTAAATTGCATGAAAGTGATTGAATTTTGTGAAAATGCATAATGGTCCTTGAAGGACTCAATTGAAATTTGGCAAAATATAAATAGAAAAGGCTACAAAGTTTATGGGATAAATTAATAAAAATAGAAAAATTCCATAAATAAGTTAACATTTTAGGAATTTCATTTAAGACCAAAGTTTAAAAAGAATAATGAAAGGATGGTTGGAGCCTTGCTCGACGCTAGCGACGGAGCACGACGGCAATAGTGGTGGCTCCGTCGAGGGGGTGGGCGAAGCAGTAGAGGAGGAGCTCCAAGAAGACTGGCAACGGAGGGTGGATCTCCATGATGAGATGGTCGACTTGGGGATGGAGCAACAACTCTATGATGTGACCAAGGTGGAGCGGTCACGAAGCACGACAATAAGCGGTGGGGTCACTTGTTTCTATTGGGGCACATGTATTGGGTCTCAGTGATAGGGATTGAGTTACCGAAATGGGTTTTTGGATTGAAGAAGGGGAGGAGCTCCAAGCTCCAATGATGGGGTCCCCTTTCTATTGGGTTCCTCTTCCTCTCTTATAGATGGAGCCAAGGGAGAGGAGGAGACATAGTTGTTGCCATCACGAAGGAGAGGAGTAGGCGGCGTGGTTGGTGGTTGGTTAGAGGCCAACATTTTCGTCGACAGTTGCATGAGTAGAAGGGGAGGGGCTGCAACTTTCGTTGGCTGTAGATACATGAAGAAGGAGAGGGGTGTCCTTATTATTTTTCTTCTTTTTCCTTTTATTTAGAACAAAACTCTACTAGGATTTAAGCTCATGAGACCTCGAATAAAACAGTGAAAAAATCAGGAAATTTGAATGGGATTTAAACTTAACAATAAAAATAAAAACAATTGTTAAAGACTAAATACATTGATTTATAAGTAGAATATATAGAAGTGAAAATCTTCAAAAAGTGTCCTTTTTATTTTTTTTGCTTTTTTCAACTTTGATTAATTTTTCAAAAGTTGTTTAGTACACATTATGGAAAAAGTTGAAAGTGAAATTATGCATAAAATGAAGTGAAAAAATAGTGAGATCAGCTCAAGATTTTGCTTAATTCTGGCATATTAATATGATAAATTGGTGATTCATCAACAAGTCTCCTTATTAGGATTGGGTGCTAGCAATGGTCTGCATTTGTGGCTAGTCAATTGTGGCAATGAAGACATAGGTATCAACTCACAGTAATGATCAAGGAAATCAACAACGATAGTGTCTGATTCATGGAAGGATTAATTTTTCTTGTGAGTCCTCTATGGATGATCTCAATGTAGTGGCACAAGTGACTAATGATACAACCAGTATAGTCTTACGGTACTCAAGATATTATTGCCTCGTCAATACTAGCTTGGAGCCTCCTCCTAGGAATGGGTTGTTATGTTATTGTCTTGATAATCGTGACCATAAGTGTCCTTTCTTGGGTTTTGTTAGTCGTAGGAATGGACAATCCCTTCATATAGGTTAGAGTATATGCATGGCAGGGATAAGACTTAACTATTTGTGGCTAAGTGGGGTGTAGCATCAAAGATCTTACTATGTTAGTGTGTACCCTGTGCAATAAAATTGGTAGCCCTCATCTCACAATTGATGGTCGCTCCAGTAGATGCTAAGAACGACCTTCAAGAATAATGGGAGATTGGACGAACTCTCCATGGTGCTCGATGTCTTAGACAAGGAATTACACTATGAGTTGTGCACTTTTAAAAGTCATGATGATTGAAATAACTCCTATCGACCTTTTTATTGATCATTCATCTAGTTGAATGATCATTCTTGACTTCTTCATAGATCTGTGTTTGAGGCTATCAAACACGGAGATCGGAAGGATATTAACAGAATAATCATATCATCGATCTGAACATGGGTAATTGGTGTCTTTGATGTTGCACTCCGCCATAGGCAACTGCCTGAGTTGACATCTTTTTGTTTTCCTACCTAAAACAAAGGAATTGTTCACTAAATGTCTCAGTTCAAGTCCTCTTCCTTCTCTTCCTCTTTGGTGTAGATAAATTCTTAAGGTATCTCTTGAGGTCAAGAAGGTGTTCTATGGACTCACTTAAAGGTAGTCAATAATTGATATGCTTCATTAATCCCTCCGTGTCAACTACTTCAACAATTTTTATTTATTTATTTATTTTTGTTTTTTGATATTTCAGAAGTAGAGAGAGGGTGCTCTGTCTTGACTTGGGATAGAGTTATGGGCCTAGATTTGGTTGGTGATTGTGAATTTTTCATGCTTGTGTTTTCATGACGTACTTGTGGACTCTCAAACTTGGATTCTCTCTCTTTGTTCTTTGCTTCTTCTCGATTCACAACACAAAGATCCATCATTTTACTCGCTTCCCTTACTTCTCAATGTTTTCAAATAGTGACTCGTTTGGGCGATTCAACTCATTCATTTGGCAAGAGACATGATTCAATCATTTGAGTGGCTATTCTTAACCTAATGTCTCTTGAATTGGCTCTCTTAACAAGCTTAGAGAAGACATTTTCCTAGTTGTCACTGGTCAGAGCTGGTGATTTATGACAGGGTGGCTACGAGATGTAGTCATAACTCTAGTCTCCAGTATATTGTGGCTTGGTTCCTCAAACCGTAATCTGATCTTGAGCAGAGAAGTTGCAATGAACCGAAAGTTCGAAAATAATGCCGAAGCGAGAACTCAATGAACACATCAGGATCTTTATGCATGGCATCAATTATAACATAAAAGAGCAGTAAATAACCAGCTTAAGAAACTTTTCCATAATAAAAATAAGGACAAAAGTCCAAGAGTTACATAATTAATGCAAAGGTAAATAAACTAGATGAAATCATATCCAGATGCAAAGGTAAATATATCCTTCCAAACTAATCCAATAGTAGTCCCATACAGGTTCCACTTCTCGAAGGCAGTGAATTCTCCTTGAACTGTGAATAACTTAATCCTCACATTCCCTTGAAAATAACAACACATGTTATGAGCTTAACGCTCAGTATGTGCCGACTTGGGGTCAAACTGACTAGCGTACAAATCAAGTCACAAGTAACTATTTCATCTATAATATAAGGGTTATTCCCGTAATAAAACCTATAACTATTATTTTTCACCCCTACCCTAATGTATAAAATATTTGACTTATCCCATGCAATATCATCATGCATATCATTAATGAACTTAATTAGGCATATTAAGGATATTATTTTCATATCCATGCATCGCATACAATGCTTTTGTATATACCCTCACGGTTAGCCATATTTGCCCATGTACCCATAACATTAACATAGTTGCACGTATGTACTTAACATTAATTGCACATTTACACATAACATTAACATAATTGCACATAACATTAACATAACTGCACATATGCCCATAGCATTAACATAATTGCAGTATACTTATAACATTAACATACTTGTACATATGCCCATAATAATTTCAGTGTTTAGAGTTATCTTGATTGTTAGATTCTTAGGTGGCTTTGATAGATTTCTCCGGCACAAGCTGTTCATAAACAAACCATAACATGATAGTGTAGCTACAACTGTAGATGACTTATCTTTTGACTCACGTCGCCTGAAGGCATTGATCCCTTTAGGCCCTTACAACCCCTTAGATCGATTCGACGCCAACATATATCTTAATTGTGTATGTTAAGAACATGGTATCTTCAACAACCATTATATGACATTTCACTTCATATATATATATATATATATATATATATATATATATATATATATATATATATATATGGGAAAAGGGAAGCTACACCGGGTGGTGCAGCCAACTAGCTACACCCGGACATTTTTCTCATTATTTTTTGATTTTTTTTGAAAGAAACCTATGGGGATTTACTTAGTTTATTGAGTTGGATATGTGTTTCAAATTTCATGCAAAACAAACATTCCTAACATGCCCATCTAGATAGGGTCAATTTCAATAATTCTGAGACCGTTAAATTATGATAGTCTTGATGGAGATGATAGAAGTGTCGAATTTAGTTGAAATTGGTATGATATCATGGTGATATATGGTGATTTAAATCCCCCTAGGTTTCATTTCAAAAGCACAAAAAATCAATGAAAAAAATGACCGGGTGCAGCTAGTTAGCTACACCCCCGGGTGCAGCTTCCCCAGCCCCATATATATATATATATATATATATATATATATATATAGATAGATAGAGAGAGAGAGAGAGAGGCGATCCTGTGAGAGCCAAAATTGGAGAGAGCATGAGAGGAGTGATTCTGGACCACAAGATTCTGTCTTCTCTCTCCTGGTGTTCTCTCTCCCGGTTGAATCTTGTGATCCAGAATCACTCCTCTCATGCTCTCACCAATTTTGGCTCTCACAGGATCGCCCCTCTATATATATATAGATTTATGGATGATATTCAATTGCTATCTATGTACTATTAACAAATAATGCATTGCTTAATACGTGTGGTACATAAATCGAGGGATTTTTACCCAGCAGACCCTATAAACTTTGCCAATCACCTCCATGACCTTTGAAACAACCTAATTCCCCCCTCGACCCTGTAAACTAGCCAACTCTTACCCCATGAACCCTCTGGGTAATATGTTTTAAGCTCATGGAGGTTCTTGGGGTAATATACATGGTCGATGGGGTAATTACGTTTTGCAAAAGGTCGTAGAGGCATTTTAGAACGTTTATAGGGTTTGCTGGGTAAAAATCCCTAAATCGAAATGTTTAGGCAAAGATGGATTGTTTCCAAAAAAAGATTTCATCATTATTAGAATAATTAAAATCGTAACTTTAAGTAATTACCATATAAAACAATTGGCTTGGAAGCTAATAGGGTTATTCAAGTTATATGTAAGAATCAAGTTGTACTTGAAATCATTAAAAAACGGTTTCTAAGGTATATAATTTGAAACATGTGGCACGTATAACTTTTCTTGATCCATTATACAATATTGTATATTAATGATTATAATGATTATCATAGTTAGTAATAGTTACTTGAATCATAGTTGATGCAATTATAACATTTTTTAAATTACGGTAATAGATCTTTCATTTTCGCCA
Organism: Ottelia alismoides; assembly: GCA_037367405.1. Lineage (NCBI taxonomy): Eukaryota > Viridiplantae > Streptophyta > Magnoliopsida > Alismatales > Hydrocharitaceae > Ottelia > Ottelia alismoides. The sequence continues at coordinate 352,202 of JAZKJV010009354.1, forward strand.
ATCTTCAAATTAATTTCTACATGCCGATTTGTTACATAAAAAGATATCGGACATATCCCATGAGGTTACATGCTGAAGAAATTTTATGCATCAAGAAATTGCACTCCTAAAAAAATTCGGACCACAACAAAATGTGCATCATCCAGTTACATACAATATTATAAAATTCGACAATGTAGTTAAAGTCTCAGTAATATTAATTAATATCATCAATATGACGCTTGGGGAAGAAATGCATTCACATATATTCACCGATAATGATATCGAAATTATAAAGACATTCACGCATCCTGATGCATCGATAATAATCTGTATAAAGGACTTGAAGGCATTTGTCAATTCATTCTATAACATCTCTAAGGGGGCCAACACATACCTCGTTGGCATGAGAAATCCACCAACAAAGATACCTCGATTTCATCTATCAAAACTGTTGTTGACTACGTCGTTGCTCCTTCGATTTTACTGAATCAAAACTTCGACACTGACAGAGAGTGCTATCTTTGCCGAACTTGAAAATGACACCGACAGAAAAATGTCATCTCAGGTCTCTCTCTATTTATCTCTCTCTTCTTCTCTTTCTCTCTTCTTCTCTTTCTCATGTAAGGCATAAATTGAAGAACTTGTTGGAGTCCCATGGAGTTTTAAAGATACAATCAATTGAGATTTTTCACAACAATGATTAGGACTTAATGTGATAATGATGGGATAATGAAATAAATTAACTAATTGATTTGGTTAGCAGTTTATTTCTCTTATAACTATATACACACACATTAATACCATTATCAACTCAAGATGATTTGATGAGATTGTTTTGTTTTATTATTATTTTTCTAAAAAACTCTATTACAGAAGTAATTGTACTTCAGAAGAGTATCCCAAGTAGTAGATGATTGGAAGAAAGGAATTTTTTGCATAAATGATAATCGTGTTTCTCATCCAATTTTCATTTTAGCTACATTCCTTTCCATCACAGCATTTGGTTGCTTCGTTTATCCGTTTAGTATTTGATCGGCTGAGTGTCTTCGGCTTATAGATTCTTCTTGTTGTAACCAAAGAAGTTTGAGGACAAAGGTATTTATAAGGTGTAGTTGGTGTGAATGGAGAAAAAGAGAACAATGAATGCGGAGAAGCTTTCTGGAAGAGATGATTACTTCGAGATGTGAACGAGAAAGAAGATGAAACGATCTGTATACGATAGGGTAAGATCAACGCATAAAGTATAATTATGAATACCGATATTATGATATATCCACAAATGATGGTGTAAACAAAAAACGAAACAAGACTGAATGCATGCAAGTGCATAGATAAAAACTCACACAAGACAATACACAAAGCAAAACCCCCAAATTGCATGCAACATGGTGAAGGACACAAAGGTTCAGCCGGTTATGTTTTCAATTTTAGTTGGTGACTTTTAATTAGTTGTTTACATAGGCAGACAAAGTGAGTCTCCTAGATTTACTTGAGATTATGTAGTCACCCAATCAAAAATCTATCTGCAAGGAAAATCGAGTTCAATATGAAGATCTTGAGAAACTCCAAGAACTCACTCATGAATTAACTTTGTAAGGTTGAAGGCAAGTGTATTCAATTTTAAATAGCATAGGGTCCGTCAGTGCAAACCTAGGATGGGTTATAACCTTAAGTACAAAACATCGCTATCTTGGGGGTTCCTACAACAATGACGACGTTTCTATCCTAAACAATGATATCTAATTAATTATGTTTTGTTTGATCAAAATTTTAGCAGTCCCATGATTTTAAAATTACTTATCACTTGATTTGAACTAGTTCAAAGATTGTCTATTCAATGATTCAAATTTCCTTCAGACTAAATGGATGAAAAATAAGGGAGAATTGGAAAAGCTATGTAGCGGAAAATGCGATGATGAATGCTGAGTTAGAAATACTTGCAGTGCTTCCTCGCAATTTCCATGGGGATGAAAAATAGAATTTATAAATTTCTCCAAATCGATATTTCTAATGCTTGCATATGAAACCATACCATTATAACTTGAATTTCTATTAGCAAGTGATTGGACAATAGAACTTTTGTTAAGTTGAATCAGCCAAATGCATATTAAGATGATTTGTATGGTCCTAATACTATGAGAACAAAAATAATCCTAGTATCTATGATATCCATAATGTGAATCTAGGAATACATCAACCAACAAAGGGGCCCCGACCGCCGAACTGGGGTCGATACATGCCTAGTGTCCAAGTCTGTGTACACAAGAAAGATCGCAAATGGGAACTGTTGCAAAGTCAGTTATTACATTTTTTGCAAAAATAACTACTAAAAAAATCCATACCTAATATATTCCCTCCCTCTCTCCTTATAAACATCAAAATGTCTTCTCAACTCTCTATGGTAGGATCTGTCCTCGGACTATCTTCCCTCTACTACTCTCGAGATGCATTGGCTTATGAAGTCACTACTCGATTTTGTCGGTCCCCTCACATAAGAAGAAAGAGATCGGTCAGGGAGAGTTGATAAAATATATAAAAAAATCGATAAATAAATGCTAAAATAAGGACAAAAATAAAATAGAGAAAATTCGAGGATCAGATTACTTGAAAGGTGGAAAACCTATTCATTAAGTTGTCTGAAGTGTTCTTAAATCGAATGCCTCTTCGGTAATGGTGTCATTTGAAGAGGACATTTCTTACCCTATTTAGAAATGTTTGATTGTTGTAGCATGAGTAGAAAGTGACAAATCGAACCACAGAAAACTCACAAATTTATAACCGTGGCACTTTGATTATATAATTAGGCATGCATAATATCGACTGAAGAAGGCAAAAATGTGGACAAAGTAATTTTCAAACAAAATAACAATTAGGTTTTCAAAGATGATCTTTTTTACATTTTTATTTTTTATTTTTTGGAAAATAAATTGAATAAAAAATAAAAAGAATGATGAATGTGGTTTTTTGAAGATGCTTTAATTGAAATAATACAATTTTACAAAAAATATTCTATTGTCCAATAGAGTTCCAAAAGTAAACAAAATATTTTTCCTTAAAATTCAACGTGTGATGCATGAAATTTTTTTAATAGATTTAAAATGAAGGATGAGAATTCGAAAATGTGTAAAATAAAAGTGGCAAGCATATGGATGATGATGCTATGAAGCTACTTTATTTTTTAGAATTTTTTATGACAAATGAATTAATTGAAAATATAAAGTGAAGTGCCTTGATTTTTTCCAATGTTTAAGTCAGAACAAATTATTCAGAAAAATACTCAAAACTCAAAGAAAATATGCATAGAAATATGTATAAAGAGTAATTTGTATTTTAAGAATATATTGCAATATAGTCCTATTAAGAATTTAAGAAGTTATTTATAAGATGATTTTTTCAGAAAGTATATATCAATAAACTCCATTGCAGTTGTAGATTAAAGTTTCCTTATTGAATCAACTTTACAATAGCTATTTTTGCAAATTTTTCTAAGATATTAGTGATTTTATAGTGAACAAGCAATTTCAGAATCAAATGTTTAATAACAAATTCATCATTAACTCATCATATGTTCAACAAATATCCGCAATATGTCAAATCAAGTAGAATCAAATGGGTTATACAATGGTCCTGATAAGAATAATTTTATGATAGATAAATACCAAGATATTTGACGAAGAAGGAGAGGTATAAGTATGATAAGATAGAACTTTAAACTTAGCTTTTAGAGGCCTTATCTAATAATCCAAATACAAGTGGAAAACTTTGCAAAGTACCTAGGAATGTGCCCTTTTCTACAATGTTGGAAAATGTTGAGGACTTGGCTGCAAAGGACTAATTCACATGCCTCTACATGTGTGACTAGGGTTTGAATCTGACAATAGGGGATCTGGTCTAGTAGCCCTGGTTGCATGGACATGTGTCCTACACGTGAGCTTCTAATCCTCTTGATGTAGGTTGATTATAAAGGGCCAGTACGAGCTTTGGTTTTGATAGTGAGATTAGGGTTTGGATATCAATCCAACACCTATTGTATTTTCCTTCTTCTTTCTCATCTTCTCAAATACAATGTTGGAAGCATCTCGAGGCTCCAGTGAATTTGCCAACTCTGGAGAGGAAGGTTTATGATGAGGCACTGCAAAGCTATTGGACTGGTGTCTACAAAGAAGATATTACTCGAACCTCAAAAGGTTCGATCTGAGCAATAAAGTGCCAACGGAATGTGGGTGTGAGGTGCTCTTGTGGTTTATATGAGAGAAGGAGGGGAGCTCAATCGATAACAAGTTACAAGGGAAGATAAGGAAAGATGAGGGGGCTTGAATGCATAGTGATATGCTCGAGATTGGGTCGAGGGTGATAGATAGAAATAGGAGGTATGAATGGGGAGGTGGTAATGGGTAGTAGAGGATTTGGGAAAACCATACTAAGGAAAAGTAAAAGAAAAGGCAAAGTGGGAAGAAGGTAGGTTTAGGGAAGTACGTAATTTGACACCGTCTACCCCTAAGATTTAGATACTCAACAATAGCCACATCCATACACCATGATTATCATTCGGAATGTAAAGCAAGAATGAAATAATTCAAAAAATACTCCAAAAACACATTGTATTCATGGTTCCCTACCGTTTATACATCAATAGTAATAAATAGAGTCCTCGACCTAATGAATTACATGACTAAACATTTTAAATTTTTTGGAAGCTATACAAAGAAATCTACAACTGGGAACACTCTAAATTAATCTTATAAGCACGTTTTCTGAATAAAATGCAGCAACCACATACCAAGTATAGTCCTAAAGCCGCTCACTACCACAACAACACCAACAACATATGTTGGATCCAACGCAAAGGGTACGCTATGAGCAAAGTTGCACAATACGATGCTAAAAAATGAAGCAATATACAAGTAGAAGTGTGCAAAAGAGAACCAACTAGGTAAACCATCCTCACAAAAGAACAACTCTCTGCTTTCCTTTATTTTTCTTTCCATTTACTTCTCAAATATAAAACTCCATGTTTAACCCCATATTTTCAACTTGCTTCCTAACATGTTCACATTAGCTATCCTAGATTAACTATAACCTTAGACTTCATCGTGTACCAACCCATACTTTATTGTATGAGAACTAAAACCCACACTCTACCTTGTGCCAACCCACATTTTAACGTTTGACAACTATATCCCATACTTTACCATGTGACAACCCCACCACACCAATATACAATTAACTTGGGAACAACTATATTCATGAAACTGTCATGAACCTCTTTCTTTAATTAATGCTTACTCAGGCCATCCATTTGCAAGGATCCATTGTTCAATGTTCTATAACATTTTCCCATTTGTACTCTACGAGTATTTATCCCATAATTGATCATATTGTTAGCTTCTCCCCTTAGTGATTATTTGAGTATTCCAAGGAGATTATTTGTAACAACCCAACTCCAAACTTAGTCTCACATCTAAAACTCACAAAATGTAGGTGTGGATTATAAGTGGTGGTGACTGCTACTTGACAACTTAGGCGTAAGCATTTTGGGTGGTTGCCAATGGGTTCAATAGTGCCCAAGCCCAATAAGTTGTCAAGGCTAGTTTTCATTGATAATGGACTTAGGACCTAAATCGAGGATGATACTTTATTATTATACATACATACATACATACATACATACATACATACATACATACGTACGTACGTACGTACATACATAATACATACATACATACATACGCTTAAGAGTACTTACGGGAGAACTGTCATTTAAAATATCGGAGTTTCAATCCATATACACAACCTCCATAGTCACATACCATGAAAAGGAGAAACCAACTCTTGCAACCCAGAGTTCAATACCTCAAACCATTTACCCCAGCTTACCTATCACAAGGGGAATACCCAAGAACAAGTAAACCATGACCAAACAGGACCGCATCGGATACACCCTTATGACTAAGTATAAGTCTTAAAAGAGTGACGTACTAGGGAGGCGGAGAACCGATAGTACCCGTAGCACTACGCTCAACCGATAGGTTCGTGGTACACCGACAGACTCGTAGCACTATGCTCAATCGATAAGGTTGTGGTACACTAATATACCTGTAGGCTAGAACTAATATAGGACTCGTCAAGACCACGAGAGTTGTGACACACTCTCGTGTATGCTATTAACCCATCTAAGCATAACACATTCAACGAACGTTCATAGTGTCATTTATTTATTACACTCATCTCATTGGGACAACTCCGACAGATGGGACAATTATGTTAATCTTGCATTCCCTACAATATACTCATCCTCTCACCTGGCTAAGTCTGATTGTTGAGGCAAGTAACCACTCACGTGAAAACTATCGTGGAACCACCAAATCCACTACCTGTCGATGAAGATCTACAATGGCATAGGGCATAGGTCAAGACATAAGAGCCTATACACTGATCATTTGAATCTCAATCCTAAGTAGTAGTTGGAAAGTATGATTTATTATGTTTCCACGGAATACCGAACCCAGCATTGAGTCTCATAATCATTCCATTCAACATGAGATCATAATATACATGGATAATTACAATATGAACATCCATTTAACCCTTTAAATCAACTAATAATTTATTAGGGTATGTACAACCCAGTCAGATGCTACTCTAGGACACTGTTATTTAACCTTTCATGTTGTATCCATAGCTATCTAACTTTAGCAACATATATAGTCTGTTGTCTTGACCCATACCATGCTTCATGCTATGACTCCAAGGTACTAGGCACCATAGTTTTGGGGTGCCTCCATAGGCATGCATTGTGGTACGTGCATCCTTACTAAGTTTCCAACATTCCATATGCTCCATTGGTCTATTTTACTATTGTGGGAAGTTCGTGATCTTCACCCATGATGGGTATCACAATATGACTCTAAAGTATTTATCACATTAGGGTTGGGATGCCTCTATAGGCATGCATTTGAAATGTGCATCCCAGCTAAGTTATCAACACTCCCACAATCCTTATACATACTTATTTATAATTATCTTAGGGCTTATACTTCTAGGCTCCTCAAACACTAAATGGGTTTACTTACATATTCACTCAATGATCCCTAACTCGCATTTAGGACCATATGCTCTTTGGAAACCTAATGCCCAAATCATTTTATTCTCAACTATCTTTATACACATATTAACTGAGATAATCCATCAACTATAAACCATGATTTATACTAACTCATAGAGATGTCACAACACAACATCAAATACCTGGGTACGCTAAGTATATGTTTCTCATGTTTCCATATATCACTTCAAGGGAAACCATTATGACCTCATAATTTCAATAATGGGGATAGTCGTCTGCTTATATAAGTAATTATATCAATATATATGGGGTGTTTACTATCACTACAAATGTACAAAGGACCACATCCGTTCACAAAGTAAGGACCTCGTGGGACAGGTCATCAATAGGCCTCAAAATAATTAGAGGTCAACAAACATGATATACATAGATCTGGGATCCCTCCGATTGTTCGAATTATGTTGAAGATGCTCTCACTCACCGAGTCTCACTACATCAAGTTGTAATTCAATTTTAACTCATTATGGACCCATTCCATTTATTTATCATCTCATTTCAATTATTTCAGATATTTATCATATACCATAATGTCTTAAATGATTCTACATCTTTTTAAAGTCAATTTAAATCATTTTAAGTTCCATATGGGTCTACAATCCCAAAATGATGGATCATCTAATTTTGCATGATCGATCAATATTGATCCATCAAACAACAATCAACCCACAACAAATATGTAAAGAAATCAAAGCATGATTGTGATTCAAAATTTATTAAAGGTGCAAGTATGGAAGAGTGTCGAATATTGGGAGCAAGTCAGGATATGTTTTTATTCATTAATTATTACTAATTACTCAATATCTTAGGTTTTAAATTTTTTCTTTTTTTATGCCTTTTATTTTTTCAATATTTTTGTGGGTTTTCGATTATTTGAAAAAAATTTTAGTTTTTAAAATATTATATATATATTTTTTATGTTTTTTGATTTTTTAGTTCTTAATTATTTTAACTTCTGTAAATTTTTTAGTTGTTTTTAAATTTCAAAACAATTATATACTAATATAGGTAAGAGAGGGATCCAATTCTTTTTTAATTTTTGAAATTAGTAACATAAGCTCAATACAAAGAAAATAGAGTAATTGTTTATTTTTAATATTATTTAATGTTGTCAGAATTTTTTTATGGTAATTTTATACTTTTTCCAGATTTTGAAAGTAATAAATAAAGAAAAACATGAAAAATGCAAAATTCAAAGAGTTATTTACGATTTTAAAAATATATATTAGTTTAGAATAAACCTTAACCATTTTAAATAAAAAATATATAATTAAGTAAATTCAGAAAATGAAAACACAATTTTTTATTTTTTTAGAATTTTTATGATTTTTATAAAGCTTTTAGGTTTCCTATTTTTTATTTTCTAGTTGTTTAGGGTATGTGATAGAATACACTATAATCTAAGTAATACATTTTTTGGAATTTTTAGATAGATATTTTAATTTTTATGGATTTTATAATTTGAAAACAAGGAAAATAACATGTTTTTATATTTTTAAAAATAGGAAAATAGAATTAGATGTCAACCTAAATTATATGTGATAGAATATAGTTACCAGTACTTATCCTAATTTTCCTATAATTTTTATAGTAATGAAAGCAATTAATATAAATAAAACAAGCATGCAAATAAAATATATGGCACACATACCTCTTTGCAATTACTAGAAAGTTTTCATGCATATGATAATAAGGTACACAAGTTTAGGTAAACTCTCATAATTAACCGCACTTCGTGTGAAGCTACATGTGACTCAGCCTATCAGGGACCAATATGCATTTACAAAAAACTTCTAATTCATTTAAAGCAAGTCCAAATAGTGAAGGAGATATGCTGCAAATAACCCAAAATGCGCCTCACATGAGACAACACGTGAGGAGACCTAGTAGAGGACTTAAATGCAAATAACAGAAGCTCATGGGTCCACATGCAAAATATTCAGACATTATTACATAGCAGAGGGAAGTTTCAGAACTAAAATAAATAAATAAATAAATAAGGCGGAGGGGTTTAGGTATAAAATATCCTCAACACGCTATGATTAACAGTTGGGGCACCTCATTTAATCACAAATAGCTGAGATTAGATAACAATCCAACGGTTGGATGTACATTGATCTTGATTTGACGATTGAGGCGCGATGTGATCCAATTGTGGCTGCTCCACCAAGGACTTTTTCTTGATCGGACAGTGGGGAAGTTTCCTAGAAGATCAGGGAAGAACATCATGTCAGGTGATGAATAGTTAACATTTTGTCTTGAAATCCCTAGTAATTTTCGACGTTAATTTTTCATTTTGTCTTTAAATCCCTAGTAAAACACTTATAAATGCAACTAAGTACATAAATTAATAGTTAACATTCATATGTAAGTAGTTGATAAATCCCATATTTATCATCATTAATCTCTATTATTATCTCTCTTGATTAAGTAAAATAATAAAATTCAATGACTAATTAACACTAGTTACTAACTATAATGTTGTAAATAAATAACACTAATTATTATATATTATTATAACCTCATTATGGTGTAGTATTTTATGTAATTATTTATTATTAAAATCAAATTAGAATAATATAGTACATAAATAAAATAATATAAAACAAAATTTAAAAAATAAATAAAGAAAATTAGTTTATATAGTTTTTATTCATATTTATTTTTTTATCTATGTATAGATTATCTCTGATCTCTTTGACTTCTATATGAAAGTTTTAGATCTCATCGAGATCCACAACTTTCATGTTCATGACTTTTTCTAATTCACCTTCTAACTAATTCTTTCCTACTTAGCTATGATTTTCTAAATTACCTTAATTCTTATTAGGCCACGTGGCGCCTTCAGATTGTGCCACATGACCCATTCATTTCATGCCACCTGTGTCTACTCCTCCCTATCTGATCGTTTCTTGATCAGACAGATCTTCACTGTCCATTAGCGCTTAATCCCCTACCGTTTGATCTATCTTTGATCAGGCTAATCTACGTCATCATTTTGCGCCTTTATAGGAACAATTGGATCCTATGATCGAATGGTGCCTGGACCTCCTTCAACCTCCAACCACATCTGTAAAGTGACGTAATTGTTCGCTTCATTGTAACTTACCCCAAATATGCCAACCTCCTTACGCATCATCTATCCGTGAATCCTCCACTAATCCCTTCGTCATTCAATCCGAATCTAGGCAGACTCCATAACACCTTTCTAACTTAACTGCTATCGCAATATCAACAGTTGGAACTTCGGCCAAAACCATCGCCAACCTCCATCTTCTCATCTTTAAATCAACCATCTCCACTACATGCTTTGGTTGTCTACCCTTGAGAGAGTTTGTCCCTAGCTTTCTTGTATCTCCTGTGACAGAGAAAGAGAATGAGATCAAGCGAAGATGGGTGTGGAGCTCCGATGAGAACCTTGATTTTTCAACCAAGATACAACCCAGATTCATTGTTGTTTGAGATTGGTTTCATAGCCATGAACTTCAAGCGAAGACCTCGAAGCTCTTAGCTTTGTCATTTGGCTCAAGATTTAATCCCATGCAATTCATCTCAATATTCAAATTCCAGGTTAGTACTTGATCTTTTTATCTTTGTAGGCTCTCGGATTTATTCCCTAGATGCTACACATTAACTTGCTAATCTGAATTATTGTTCGATCTCATCACTGATCACTCATCCGCGTGTGATTATCCAGTTTGTCTTTCCAAATCTACATCTTAGTGTTCACCAACGCCATTTCCCTCTTCTACATGAAGAAGGCCAGACACAAGGGCTTGATCCACGCATTCGCATAAGCCCTCCATTTCATCAAATATTTTGTTCATATTATTCCTTTGGAACTCATCTGTCGTGTAGACTGACATTGTAGGGTATTTTAAACTTCAATGGTCTTAGGACATATCTGAGCTCCAGTCTCCCATTTTCTTGCTGGTGAAGCTTCATCTACAGAGATCTCCAGGCATCCATGTTCCTTCTCAAAGCATCAAACAACTTCTCCAAAGTTCTACGAAGATTTTCGGATCTTCAGAAAGGCAAGAGAAGCACTGCAGAGATTTTTAGCCTTCATCGGAGCGCTACCCTCACACTACTATGCACGGAAGAGCTCAAGAACAGGCGGGAAGCATGTACCATCCATCTCGCCTTATTAGGCGAGATCCAACGAGTAGGATTGATCGACGTCGGTCGCCCAAAGCACCGTTTCAACCCTCAGGCTCATGGATCGAGCCTGTATCCGAGCCTCACGCGGAGCACCATATGTTGATGCGTGGCCCTGGCCTGAGTCCATGTCTGTATTGAGTCATGTGGGAGCGCACGTGAAATTGGAGAAATTGCATCGCTAGCCCTGAATTTTCAATAATTACAGATGAGTCCTCCTGCCTATGTGTAATTTGCCTATTAGCCCCGACGGGTTTTCCTATTTACATTTCAGTCCCTTTATATCCTATTTTGTAATAAAACTTGAAAGTTTTCTTACATTTATGCCCCTAGATTCATTGGTGAATAACTTTGTATCCCGGAGTGTAATTAATGTGATTTTGGTCTCTTTTTAAAGCTTGTTCAACACTCTATCTTGTGGCAATTGTTGTGGTCGAATTTGATCTAAAAAATCATATATTTACTATTCCTTGCTTGGGGTGCCAGTTTAAACTCTTAGTTCATTGAACTTGCATTGTGAATGATTATTTGACCCTATCAAATCCTTTAATTTGTAATGGTTTATTGCTAGATATTTTTAAAAATTATTCTTAGTTCATTAATTAATTTATTTGTTAAGCCTATACTGAAACTCATGAGTAAAAATCTTAAGTAATTTTGAATAAAGTTTTGAGACTGAATTCACTTGCTGTTAATTCACCTATATTGTAATCAAATAAAGATGTCTTCATAATTGATCCAAGTTATTTGTTCTGTGCATTTAAGTGTGGATGCTCCATTAATATTGTTTGTGCATCCTTGTCTGCATTTGATTTAGTTGCATACAAATGTGTTGCAAAATATACCTATCTATATTACTATGATTTGTGCATCTGCTTGACATTAATAATCTAAAGATTGTTATCTAAAATATTTGATCTCCGAATTTACTCATTAAATTGCTCGCATGCTTGTGTTCGACCCTGGACTTCCCAGGCTAAAAATTAAAGCCGAGAACCTCGTCACTAAGATATCTCTCGGTTCTATATGAGAAGCTAAGTACCCACGCTACAACGGATTGAAATTAATACATGCATTTAGCATTTTATCAGATGATGCCATTACCGGAGATGCGGCACATTTTGTAATTATTTTTATGGGAAAATATTTTCTTAGTAATTCTTGAGCTTAATTCTTGCTAAGCTTGTTTTTTTTCTATTGTTCTTGTGATTTGTTTTTAAGTTCCATTTTCTCTCTCCGAAATTTCCTTATAAATTTAATTGTCTTGTGGTAGGCCAGTGGAGCCGTCTATATCTGAAGGATCACGGAGGCAAGAAGCTTGAAGAGACTTGCTGAAGAGACACGAGATAAATAATTAGTTGAATGAATATTAGCTTAGTAGAATTATTCCATTGCCCATTTACAATGGTTCTCGATTGAGATCTCGTGCATGTAAACAAATGTGTCTTAAACTATATTTATTTTTGTGTGTGGTTGTGTCGAGAGTGGTTCTCGACTTGAGTGACGTTTTAGACTCAAGCTCTACGCCAAATAGAAAGATCGTATGTCATTTCATTGCTTGATCTATTTCGTAACTTAGGACACACTTCACGAATCTCATAAGATTCACAATTGAAAAAAATCTTAGGAGATTCATAGACACACATAGCACATGTTATACTTAGTCAAATAAATTGATTTCTTCATCCTTAATAGAACTGCTGCTTAGGTGCAGTTTCTCGACTTGCATCATATAATGAGATTTATAAATTTTGTTCTGCGTCCACATGGAGAGTGCTGGGAAGCGTTGTAAGTATTTCTAACGACTGCATGCATCATTGATTTTCGATTGCATTCTGTTTTCCAATTTCTCCCTCAGTTTTTACCAACTTAAGGATAAAGGTCTGTATGATAGGCAATGAGTGTGGTCATTTAAAATTCAAGCGATAACCAAACTCTTAAAATCGGGATTGGATTGATGCAAGTTGACCTAAAAATTGGAATAAAATCAACCTTGTTTTAATAAAAATAAACCCTCATTGATTGCAGATACATTTCAAGTGAGAGAAGGACGACCTTAGGACAAAGCCATGCCACGAATTTTCATATGAACTACTGGTTTCATAAAAATGATTAGCCGCTTCTCAGTGAGGATCTATGGGTAGCCGGTAAACGGATCGGATTTCCTTATCAGAGTTGAGGGTTTAGAGGACATTACAAAAGGCATGGTCCTCAAGTAAACAGGTAGCCGTATTTATACGGTCTAACTTACCTCCATACTAGCTGAGAGTGGATGCAACTAGTCATAGGAATCAGGATAGTTTGTAAGGAAATTTAGGTTCCTAACAGCTCGTAACTATGACAAGATTTGTATTTGATTACTAATTAATATTTGACAAGATAATAAGGCTATTATCTTTGTCTTCAGTGTTGAGTTGGTGAATTAACCAGGGTTTGTATTCATTAATTTGTGTGAGTCAATCTGCACATTGACGCGCCCAGTAGAATTAGGTTCTTTTGAAATCTAGCGTGCTCAAATTCCTTACCTCTTGAAATCGAATATGGATAATTGGTCGAGTATTTGCTCGGACTTTGTGATCCTTTCACTGAACTGCCTAAATATTCCATCTTCACCGGTCCAGTCCCCTACTTCTCATTATACTGGACCATCACAATTCAAAAATAATCCTCTTTTCGAATTGGAGTATCATGATTCATTCCTAGTGGAAGGTTACATCTCGACCAACTCCCTTCTTTCTTCTTTTCTCACTGAGGAAGATCATTGCCTTGGTGATATAGATGTGATTTTGTTATCTTTGTCTAGATCTCATTTCAACCCTTTATTTGATGATGGTGTCGAAGAAACATTAAAGATGCCTCCCAAAAGACAAAATGGGAATGGGGAGGAGGAAGATAGAGAAGACACAATGCATGCAGTATTGGCTAGGTTAGCTGAATCTGAACAAAATCAAGCACTTATGAGAGCACAGCTTGGCCAGTTACATCTAGGTAATGATAGACCTATGGATGCAGCTTATAATCCCGGGTAGTTTCAGATAAGAAATTGGTTGAGCCCAGCTGAACCTGAAGTAGAATATGAGTTGAAGGTGTAATTCCTTAATTTGCTGCCACATTTCATGGGAATGCTCATGAGGAACGGTATGCATTCCTTACGGACTTTGAGCTGGTCTGTTCTAACCTTAGTCATCCTAGGGTTAACCAAGACTACATAAGTCTCAAAGCCCTTCCATTTGTCTTAAAAGATAAGGTCGATTATTGGATGAAAAAATTTGGGGGTGGAAGTAACTACTTCAAGGACTTATTCCTGAAGAAGTTCTACCCTTTGAGTAGAACAAACTTGATGTGTTCTCGGATCACGAGTTTCTTCCAACTTCCTAATGAGGCCTTTTATGATTCATGGGAGAGATTCAAAGATCTCTTACAAAAGTGTCCTTGTCATGGCTTAGAGCCTACCATCCTGGTTCAGTCTGTATATTGCGGTCTATACCCTAAGGTGCAGTGTTTAGTTAGTGCTACTTGTGGAGGTAGCCACACTTCATGAGGAATGGACACTGTTTGGAAGGTGTTCGAACGAATGGCTGAAACAAGTAGAGCACAAATCACTAGTAGGGCTTAGCTAGAGACCTCCATTCCACTCCCATCCGGTGGGGGAGTAAAGCTACAATGGATCCTTTTGACATGGGTTTAATAGTAGATAAACCTATAGGGGTTGAGAGGATAGACATACGGATGCATGAGTTGGATAGTAACTTGTCCAAACTACCTAAGTAGATGGAGGAGCGTTCTGAGAAGGTATCCAAGATAAGGGTACCTACCATGACTGCATATGTTGCTCCCACATATTATGTTCATCACATGCAGGAGCAACAAGTGTCAGGGCCATTACAATCATGGGTTGAGGAGAAGACTTTAGCCCATCCTTATCAGCGATAATCACCGTCTGTATAGATAATTACTGAGGAGCTTTCCCAAGTATGGGAGGAAAATGGTGTATGGTACACTAATGACCCTACTAGGTAGGGATGTTCTGGGGATAGATTCTCCTATCAACATCCTCAGACATTTTACAACACACCATTTACTCTTAAACCCCTTTCAGTACCATAGAGATCAGGAGTCGTTCCTTATCAAGCATTAAGGCAGCATCAGCAACAATTTGGGCGTTAGTAGACGTACAAGGCGAGCCAGCAGGGCCTGCATGTTCAGAATCATACCCAGCAACAACATTCTTATGGCGATTAGGGCCAGTCTTCTTGTTCTTCATATCCGTCCTCTTCCCAACAACAACATTCATCATCATATTCAATGGATTTTCAACGACAAATTTTAGATGAGCTGCGTTCCTATAGAAATGAAGTTCAGGATTTGAGAGTTTATCTCAATCGTCTTTCTCATTTGAATGATGAACGCAATATTCCCTCTACATCCATTCCAACACAAGTTCATGCTAATCTCAATAGCTTGAACAAGACACATCAGCATCTTTCCATGGATTAGGTATATTATTAAAATTTTCACAAATCTGAACACAAGGTCTCTCCGTTTGATTATGTTCATCATATGTCTCTCATGAGCAGACAAACCATAGCCGTACCTAATCAGGATAAGGACATAGATAGGACCGACTCTGAAGTTCAACCTGAGGAGACTTCTGAGGATGATGATGCCAGACACCTTCACTAGAGAGCTAACACGTACAGGAGAAGATTTAGGAGGAGTACAAGAGCGGAGAAACACACAGCAGATTCAAAGTCTATGAAGGACCTTCTTCCTTCGGATAAGGAGAATGCACATTCAGCAGATATTCCTTGTCCTAATGTAGACAATTCAATTGTTATTCCAATTGTAAAAGATTAAAAACTCAGTTTCTAGTAATAATAAAGAGCGTGTTTCTGTTTATGAATCTGAGTCTTCACTTCATTCTTTGCCTATCCCTTTCCCCCATGCTCTTATGACAGGAAAGCACATCATTAATAAGATTCAGAAAGATGATCCGGATATGACACGTTTTTGTTAAGATAATATCATGGTAAAAGTGCCATTTGATGAGTATGTGGCCAGTCACCCTGCATTTCAGAAATATCTGAAGGTGAGATGCACACCAAGCAGAGTTAGCAGGAAGAAACCGAACAACTATATCAAGACCCATATGCTTTCGATTGCCACTACTTTTAGCCTCAAGAACCAGAAATTGTCATAGAAGAAGAGAGAATTAGGTGCTCATTATGTGATTAGTCATATCGATGACATAGCATTTGCACGCACTCTTCAGGATAATGGTTCTTCGATCAATTTATTACCCTTTACCTTATATGAGAAACTGAAGTTAGGGCCATTACGTAAATCTAGGGTGATACTTCAGTTTGTAGATAAATCAATGAAGAAGGCTAAGGGTGAGGTCAAGAACATCATTATCTCTATTGAGGGACAACTTTACTGTCCTTCAAATGGATATACCTCATCATTGGGGAGATTTACATATCATCCTTGGATAGCAAATCCTTAGGACTGCTAGAGCCTCCTTTGATTATCAGACATGGATGATGAAGTTCTGCTCTCCAGGAGGAGAAGTGGAATTACAGATGAAGCAGACAAAATGGCAACGACCTGATTCTGAATCTAGCACAGAATTCTCTTCATTATCAGAGGTTGACTGCAATGTAGTTAGCACAGTGGGAATCTGGGCTCAAAACCCCACAGTACAAAGCGAGATACTCTCATATAGGGATGAAAGTTTACACAAAGCAGACGAAGATACAGTTCTAGAGTTATTGAGTTATGTTTCTCCCGTTCCTTGATGAAATAGAAGTCCCTTTGGACTTGTCAGATCCCTTCCTTCAGAACAATCAAGGGAATTAGATGTTCAGCTGGACACAGCTTTGGCCGATTTACCATGTATTTTTGGCGATCCGACTCCATATTTTTCAATTCAGCTGGTGGACATCATTACAGTTGAATCATCTCCATTGTGCAGCTTAGGTCCAGATTCAGTGGTAGTTCAGCCTGATGTACCTAACGATTCATCATTTCCAGAGTTGAAACCGCTACCTCCTATACTCAAATACACTTTCCTTATGGGACCAAAGAATAAGTTTCATGTCATCATTAGTTCTAAGTTAACTATAGAGAAGGAGGCTAAGTTGTTAGAAGTATTAGAAAAGAATCGTAAGGCTATATGTTGGACATTGTCGGATATTGTGAGTATAAACCACGCACTCTGTTCACACCTCATTTTTGATGAGGATAATGCTAGACCTTCCCGTGAGTTTCAGAGGAGTTTTAATCCAAATCTACAGGAAGTAGTTAAGAAAGAAATAGAGAAATGGCGTGGAGCGGGCTTTATTAACCCTATCTCTGATTCTAAAGGTACCTTTACATGTTGTCCTGAAGAAGTCAGGAATACAGATGGTCACCAATGAAGAAGGAGTTGAGATTGCGACACGAGTACCTACGTTATGGCGTGTCTGTGTTGATTACATGCGCCTGAATGCTGTAACCACGAAAGATCACTTCCTTTTGCCTTTTATTGATCAAATTTTGGAGAGATTAGCGGGGAAGGAATTCTTCTGTTTTCTTGAAGGGTACTCATGCTACAATCAAGTAGATATCACCCCCTGAAGACTAGGAAAAGACCACCTTTACGTGTCCTTTTGGCACATATGCAATCAAACGCATGCCTTTTCGGCTATGCAATGCCCCAAGAACTTTTCAACGGTGCATGATTGCGGTGTTTGCTGAGATGGTTGGAGATTTCCTAGAGGTCTTCATGGACAATTTCTCAATCCATGGTGATTCATTTTATTCTTGTTTAGCACACTTGGATCGAGTTCTTCAAAGGTGTAAGGAGGTGAATTTGGTACTATCTTGGGAAAAGAGTCATTTTATGGTCAAGGAGGGTATCGTGTTGGAGCATGTCATCTCCAAAAAGGGAATGGAGGTTGATCTAGCCAAGGTGGATGTGATGAAGAAACTTGATCCACTAACCGACATTAAGTCAGTCAGGTCATTTCTATGGCACGTTGGATTTTATAGGAGATTTATTAAAGATTTTTCTTGATTGCCCGACCACTGACTGAGCTCTTAGGAAAAGACACTGAGTTCTTTGTCGATCACAAGTGTCTTGAGGCCTTTGAGCTTCTTAAAAAGAAGATCTGCGACTCTCCGATTCTACAGGCTCTTGATTGGTTTCTTCTCTTTGAGATCATGACTGATGCTTCGGATTTTGCTGTAGGAGCCGTATTGGGGTAGCAGCGAGATCAGATTCTGTTTGCTATTCACTATGCAAGCAAAGTTTTGGATCCAGCTCAGAGAAATTATACAGTGACCGAGAAAGAAATGCTTGCAGTAGTTTGGGCTTTAGAGAAGTTTAGGTCTGTGATTTTAGGCTCTAAGGTGATAGTTTATACAGATCATTCAACCATTAGGTATCTCATGAAAAAGAAGGATGAGAAGGCCCGTATTCTTAGGTGGATATTACTACTTCAGGAATTTGATTTAGAAATAAAGGATAAACCTAGAGTTAAGAATGTAGAGTTGATCATCTTTCAAGAATTGAACTAAAGGATTCTCTCAATTCTGAGCTTGTACGAGAGACCTTTCCAGATGAGTCTATTTATGTTATTAACTCACTCCCATGGTATGCCAACATGGTTAACTTCCTTGTCTCCAAGCAAGTTCTCCATGGCTGGACTAGGAGCAGTATTGACCGACTCAAGTCGAATTCAAGAAAATATCTTTGGGAGGATTCGTTCCTCTTCTTTGAAGGTCCGAATTGCATTTGGAGAAGGTGTATTCCTCAGGAGGAATATCAAAGTGTCCTTACATATTGTCATTCACTTGAGGCAGGAAGACACCATTCATGAAAAAGAACCGCTCACAAGGTGTCGCAATGTGGATTCTTTTGGCTGACCTTAGTTAGACATGTCGCAGATTTTGTACGGTCATGCACTGTTTGCCAAAGGATGGGAGAGATTGTTGGATCTAGAGATGAGATGCTCATGCATCATATGATTTTTTGTGATGTTTTTTATGCTTGGGGCATAGATTTTATGGGTCCATTCTCTAATAGCCAATGATTTGAATATATCTTGTTAGCGATTGATTACTTATCCAGATGGGTGGAGGTTATTCCAATCCGAGCCACATATGGTAAAACTATTTTCAAGTTTATTAAGGATCATATTATTTCACGATTCGGGGTCCCTAAAGTCTTTATATTTGATGGAGGTAGCCATTTTGTGAATGGAATGATGAAATCTTTAGCTAAGGACTATAAATTTGAGCACATAATTACTAGTCCTTACAACCCACAATCAAACAGCATGACAGAGGTTTCTAATAGAGAGGTGAAGAGCATTGTTCAGAAGTTAACCCGTCCAGATAGGAAGAACTGGTCTCAGTTGTTAGACCAGGTTCTATAGGCCTATAGAACGATTTACAAAACACCACTTGGCACTTCACCTTTTAGTATGATTTATGACAAGCCATGCCATTTGCCCGCTGAGTTAGCCCATAAATCTGAATAGACAATAAAGAGGATAAATTGGATCTATAACATAGGGAAATTGTGTAGAGCTCTTAATCTAAATGAACTTGTGGAAATCTGCAACCAAACATATGACAACAACAAGATCTATAAGGACAAAGTTAAGAAGTGGCATGGCAAGCATATTAGATTCAAAAACTTTGTCCCTGGATAGAAGGTATAGATGTTTAATGTAAAGTTAAAGATTTTCCATGGGAAACTTAAATCAATGTGGACGGGTCCTTTCATTGTTAAGGAAGTGCATGAGAACGGTAGTGTAGAAATTTCAGAGCTTTCAGAAAATACACCTTCCTTTTTGGTTAATGGGAAATTACTTTAGCATATTAAGGAATCTAAAGAAAGGTTAACTCCCATAGAGATGATCGACATCATGCCTATTGATGCATTTTACGAATTCTCAGGTAAGGCATGAGCATCAAGAAAGATTCATATCAAAAGATTCAGCATCAACAGTTTCATATTCTTTCCGACCTTATTAATTTTCTTACCTACTTAGGCTATGTACAACCTAAGTATAAAGAATTTTTCGACAATACTTTCTACTCTCAACAGGTCTATCCTTTGTAGTCATTCTATTTTTTTACTTAGGTCATCCAAAACCTAAGTATAGGGGAGACCTTCTCTTCCTTGTAATTTTATTGTAACTTATTCTTTCTCATTTTTTACACATGTTTTATCTCAATTCTTGTACATTCTTTTATGCTAAGTTGTTCTATGGCTTCATATCACTTTGTCCGATGAGGACATAGCAAAAGCAAAGTATAGGTGGGGTCTGTCGTATATATTGCATATATACTATAGCCATAGCTTATATTTTTAAAATTTTTCAAATTTTTAGGTTTATGGGTAACGTATTACAATTTTTCACCTGAGTATTGTATAAATATTTTAAAATTTGTTTTGAAAATTATATACATATTTGACATGAATTTCAAAAAGGTTTTACGTGGTTTGCGAAAATACGGCTTGACATGTTTCGAAATCATTTGTAAAATATTTTGAAAATCTATCTATCTATATATATATATTTATTTATTTATGGGACATTGTTGGAAAAAGGTTTTAAAAAATCCTTTTCAAAGCTAAGGGTAGAATTGAGACTGACTAAAATTCAATAAAAGTGTTCAAAAAAATTCTCTTTGTGTCTCTTCAATATCTTGAGTCTAAGGTCCTCAGAGGTCGTGACGGTTCATTGAATCATTGCTTCCTTCTCTTCAAGGTTGCAAAAAGCGGTAGTCGGTACTCGGTCAGTGGGGGCACCTACTAAGGATTAATCGGCAATCGGGCGACTAGTCGGATTTAGTCGGTCATTAGTCTGTTTTGAATTTTTTAATTATTTTAAATATATAAATCATTTTTTATACATATATTCTTATATATATACATATTTTGTACATTTTATACACCATCTTAATGAAACAAAAGAAGTAATTGACTTTAAATATAAAATTAAGCATGATAGAATATGTTTGCTTTTTAAAAAATTGAAAAACTAAAAAATAAAAAAGGTTGTTGTAAAAGTAGGATGAGTAGTCGGCCGACTAGTCAGTCGACTAGTCGAGTGGACCGACTAAAGGCCGACTAGGCCTAGTCGAGTTGGCTACCCCCCCGACTCGACTAGTCGGGCCGACTAGTCGGCCTAGTCAGCCGACTTTTGCAAGCTTCTTCTCTTTATAAGGTTGTTCTATTTTAGATTCTAGAGTCATTTTCAGTTCAATATGGAGGAGTGTTTGGATTTCAATTCAATATTTTGAAAGATCAAGTTGATAAAGAATTCTCTTAAAAGAGTGATGCTAATTGAGGAGGATGATATATTGATGGAAGAATTGGATATAGAGGTTCCTTTACATTTTCTTGAGAATATTCATTTATTGAATCCTTATCTTTCTTGTAAGTTGGGTCGTCCCTCTATGTCTATTTTCTCTCTTTTAAGGAAAACCCAAAAATCTATTACATGATTTCATGGTCTGATCCGTCTTCCCATAATCATGAAGAATTTGGGGCTTCCCATGTGGATATGAATATTACTTTTGAGGAAAAATGTCGTCATTCTAGAAGAATGAATTTTAAAGTTGAGGAAGATCTTTCTTATTCAAATTCTTAAGTGTTCTCCTTAGGAAGAAGTAGTTGAACCATAATGAAGCATGTGATTTTAAACCTCTAAGAGCCAATCTTGATTTTTAAGGAGCCGAAGTTTGTAGTGTCGTGTTGGGTATCTTAGTATGTTATTCATATTGTTCCTATGCGATGTTATGTCTAAGATACCCAGTCTATTGTCTTTGTCTCAATAAATTAAAGAATTCCTCAACGCTTTTGTAAAATAATTAACTAGCTAACTTATTAATTGGTGTCTTTCCCTGACACATTTTCACTACACTTAAATTTGAGGTGATCTTCAACACTCTGTTAAGGAGTCCCTAGACTTAGAGTTATCATATATTAATCATTAGGGCCTTAGACTTAAAAATTCACGCTCTCCTATTTTGAAAATATGCATGCTATATTTGATGCTTAATCTCCCTTAAAAGAATTTGACTATCACTCACATGTACGGCTGCATTTTATGATTGAGATGAGTCAAGATATCACTAAGGAGACTGGGATTGGAAGTTTGAGTTTGGACTTGATTTGCACGAGGGTGGGATAAGATTAATGATGGCTTCATGAAACCTGAGTGGCAGCATCTTAGCCAATATGGGACTTGTTCTCATGCTATCTCCTGATCAAACCTAAAGTACCACAGTGTGATGACATTAATTAATAAGTTGATCAGTGTGCGCCAATCTTTTGGTAAAAGCAGTGGAGCTAGCCAAAAACAAAGAAAAGAAAGAAATGATGAAGAAAAGATCTCACCATACAAAGATAAATATCAAGGAGCTTCCAATAAAGGCAAGCACTCCCAACCATTTTTCAAGTGTCCATTTGGACCACCGCTATTAGGACTAAAGTTAGGCTGGCACCCAAAAAGGGCTCTGCATCGTAAATGCTACATGTCTGGGAGTAGAAGGTATATTAGATACTAAAAAAAGTGCACCCCGGTGTATTCCCAAGAAAACAAGTGCAGACGACTCCAACTTCTCTTGACAAACACACTAATTGGCGAAAATCAAAATGAAATTGTGTTGCGTATTGGCACCTGAGAGAACCCTATTCCAATGAGAGGAAGAGAAAATAAGTACACAATCCTACAACCTTCATTATCTATCCTTCCGTCTATCCTTTTAATGTCTGACAACTAAAGAGAAGGTGGATTGAGGAAAGACTAGATTTGTTCTCTAGAGTTGAGGGTTGGGTCCTTAGGAGAGCCTCCAAGATTGGAATTTTGGTGATGTCTTGATTCTACTATAATGTTGGAGTCATCACTCCTTATATTTATGTATTCATTGAGAGTCTGACAATTAGAGGAGTTGGGTTACTTTTGATTAATACTGGGATGAACTTAGAGTCTTAGGATTACTAAAACCTTGTGTTCTAGGTCTAATCAAGTCTTGTAATCCCACAAGCACTTGTTAGGGATTTCATTAATTAAACTAACTTTCTCTAACCAATTCTTTATTTATTAGCTCGAGGATGAGCTTATCTTACATATATGGGGTGATAAATCCCAGATTTATCATCATTAATCTCTATTATTATCATCTCTATTGCTTAAGTAAAATAACAAGATTCATTGACTAATTAACACTAGTTACTAACTACTGTGTTGTAAATAATTAACACTAATTATTATATATTATTATAACCTCCTTATGGTGTAGTATTTTATGTATTATTTATTATTAAAAATCAAATTAGAATAAAATTGTACATAAATTAAATAATATAAAACAAAATAAAAAAATAAAGAAAGAAAATTGTTTTATATAATTTTTATTCGTATTTAGTTTTTATATATGTATCGATGACCTCTGATCTCTTTACTTCTACATGAAAGTTGTAGATCTCATCATGTTCATGACTTTTTTAAATTGCCCTCTAACTAATTCTTTCCTAATTAACACTGATTATCAGAATTAACTTAATTCTGATTGGGCCACGTAGCCCTTCAGATTACACCACGTGACCTGTTCATTTCACGCCACCGTGTCTACTCCTCGCGTTTGATTGTTTCTTGATCAGACAGATCTCGATCATCCTTTAGCGCCTAATCCCCACCATTTGATCTATCTTTGATCAGGCTAATCTATGTCATCCTTCTATGCCTTTACAAGAACCGTTGGATCCGATGATCAAATGAAGCCTAGAACACCTTCAACCTCCAACCACATATGCAAGGCGATGCGATTGTTCTCTTCATTGTAACTTACCCCAAATATGCCAACCTCCTTATGCGTCATCTATCCTCGAAACCTTCACTAATCCCTTTGTTGTACAATCCTAATCCATGCGGGCTTTATAACTCCTTTCTAACATAATTGATATCGCAATAGCAGCAGTTAGAACTTCAGCCAAAACCACCGCCAATCTCCATCTTCTCATCTTTAAATCAGCCATCGCCACTCCGTGCTCCAGTTGTCCACCCTTGAGAGAGTTCATCTGTAGCTTTCTTGTATCTGCTTTAATAGAGAAAGAGATTGAGATCAAGCGAAGATGAGTGTGGAGCTCCTCTGACAACCTTGGTTTTTCAACCAAGTTACAGTCGAGATCCATGGTTGCTTGAGCTTGGTTCCATAGCTAGAAACTTCAAGTGAAGACCTCTAAGATCTTCACTTCATCATTAGGATGAAGATTCAATCCCAAGCAGTTCATCTTCAATCTTGAAATTCCAAGTTAGTAATTGATCTTCTTATCTTTGTAGGCTCTCAGATTTATTCCCTTGATGCTACACATTAACTTGCTAATCTCAGTGATTTTTCGATCTCATCACTGATCACTCATCCACATGTGATTATCTAGTTTGTCTTTCCAAAATCTACATCTTAATCTTCACCAACGCCATTGCCCTCTTCTACATAGAGAAGGCAAAATGCCAGGGCTTGATCCACGCCTTCGCTTAAGCCCTCCATTTCATCCTATATTTGGTTCATATTATTTGTAGGGAACTCTTCTGTCGTGTAGATTGACATTGCAGGGTATTTTAAACTTCAATGGTCGAAGGACAAATTTGATCTTTGATCTCCCATTTTCTCGCCGGTGAAGCTTCATCTATAAAGATCTCCAGGCATCCGTGTTCCTTCTCCAAGCTTCAAACAGTGTTGCCAGAGTTCTACAAAGGTTTCCGGATCTTCAGAGAGATAGGAGAAGTACAATGGAGATTTTTATCCTTCATCGGAGCGCAACCCTCATGCCCCCATGCACGGAGGAGCTCAAGAACATGTGAGAAGCAGGTACTGTCCATCTCGCCTTATTGGGTGAGATCCAATGGCTAGGACTGATCCATGTGGCTACCCGAAGCACCGCTTCAACCCTCAGGCTCGTGTGTCGAGCCTGCATCCGAGCCTCATGCGGAGCACCAGATGCTGATGCGTGGCACTGGCCTGAGTCCATTTCTTCATTGAGTCACGTGGGAGCGTACGTGAAATTGGAGAAATTGCATCGCTAGCCCTAAATTTCCAACAATTACAGATAAGTCCTCCCGCATGTGTGTAATTTGCTTATGAGCCCCTATGGATTTTTGTATTTACATTTTAGTCCTTGTATGTCATGTTTGGTAATATAACTTGGAAGTTTTCTTACATTTATGCCCCTTGATTCATTGGTGAATAACTTTGTATCCCGGAGTCCAATTAATGTGATTTTGATCTCGTTTTAAAGCTTGTTCAACACTCTATCTTATGGCAATTGTTGTGGAGAAATTTGATTTAAAAAATCATATATTTATTATTCCTTGATTAGAGTGCCTATTTAAACCTCTTAGTTCATTGAACTTGCATTGTGAATGATTATTTGACCCTGTCAAATCCTTTAATATGTAATGATCTATTGCTAGATATTTTTAATCATTATTCTTAGGTCATTAATTGAGTTATTTGCTGACCCTGTATTGAAACTCACAGGTAAAAATCTTAACTAATTTTGAATAAAATTTTCAGACTGAATTCACTTGTTTTTAATTCACCAATATTGCAATCAATTCAAGATGTCTTCATAATTGGTCCAAGTTATTTGTTCTGTGCATTTAAGTGTGGATGTTCCACTAATATTGTTTGTGCATCCTTGTTTGCATTTAATTTAGTTGTATACAAATGTGTTGGAAAATATACCTATCTATATTATTGTGATTTGTGCATCTGCTTGACATAATTAATCTAAAGATTGCTATCTAAAATTTTTGATCTCTGATTTACTCATTAAACTAGTCACATGCTTGTGTTCAACCCTAGACTTCCCAGGCTAAAATCTAATGCTGAGAACCTCATCATTGAGATTTCTCTCGGTTCTGTACGAGAAGCTAAGTGCTCGTGCTACAACGAATAGAAATTAATACATGCATTTAGTGTTTCATCAATAGTGTGCAAATATTTGTATTTATATCTAAAATTAAAAAAATAAAAAAATAAAAATAAATGAATTATCACAAATACTGAATGAACTAAACCCTGAGACCAAGTAAATACTAACTAGGTCGACCATAAATAAAGTAGGGGACAAAAGGCCAGATACTATACCCAATACACACAAAAAAACCCTAAGTTTATATTCTATATCGCTCATTCTTAAAATATTTTATTCTTTAGAATATAAACCTCAAATAGTAAAATGTTCAACATGAAACTTATACAGATTGATACATAGAAAATTAAAAAAAATAATAGCCAGTAAAATAATACACAGTGCGCATGGTACACACAAGTGAAAAAGCCACAATTAGAACTTCATTGCTCAATATCTACTCCATACAAACTCAAATTGAATCAAACTCACCTCCATTGTATTTAAAATCAAATTATCTATAAAATGAAGGTGGTGTCATTTAATATAGAACTAAGATACAAAAGCTAACTTTTACGGTACTATTGTATAGGGGCAATGATTACCAAGGGTTTGACATGCAGTTGAAAATGAAATGTGTCAGTGTAGAGAACCACGAAGAGAGACCCTAGTTGATCAAGCAAAAAATCAATAAAAATAGAAGAGAGAGAAATAAATAGAATAAAATTGGATCTCTCCTATTGTATCTACACTAATTATTAACCAGGTAAGTGTCCCTATGTTGAACTCGAGGAAGCAGAATAATTATACTCAGATTTTATAGAAAAAGAACATTTATATGATTTTTAATTTCTTCTCAAGGAAAGGGACAACTATTTTTTTATTGGTGTTAGTTTTTGAATTTTTATTTAATTTTTAATTTTTTAATTTTTATCATTTTTCAAGAGGGTTATTTTTCAAATGGATTTATCTACAATCTAGTATATGAAAAATAGAGTATGTAGGTGATATTATATAGTAGATAAAACAACTCGAGCAAGGGGGCTCGGGAAGGAGAGGAAAAACAAAACAGGTTGAAAATCTAGAAATAAAACTCACGAAGAAAAGTCAAAAATAGAGCAAAAAATGAAAAGAAATACACCGATGATAGAATAATATGTCCAAAATGTAGGTGTTTAAGTCTACTGTAGAAGTAAGTAGAAAATATAACAAAAAATATAAGGCCTTTCTTTCAAATAGGTCCCTGGTTAGGGACTTATTTATAAGAAAAGATTGTGTGGGGACATATTTGTAAATATAACAAACTCTAGACGCTAGGTGGAATCTGGAGTTTTATGGGCTTATTGTGCAAATTCTACACCTCTTGGAAGTTGATGACCGAGATTAGATGAAGCTACACGATCTAGACCTTTTGTGGAAGCCACGTGTCGCGCACCTATAACATGCAATGTTCAATGAGTTCTTCCCCAATCCAACGGGCAATAATGACTATCTTCACTCCTAATCAAACTCGATGATAGCTAGGTGACCGTAGGGCTACGAGGGAGTCGCCTACTCCCTCCGAGCTCACTCATGGTAGGGGTGGATCAGACATGGTTTACAATGTTAACTCGAGGCTTAACTAGAGTTTGAAACCCCAGTTCTGGCTGCACTGCTCGATGATTTGGAGATGAAGACATTCTATCTCCTATTAATGAGATGATTATACAGATAATCTCGAAGACCTGCAAAGATGGATTCTGTGATCGATTCCCAAAGGAATAGACTTGATGCGTGAAGAATAATAGGCTCCAAAGGTTTCCTGACAAAGGATAGTATATATCAAAATTAGGTAGAAATTGAAATCCAATTTGGGTAAGGATTAAAGATCGATGGTTAAAGGATGTTAATGATGTAATTAAGGCTACTAAGAGAGCACGAGAAATAAGGAATCGAATGAAAATGGAGGATGAATGTTCATACCTTCAGGTTTTGACTCGACGGTGCGGTCATCAGAGCTCAACGCACGTGTTGACGTGAAGCAAGGTGGTCACCGCCTTGGAACCTTCTCTCTGATCTCCTAACTTCCACGTGCAGGTTTCAGAAGGAGCTGTCACCATCTTGGTTGGCTAGAATCAAGGGAAGAATATGGTGTCTCGGCTAGATGATTTTGGGAATAGGGAAAGTTAGTTTGAATTGGTAGTTTTGTGATCAATAAAAAGATCAATTGATATGGGGTTTGTTAGAATCTAAGGGTAGGCATGTGTCTTCATATTTGGGACAAGGGTCTAGAGGGTTAGGATCGGGTAGAGGCGGTAAGATGCCACGAGAATAATTGGTTGAAGTTAGGGCATTAGAACAGAAGCTAACAACTTCTTGATGGGGAAGAAGGCTCCATGTGCTAACACATGTCAGCACCTGGTAGGCCAGAAATTGAAATGAGGTTATTAATTAGATAATAAATAATAAATAATATTATTTTAAATAGGTTTTAATGGAAAAATATAAATAATTAAATTACCTAAATTATAGTTAGTTTATTTTGATAAATAATAAATATTTAATGAAATATAAATATTATATTAATAACTAAGTATATAATATACTTATTAAATAGGGTTTTGATTTTAAATTCAATAATATAGTAATTAACATATTAATTTTATATTTTATTAATTATTATAATAACAAATAGGGTACATGTAAATTTTTCCAGATTTAAATAAATTAATTTATATATATATATTAATAAATACATGTATATACTCTACAGGTCAACTTCATCTACAAATTAGGTTATTTGATTTATTTAAATATTAAATACTATCAAAAAATCTAAAATAATTTACGATTAAATAAAAGATCAAGAAAATAATTAAAAGTTATAAAATCATGAAAACTCTAAATAATGTGTTCTGAAGAAAATAAATAGCCTATTAACCTAATTGTCCTTAGGTCCCAAAACTGACTTTTTCCAAAAGAACTACGATTTAGTGAAATCACCTTCATTAATTAGAGAATATTACTTTATGAATTTAAAAGTGAGTAGAGTAAAATTGGAGTTCGTATGAGAAAGTTATGATGTTAGGAAATTGAGGAATTAACTATTTAAAAGTTGCATTTCTTGGCATATATACAAGATAAATTTTTTATATTATTTTTATATTTTTCTATACATTTTTAAAAAAATATATAGGAAAAAAGTTCGATGAAAAATACATATACCTGAATTAATTAAAAATCATTGATGTTTTGATAAATATTGGATAAATAATGAATAATGTGTGGAGTGTATAATTAATTCTTTTTATGATTTCTTCCTTATCTCCCCTTACTTATTTATTTGTCGACCAGTCCATGTTGGCTTGGTCTTGGGGATTACAACAACAACAATAAAGCATTTTCCCACAATTAAGTAGGGTCGGCTACATGGATTCTTCGCCTCCATTCAGATCTATCTTGGGTCAATCTCAGGCTCATATCCAAAAAAACTAAGATCCCTTCGTATAGTCTCTTTCCAACACTTCTTGGGCCGTCCTCGCCCTCTCTTAGACGGCTCAACATCCCAACACTCGCATCTCCTAACTGTTGCATCAGCTGACCTTCTTTGCAAATGACCAAACCATCTTAAGCGGTTTTCTCGCATCTTATCCTCGATTGGAGCTACACTAACTTTCTTTCTGATTGCATAATTCTGAATCCGATCTTTACGTGTATGTCCACACATCCATCTTAGCATTTTCATTTCTACTACAGCTATTCTCTGCACATGTCTACGGTTTACAGGCCAACATTCAGATCCATAAAGCATAGCAGGTCTCATGGCTGCTTTGTAAAACTTTCTTTTAATTTTTAAAGGAATTTTCTTATCACAGAGGACAGCAGAGGCTCCTCTCCACTTTAGCCAGCCTGCATTTATCCTATTAGTAATATCTCCATCAATTTCCCCATCATGTTGCAAAATAGATCCCATATATCTAAAAGAATCTCTCTTCTGAATGTTATCGTCACCAATTTTCACCTCGATTCCTTCACCATTGCTTCCATCAAAGGTGAATTCCATATATTCTGTCTTAGCCCTACTTATACTAAAACCTTTAGTCTCCAATGCATGTCTCCAAACCTCATGCTTCTCATTTACTCAATCTCTAGTCTCGTCAATCAACACAATATCATCAGCAAATAACATACACCAAGGTATCTCATCCTGAATGTGACTTGTCAACTCTTCCAGAATCGAAGTAAAAAAGAAATGGACTCAAAGCCGAACCTTGATGTAAACCAATGTTGATATCAAAATAGCCAGTCTTCCCTGTCGGGGTCCTTACACAAGATAAAGCCCTATCATACATATCCTTTATGGGATTAATGTATAGGACGGGTACTTGTCTCTTCTCCAAAACTCTCCACAGTATCTCTCGTGGGACGGAATCATAAGCCTTCTTCAAATCAATAAAGATCGTATGGAGATTCTTCCTTTTAGCTCTATAAATCTCCATTGTTCTCCTCAGCATTCAATAGTTGAGTGACCTAGCATGAATCCTAATTGGTTTTATTTTACTTGGGAAACTTGCCTCAACCTTCTTTCGATCACACGTTCCCAAATTTTCATAGTGTGACTCATCAGCTTGATACCTTTGTAATTTGAACAATTTTGAATGTCTCCTTTGTTCTTATAAAGAGGCACCATGATACTCCTCCTCCAATCTTCAGGCATTTTCTTGCTTCGCCAAATAACATTGAATAGTTTCGTAAACCAAGTCAAACCACTCTCACCTAAAAACTTTCCATACTTCTACAAAGATGTCATCCGGTCCTACAGCTTTCCCAGGTCTCATAACCTTCAAAGCTTCCTCTACTTCATTTCTTTGTATTCGTCTATAGCATGCACGATTCAAGTAACTTTCACTACTAGCTAGATCACCAAAAGTGATCTCTCTATTTCCTTCCCCAATGAAAAGTTTATGGAAGTACTGCTCCCATCTAGTCTCTATATCCTTCTGAGTAACAAGCACGTGACCTTCCTCGTCCTTAATGCATCTCACTTAAGAAAAGTCTTTGGTCTTTCTTTCTCTTGCTTTGTCCAACCTGAATATATCCTTTTGGCCCTCCTTAGAGTTGAGATTTTGATACAAAACTTCATAAGCTTTTGACTTAGCTTCGCTTACAGCCTTCTTTGCTTCCTTCTTCGCTATTTTATAGTCTGTGACAGTTTCCTCTGTTCTATCCTTAGACATAGCTTTAAAGTAAGATCTTTTAATTTTTAGCTTCTCTTGTACCCCTTCACTCCACCACCAAGCCTCCTTTTGACCTGGAGCTCCTCCTTTTGACTCGCCTAGCATCTCTTTGGCTATCCTTCGGATACAAGATGCTACTGCCTCCCACATCTCATTTGCACTACCGCTACAATCCCAAGATAAGTCTTCTAAAACCTTCTCCTTGAAGCTTGATTGCTTCAGCAGAAGATTCCACCACCTAGTTCTAGTGATCTTAGGAACCCTCCTTTTCTTTACCAGCCCTTTTATTTGCAAATCCAAGACTAATAAGCGATGTTGGGTTGTCAAACTCTCTCTAGGGATTACTTTGCAATCTTTGCAACACAACCGATATCTTCTCCTCAACGCAAAGTAATCTATTAGTGTTCTAGTTGAGCCACTCTTGTAAGTAATTAAATGCTCCTCCCTCTTCTTGAAAAGAGTATTCATATAAATATATCTTTCTGCTATATTTATATTATATAAGTCATTATATATAAATATATCTCTTCTCCTCCATCTTGTAAGTTTTCTCGAGGATTAGGTTATATAAATATATCTTTCAGCTATATTTATATTATATAAGTCATTATATATATACACATATTTATGACCTTCCTGTTTTCTTTTATTTATTTTTATTCATTTATTTATTTACATGTTTTTAATGCATAAAAGTGCGTTTTTATTCATTTATGTAATTTTGATAAAAGATGGAAATTAGTGAATATTTACATGTATTTGTCAAGGGTTTTAAGACAAAATGCAGACAGAATGTTAATGAATCATGGATTCATCAACCCTCTATTCTTAAACTTTGCTAGTCCCTTAGCAAACACTTATTTGAAAGATGAGGAAAAATGAAAGAAAGTTAGAATGAATTTATTTTCCTAAACCAATTTATGAGAACAGATAAAGGACAGAGCTTGGTCGAACCTAAAATAAGCATTTTATTGGAGCCTTAACTAATAGGATTTTAATCTCAACAGTCCTCAAGTTCCGCAAATCCTCATTTAGGTTCACCTCAATAGCCAGCTCAAATCCACTTATCCATATCGCTAACTCTATCAACCTTGAATTCAATCTATACTATGTGTGAATTGTGTTAGCTTTTCTTGCTTGAAGAAGTGAAGAAACTATCCATCCTAATAATACACTCACATTGGTTCCTCATCCAACTACTCTTTCCTCGTGGAGGGGGTATTCCCTTCTAAGGTCAGGTCATGTTGTATCCACAATCGAATAGAGAGAATGTAGAAGAATGAGAAAAGAATTGGAGTATGACCAGTGTAGTCACATCTCCATGTGAACCTAGTCAGTGTAGCTAAGTCTCCAATAAGATGTGCAGGCTTTTTGGAAGCTTGTATCATTGTGGTCATATTCGGTATTTGGTAGCTTCTTTTTATGGATTGTCTTTGTAATGTTGCTTGCACTGCATCAATCTTTTTATGCCTCAACAATATAGCACGTTTTCATTCCGTCCATTTTTTGAGGTCTTGGAAAAATTTGTGCAGTAGATACTTCCCTCATTTGAAGCATTGTTTCAACCCTACAACTCCCATATTTAGACGTCTACACTACTAGACAAGAATGAAAATGCACCACTACAATGAACTATCCTTCGCAATCCCATGCAAGTTGAGCTAAGTGCAAAGTGCATGTGTCCAAAATTGGTTCACTAATGAAGAGTTAAACGGATGACACCAAGTGTTCTACTTAGGCAAATGTAAGTTGACTTCCCAAACACGGTATAATGAACCAAAGATTTAAGTCAATGACCTGAAGAGTCTAAATTCCAGTTCTTAACTAGGCTCCTTACAATGAAAGTTAAAGACCATAATCAAGCTCCATCCTTTAGGTTATTCCTAATCTTTAGTTCGAGAAATCAAATTTATTCTGAAAAAATGCTAATGCAAATGCAACTATGCTTTTGTGAAGTATATTTTCTAAATTTTACTCATTTTTATGTATTTTAAAGATTTTATAATTTTTTTAAGACTATTGGGACTTTGTATTATTTATGGATTTTTAAATTTTATAAACAAATATGTATACAAGAATTTTACAAGATAAATTACCAAATTTTTTATTAGAATAACTAATGAATTTTATAAAATTAAAATTCAAAGAATTTTACAATGATTAAATGATTTTTACACATGTTTTAATAAATACGATTCTATTTAAGTATTATACACATCAAATACATATTGTAAACTAAGATTTTTACATATATTTTACTTATTTACAAGGAATTTATAAATAATAAATAAATAAATGGATTTTAATTTAACCCTTACCCACTTTTATGGATTTTATAGATATAGAAAATACATAAATGTATGAGTTATGTACGAAAGTATATACACACTATATGAACCCCCTATATTTAGCTTACGCTATGTCCTCATAGCATCAAAAGAGAAAAAGGAGGATATAACTTGTGCTAAGTAAAAGTGGGTGAAAAGGAATAAAAGAATAGAAGTCAGCCGACCCCCCATACTTACGATCAAGTCATCATAATTATAGTGGAAGACAAGAATGAGGTTACTGAGGAAAAAGAATATACAAACAAAGGAATAAAAGAAAGAAAATAAAATAAAATCAACAAAATCACTTGTTCTCCCCTATACTTAGAATAAAGCATCCTAAGTATAGAAAAGATTATGACCAAAAATTAAGGATCAATAATTGGTGTAAAAGAAAGGAAAACAAAAGAAAAGGAAAAAGAACAAAATCAGAAATGCAAATCAATGGGCTATTGGTCCCCCCTATACTTTGGATATGGTATTCTAAGCATATAAGACGAGCACAAAATGGGGATGATTGTGGACTACGAAGAATATACAGGTGGTGATGTACTCCATAAAAATGAAAGGCTCACATGTCTATGTACAGGATGAAATGAAGTGGAAGAGTACTCATGAATCCTGTACAAAGTAGATGGC
This sequence comes from Ottelia alismoides, assembly GCA_037367405.1. Classification (NCBI taxonomy): domain Eukaryota; kingdom Viridiplantae; phylum Streptophyta; class Magnoliopsida; order Alismatales; family Hydrocharitaceae; genus Ottelia; species Ottelia alismoides. The sequence goes on from JAZKJV010009354.1 coordinate 386,564, forward strand.
ATCAACACGGGCCAGATGATCAGTAGTCTCCAAGAAGTGCTTTAGCATCTGCCCATTCACCACGAATGGCTTTGCACTAGGTGACACATCTGGTATAGCTATGCTTCCATTGACGTGCACCATTATGACTATATACGGTCCTTCCCACTTACTTTTAAATTTTCCAGGGAAAATTCTCAATCGTGCATTGAACAACTATACTTTCTGATCATGGTCGAAGATCTTGTGTCGAATGTGTCTATCATGCCATCTCTTCACTTTGTCCTTATAAATGAGGGTGTTCTTGTAAGCCCGATTTCGAATATCTACTAGCTCATTCAGATCCATCTTCCACTTGGTTCTTTCCTTCTGCATATCTAATGAAATATTTCTAATGGCCCATTCAGATTTGTGCATGATCTCTATAGCCAAAATGCATGGCTTCCCATAAACCAGTCTGAAGGGTGAAGTACATAAGGGAGCCTTCTATTCAGTACGATATGCCCAAAGAACTTGGTCTATAAGCTGTGATCAATTCTTCTTATCTCACCATACTAATTTATGAAGAATGGATCTCACCTCCCTATTTGAAACATCAACCATGTCGTTTGTCTGTGGGTGGTAAGGAGAAGCTCCTCTGTGATCAATGCCATAATTATTCACTATCTTTCACCTCCTTATTAACGAAGTGGCTACCCCCATCAGAAATAATAATACGTGGAATACCGAACCAGAAAAAATATGTTCCCTTAGGAAACTACATAATGTACTGCTATCAGCTGTTCGTGCAGGCATAGACTCCACTACAATACTAACATAATCCACAATGAGAAGAATGTACTAAAAGCCACTTCTCGAAGGGAAAGGTCCCATAAAATCTATGCCTCATGCATCAAAGATGTCACAAATGATAACAAGTTGCATAGGCATCACATCTCTAGCACTAACCGTCCCTATTTCTCTTACATTCCAGGCAAGTCTTCACGAATGTGCATGCATCTCTATTAAGACTTGGCCACCAAAATCCACTATGAAGTTCCTTCTACATTGTTCTCTTCCTTAAATGATATCCCCTCGCCTCTAAGGAATGGAACGGAGTGAGGAAACTATTATATTCTTCCTTAGGAATACATCGCCTGTAGATACAATCTGGTCCCTAAAGAAAAAGAATCGGATCCTTACAATGGTAGTATCATGCATCGAAATCTAGCATGTCGACTCGATCCTTTGTCCAACCATGTAGACTCTTCCGTGTAACCAGAAAGTTCACTATATCTGCATACCATGGAAGCTCTGTAACTGCAAAGATACTCTCATCTGGAATTCTCTCTGGAATCTCTAGCGTGTACTCATCTGAAGACTGCTTTATCTATAATCGTCAGAGGTGATCAGCTACCACGTTTATTACCCCATGTTTATCCTTAATGTCCAAATCAAACCTAGAGTAAGAGAATCCATCTAAGAAGGTGTGACTTGGCATCCTTCTTCTCCATCAAATATCTGATAGCTTAATGGTATGTGTAAGCTGTGATCTTCAAACCAAGAAGATATGATCTGAATTTGTCCAATGCGAATACCACTACCGTCATCTTTCTATGTCACTCTATAATTACACTGAGTGTCATCTAAATTCTGGCTGGCATAGTGGATTGCAACATGAAGTTCATTCCTCCTCTGTCCTAATACAGCCATGACCGCAAAATTTGAATCATCTGTCGTGATCTCAAAGGGAAGAGACCGATCGCGTGTTTGTAGGATGGGAGCATTGATAATCATCTCCTTCAATGTGAGGAAGGCACTAAGACAATTGTCATCTAGCAAGAACTCGATGTCTTTACCTAATAATTCAGTTAACGGTCGGGTAATCTTTGAAAAATCTTTGTAAATGAACCATCGGTAGAAACTGACGTGCCCTAGAAAGGACCGTAACTACTTGATGTTGGATAGTGGCTCAGGATGCTTGATGACATCCACCTTGGTAGGGTCAACCTCCATGCCTCGTATGGAGATGACATGCCCCAACACGATCACGTTGTAACCATAAAATGGTTGTTTTCTCATGACAAAACGAGATCCACCTCACAACATTTCTAAAGAACCTGGTCTAGGTGCGCTTAATAATTGTCAAAGGACTCACAATAGATCGAAAAATCATCCATAAATACCTTGATAAAATCACCAATCATGTCTACAAAGATGGCAAGCATGCACCTATTAAAGGTAGCAGGGGCATTGCATAAATCAAAGGGCATCCGTCTAAAAGCTTACATGCCAAACGGACATGTGAAAGTGGTCTTCTTCTGATGTTCAAGAGCAATAGTAACCTGGGTGTATCCAGAGTAACCGTCAAGGAAACAGAAGTATTCCTTCCCTGCCAACCTCTCTATGACCCGGTCTATAAAAGGCAAAGGAAAGTGGCCTTTCTTCGTTGCGGTGTTCAATTTCTTGTAATCAATGCACACCCGCTACGACGCGGTTACTCTCTTTGTAATATCCTCTCCACTCTCATTATTGACCATCTGAATTCACGACTTCTTCGAGACAACATCTAATGCACTAACCCATTCAGAGTTTGAGATGGGATAAATAAACCATGCATCACACCATTTCATAATCTCTTTCTTAAGATCATCTCATAAAATCGGATTTAGCATGCGCTAAAACTCTCTATAAGGTATGATGTCATAATTAAGATAGATATGGTAGGAGCACAAAGTCAGGATTTATCCGCGAAGATCGGATACATTCTACTCAATAGTCTTGTGGTTTCTTTCAAGAATCTCCATCATATGAGATTCTTTCTCTTTGGTTAAAGATGAGTTGATAGTGATCGAAAACTATCGATGTGGACCGGCAAGTAAAGCATATTTCATATTGGATGGAAAGGTCTTCAGTTCTGGCAAGGTGGAATCCAACTCTGTTGTATCCTCATTTGTATGTGTCCTAAAATCCGTGTTGGTGGTAAATGTATCTGCAATATGGTTATCCACCATCTCAATATGCTCAAGAGTTGGACTACAGAATATACCTAAAACATCATCTGACTCGCTATTGTACTCATCCTCAAAATGACTAGAGGAAAATAACTTAGCTAAATGAAAATCAACCTCTAGCTCATCTGAAGTGGAGGAATCGTGTGAGCTCTCAGAATCTGAAATGTCTCTCATAAAATCATCAGGCATCTGCTCATCATTGTCCATGCTAAAATATAATGTACCATCAGAAGAACTACCAACAGTAGTCTCAAACCCATCCTCTGCTAGTGTATCACGAGTCTCTACTCGATACCTCTCAAGGTCGTCAAGGCAAACCCCATCCATGTAATCACAGGTAGCTAAAGAACACAAGGTATCTGAACTGCATGTAGATGTGGCACTGGATGTGTGTGATTATCTCGCCATCTCTATATGTACCTTCTCTCCCTCAGCATGAAAAAATACCTTCCTTGTATCATAATCGAAGAGGGCCTTCACGGTCTCCAAGAAAGGCCTCCCGAGAATGATCGGGTAAGGTGCAAATGTGTAGTGCAGTCCATGTCGAGGATAGTAAAGTCCACTAGGAATTGCAGGCCATGCACAGTCACGATAACGTTCCTCAAAATGCCCCTTGATCTCTTTACAGATCTATCAACAAAATGAAGGATCTTTTGGGATTTATAAAGAGAACCTAGCTCAAGCTTGTCCAACAAACAAGATGGTAACAAATTGATCGGAACCGTTATCTAATAGAGTGTCACTGAATATTGCAAGGGAAATCTTTCATCTGACATAATGTGCTCCTCAATCTTTCTTCTTCTTGGTTAATCTATTTTGTATAGCACAAGATGTGGCCTTGGTCAAAACGTGCTTGTCTGTACATGATCTCTTCTTCATAGGCATGGTACATAAATTCTTCAACTCTTGCTTGAGCGTAGGGAAGTGATCCAAGGCATCATGGAGCGAGATCATCGAAAAGATGTGATCTTTCAATAACCTTTCTGTCCAGTAGTGACAACATTATTTTTGGCATTTTTCTTTCTTTTTCCATAGAAAGAATTGGGAAAAGGAACAATCTCAGGAACAAAAAAATCATTTGTATTCACATTAGAAGCGGAATCAGCATGCACATCGAGAGTCTCATAAATATGTACAAAACTCTCTAAAATAGGGGAAGAAAAATCTGCATCGATGGTATCTGCATGGTCTGGTGTGGTATCATTGTCTTACTTGCCCGTTTCCATGTCTACTATCTCTGCATCACTCCCCTCTCTCTAATCATCATGCTAGACATCGTGCTGGTCCTCATCATCATGGTGGTCCTCCTCAACATCAGAATGTGTGTCATAATGATCATCATGGGTAGGCTCATAATGATCATCATGGGTAGGCTCTTGCTCCTCATCATGTGCCCTCTCCTTCTTTCGATCAGATGCTCATGGTGATCTACCGCTCCTGAGATGAATGAAGTTAGAAAAAATTCAGGAAAAGAGATTGTACATGTGGTGGTGTCTACCTGATCTAAATGCTTGCTCTTGTTGTTCGGACTTATCTGAGGTTGGGCTGGGAGAGATGTCTTGGGCGAGGCTAACTCATCTAGGCGATGGTTAACCCGCTCCATCTCCATCCTATGTGTTGTCTAGAGTGTACTCAACATGTCCATGATTTGAATCAGTGCTAGGGCATGTGAAGACATCTCAGACTCAATGTGATGCCCCTGACTGTCTACTCTCTTCTGCCTGAGAGTGTGTTGTTGTGGTGTGTAAGGGTAAGGAGATCTCTGTGGAGTGAAGGAAAACTATTGTTGCTGCTAGTATTGATAAGGCTGTGAATGTGTAGAAGGATACTGATGTGAATGTGGTCTCTGATAAGCATGCTGGTGAGACTACTGCTGCGTGTAAGGTTAGCGGTGTTGGAAATGTGGATGTCCATGCTGCGGATGACTATATTGCTGGTGGTGGTAGTGGTGTACACTCTACGGAGTAAAGTGTGGTGAATACTGAACATGAGCATACCATAACCCGTTGATCTCAAGAGTAGCATGAGAATCAACATCAACATCTCCAGGGCTAGTGATCTGACTCAGGTTGGCATTGGGTGGATCCTCATGCCAATCAATATGTGGAGGCTCAGTGTGTTGTACGAGCTCGCTCTAAATATACTCAATCTGACGGGTGGGAGGAGCGGGTAAAGATCTCTTTACAAGCTGAGAAGTGGAAGAAGGAGTGTGAGACTGCTACTACTGAAGCTGCCACTTAGTCACCTTCTTTATAATACACTCAACTGTTGAGGAAGTGATGAGAGTTTCTCCAACTCTCGCAGCAGCTGTAGCTCATGGACTTGCTTCTAAATCACGTCGACTAATGTTAGCTTCTCACTATAAAGCCCCATGTTGGATTGTGAATAAGACTAAAAAACATGTGCCACCTTCTGATGCTCTCGGTGGTATGGTGGTTGTGGGCCCTTCTAGAATGCCTGAGTGGAAACGACAATGCGCGAATTCTCTGCCATCACCTCAAAGATGTACCAAACTGACTCGACATCCATATTTGGATAACTTCCACCACATGCGGTGCTCACTAGGCCATGTATACACGGTTGGAGTCCTACAAAATAATTCTGAACATGCACCTTTAAAGGAATCTCGTGATGAGGGCATCTCTTGGTTAAATCCCTGAATCTATCCCATGGTTCATGGAATGACTCATGTGGTAACTGTGTAAAATTGGAGATCCGACTGCTCATCATGTTTGTCCATCCCAGAGGAAAATATTTATGCAGGAATGTGGAATTCAGATCGTCCCGTGTAAAAATCTCCCTCCCCAAGTGGTTCAACAAATAAAGTGCCTTATATGATAAGGCGAAGGGGAAGTCTTTGAGGCATATAGCCTCCTGCGTAACTCCTTAATAGCTAGTTGTACCAAAAATCATCTCGAACTTTTGTATAAAGATAAACGACTCCTTTCAAGTGTTCCCATAGTACTTGGGAAGCAAGGAGATAAAGGACGGTCTCAGCTAGTATGACCTTTGATTAAGTGGTAACTGAATCCAATGGTGTAGCATCCTAGCTCCCAGATCATACTCATCTCATAAAGTAGCAGGAACCACGGCATGTGGTGGTGGGCTCCCGGCTCCTAGTCTCAGCGTGGTGATCTCATCTCCAAGCTCATCCTGGACTCTACACTGATCTCTGATCTGTAACCTCATCTATTGTAATGTATCTAGAATCCCCTCAATAATATCAGAAGTTGGATCAAGTCTCCTTCTTGTACGTCTCTCCTCAGTTTGTCTCTCCTCAACAGCTTTGTCCTCAACTGGTTCCTTCCCTCTAGCCATGATCTTTGAATCCTTTGGGAAGAAAAAAGTCTCATAAGAACTCTATGAAAAACATGTAGGAGAAATAGATGAAAAATTGAGGCGGGGTCTGCCGCAACTGAAAGACTGGAGGTGAGGGAGTGTGGGTATGTCTCTCCTCGTGACTAAGTGGGATCAACTCGGGAAGAGGGTCTTCTCGAGTCTTTGAAGACATACGACAGACGATGGAACGTCGAAAGAACACCGAGTCATAACGTAAAATCCATCTAGTCATCATCTTCGATGTCAAAAGAAAGTACGGGAGACAATACGATGAAATCCAAGAACACAAGTGTGAAGCGTATAAGACGAGGAATAATGCACACTTCACATACAAACATAATGCAAACCCCAAATTCACCAATTGCATACAATGGAAACCGTAAGAGTTCAGTTTTCTATCTTTTCAATTTTATTTTTGGTGACCAATTAGTTGTTTTAAGCAAAGTCATAGAGAATATCACCCTATCGTGTACACGCTCATTATCCTCCAAATAATGCACCAAAATGACTCTTTATGGTAGGACTCAAGTTCTTATAGTTGAAACCATGCACTGAAAAGTGATGCACATGTACTTAAGGCACAAGTTTAGGGATTTTTGGCTCTCCTTAAGGTTGCATGCTAACCCAATATGTCTAGAGTTGTACCTGAATACATGTAGGGGTTTGCTCTCCCAATACAAATTTAGTCATGGTATTTTTTTTATTTTCGTCAATTTTTTAAAAGAGAAAAATAATTTTAATTTTTGATGGTTTTCACTTTATGTATATTTTCAAAAATATCTAATGAAATGTCGGTTCTTTTTAACTTTCAAAAATGTGTCTCAAGTTGGGGAGGGTGAATCATGGAATGCAGTGAAAAATAATGATGTATGCAGAGATAGAAATCATACATGACGATAATAGTCTACATGCAAGGTGATCAACACAGAAATTATAAACCTAGACTAATGCATGAAAAGCTGTAAAAATCGAATCCTAAATCAACAACTCTAGCATAAGAACATATTGATTTTCAAGAATCAGTTATTTACGCCTAAGCGTGGATTAGGATAGTGGTATTTTACTTTCTCGTCTAATAAATCATGCATACAACACTAGGCTCCACGGAAACACGTGAAACAAAGAAAAATCAGTAAAAAATCAAGCACCGTAGTGAGGTCACCCAAGTGCACCGGCACCTAGTGAAACATACCCCATTAAAAGTCTAAAGACCGATCTACAAATCAGGATGTCCTTAGCAGACCCCTTTTACAAAAGTTAAAATGGGCAAGTTCCCCTTCCTCCCTCACCAAATAGAAAAATGGGCTAGTGCCCTCTCTCATCAAAGAAAACAAAAAATGAAAATAAATGTTACGACAACTTTCTCTCTACCTCTCCAACCGAGTCGTACAGAAAAGCTGATATATGTGCTCCTAGCTGAGTCGGTTTCCTAAGAAATCACCTAGTCATGCAGTCCCTACAAAAATTGTCAATAAACACAACCAAAAATTGAAAAAACCGTAAGAATCAAGAAAATTTAATGAAGAATCAAGAAAACTGATCAAACTCAAATAAAAACATAAAATCCATAAAAAGAATAAAAAAATCTAGAAAAACCATAAGACTCGAAAAAAATCAAGAAAATAAGAAGAAAGAAAAATCACAAAAAATACGATAAAAAACTGAAGTATGGCTAACTCTTCCCTAACAATGGCGCCATTTTGATAGCTAAGGGCCTAACTTGCGGTTAAAAATGAAATGATTCGGCGTAGAGAACCACGAAGAGAGACCCTAGTTGATAAAATAAAAAATCAATAAAAATATAAGAGAGATAAATGAATAGAATAAAAGTATCTCTCTCCTATTTTTATCTACAATAGTTATTAACCAGGTAAGTGTCCTCGGGTCAAACTCAAGGAAGTAGAATAACTTTACTTAGAATTTTGAGAAAAGAATATTTTTATGATTTTTAATTCATTCACCAAGGAAGGGACAACTAATTTCTATTGGTTTTAGTTTTTGAAATTTTTATTTAATTTTCCAATTTTTATTAATTTTAAAAGGGACATTTTTCAAACAGATTTGTCAATAATATAGTATATGAAAATAAGTATATAGGTGATACTATATAGTAATTAAAACAACTCAAGTAGTGGGCTCAAGAAATAGAAGAAAAATAAAACAAAACGAGTCGAAAATCAAGAAATAAAACTCACAAAGAAAAAGTTGGAAAATAGAACAAAAAATAAAAAGAAATACAATGATGATAGAGTAATCTGTCCGAAATGCAAGGTGTCTAAGTCTAGTGTAGAAGTAGAAAAATACAACACAAAAATTATAAGACCTTTCTTTCAAATAGATCCCTGATTAGGGACCTATTTGTAAGAAAAGAAACTTGAATTTACAAATAGCTCCCTGTGTGGGGACCTATTTGTGATTATAACAAACTTTGAAGGATTGGTGGAATCTAGAGTTCTCTGGGGCTTATTGTGCAAATTCTCCACTGCTTGGAACTTGATGGCTGAGATTAGATGAAGCCCCGCGACCTGGACCATCTGTGGAATCCACGTGTCACGTATTTGTAGTGCATGTTCTTCAATGCATTCTTCTCCAATCAAGCGAGCTACAACAGTTATCTTCACTCAAGATCAATCTCCGGTGATGGCTAGGCGACGTGAGGGCTAGGAGGGAGTCTCCTATTCCCTCCGAGCTCACCCGTTGCGGGGGAAGATCAGAGATGGACTATGGAGTTAACTCAAGGCATAACTAGGATTTGAAACCCTAGTTCTTGCTACACTGCTCGATGCTTTGGCAATGAAGATGATAGATATCCAAATGATGAGATGATTCTCCAGACAATCTCGAAGTCCTGCACAGATAGATTTTGTGCTCAATTCCAAAAGGAATCGGTTAGATGTATGAAGAATAACAAGTTCCAAAGGTTTCTAGACAAAGGATAGAATAGATCAAAATTAAGTTATGATTGGAATCCATTTTGGGTGAGGATTAATGATCGATGTTTAAAGGATGTTAATGATGTAATTAAGGCTGCTAACTGAGCATGGGAAACAAGGAATCGAATGAAAACAGAGGACGAATGTTCATCTAGGACTAAGAAAGTATATTACCTTCAGGCTTTGACTTGATAGTGCAGTGTTCACGGAAGCTCGATCTGTGCGGTGGTGCGATGCAAGGTGGTCGCCACCTTGGAACCTTCTCTCTCGTCACCTAGCTTCCACATGCAGGCTTCAGAAGGAGTTGTCACCTCCTTGGTTGGCCAGAATCAAGGGAAGAATTTGGTGTCTTGGCCAGGTGATTCTGGGAATAGGGAAAGTTGGTTTGAACTGGTGGTTTTGTGATTAATAAATGGATCAATCGAGAGGGGGTTGGTTAGAATCTAAGGTCATGTTTGTGTCTTGATAGTTTAGACAAGGGTCTGGAGGGTTAGTATCGGGTAGAGATGGTAAGATGTGGCAAGATAACTGGTTGAAGTTAGGGCGCTAGAACAGAAGCTAAGCTTCTTGATGGGGAAGAACACGCTCCAAGTGCTGACACGTGTCAGCACCTCGTAGGACAAAAATTGAAATGCGATTATTAATTAGATAATAAATAATAAATAACATTATTTGAGATAGGAATAAGAAGGAAAAAATTAAATAATTAAATTACATAAATTTTAAAATAACTTATTTTGATAAATAATAAATATTTACTGAAATATAAACAATATATTAATAACGAAATATATAATATACTTATTAAATAGGGCTTTGATTTTTAATTAAATTATTTAATAAAACTTCTTAATTTTATATTTTATTAAATATTATAATAATAAATAGGTATATGTGATATTTTCTAGATTTTAATAAATTAATTTACATATATTAATAAATACAGGTTGGCTAAATCAAGGGAATGAAAGACCAAAGACCTTTCTCAAGTGAGATACATTAAGGACGAGGAAGGTCACGTACTTGTTCCTTAGAAGGATATAGAGACTAGATGGGAGCAGTACTTCCATAAACTTTTCACTGGGGAAGTAAATAGAGAGATCACTTTGGGTGGTCTAGCTAGTAGTAAAAGTTACTCGAATAGTGCATGCTATAGACAAATACAAAGAAAGGAAGTAGAGGAGGCTTTGAAGGTTATGAGACCAGGGAATGGTGTAGGACTGGATGACATCCCTGTAGAAGTATGGAGAGTTTTAGGTGAGCATGGTTTGACTTAGCCTATGTATCTATTCAATGTTATTTGGCGAAGCAAGAAAATTCCTAAAGATTGGAGGTGGAGTATCGTGGTGCATCTTTATGAGAATAAAGGAGACATTCAAAATTGTTCAAATTACAGAGGTATCAAGCTGATGAGTCACACTATGAAATTTTGGGAACATGTGATTGAAAGGAGGTTAAGAGAAGTTTCCAAAGTAAAGAAAACCAATTCGGATTCGTGTCGGGTCGCTCAACTATTGAAGCTATCCATTTGCCAAGGAGATCAATGGAGATTGATAGAGCTAAAAGGAAGAACCTCCATATGATTTTTATTGATTTGGAGAAGTCTTATGATTCTGGACCACGAGAGATACTATGGAGAGTTATGGAGAAGAGACAAGTACATGTCCTATACATTAACCTCATACAAGATATGCATGATAGGGCTTTATCTTGTGTGAGGACTCCATCTGGGAAGACTGACTATTTTGACATTAACATTGGTTTACATCAAGTCTCAGCTTTGATTCCATTTCTTTTTACTTTGATTATGGGTGACTTGACAAGTCACATTTAGGATTAGTTACCATGGTGTATGTTATTTAGTGATGATATTGTGTTGATTGATGAGACTAGAGATGGAGTAAATGAGAAGCTTGAGGTCTGGAGACATGCATTGGAGACTAAAGGATTTCATATAAGTAGGGCTACGACAGAATATATGGAGTGCACCATTGATGGAAGCAATGGTGAAGGAATCGAGGTGAAGATTGATGACAATAACATTCAGATGAGATATTCTTTTAGATATCTGGGATCTATTTTGCAACATGATGGGGAAATTGATGGAGATATTAATAATATAATCAATGCAGGCTGGCTAGTGGAGAGGAGCCTCCATTGTGCTCTATGATAAGAAAATTCCTTTAAAAATTAAAGGAAAGTTTTACAAAGGAGCCGTGAGACCTACTATGCTCTACGTATCTGAATGTTGTCCTGTGAACCAAAGACATGTGCAGAGAATGGTTGTAGCAGAAATGAAAATGCTAAGGTGGATGTGTGGTCAAACACACGTAAAGATCAGATTCAGAATGAGATAATCAGAAAAAAAAGTTGGTGTAGCTCCGATCGCAAGAAAACCACTTAAGATGGTTTGGTCATTTACAAAGAAGATCAGTTGATGCATCGGTTAAGAGATGCGAGTGTTGGGATATCGAGCCGTCTAAGAGAGGGCGAGGACGACCTAAGAAGTGTTGGAAAGAGACTATACGAAGGGTTCTTAGTTTTTTGGATATAAGGCCAGGATAAACCCAACATAGATCTGAATAGATGCGAAGAATCCATGTAGCTGACCCTACTTAATTGTGGGAAAAGGATTTGTTGTTGGTGGTGTATATTAATAAATACATGTATATACTCTATCAGCCCAATTCATCTATAAATTAGGGTATTTGAATTATTTAAAATATTAAACCATGTCAAAAAAATCTGATATAATTAATGGTTAAAATACAAGATCAAGAAAATATTTAAATATTATAAATCATTAAAACTATATATTGTATGTTCTGAAGAAAATAAATAGCCGAGAAACCCATTTGTCATTAGGTCCCAAAATCGACTTTTACAAATAGACTTCAATTTTAGTGCAATCACCTTCATTAATTAGAGAATATTATTTTATGAACTTTAACGGTAAGTAGAGTGAAATTGAAGTTCATTTCAGAAAGTTATGATGTTAAAAAGTTGAGAAATTGACCATTTAAAGTTGGATATATTGTCATATATACAAGATAATATTTATAACTTATTTTTATATTTTCTATACAATTTTTGAAATAAATAGAAAAGACGTTTGGTGTAAAATATGTTACACATAAATTAACTAAAAATCATTGAAGTTTTGATAAATATTGGATAAATAATTAATAATGTATGAAGTGTATAATTAATTCTTTTTATGATTTTTTTCTTATCTTCCCCTACTTATTTGTTTGTCGACCAATCCATGCTGACTTGGTCTCATGGATTAGGATATATAAATATATGTTTCAGCTTTTATTGTGTATAAGTCATATTGTACATATATACATATTTACACTCTGCCTTTTTTTCTTTATTTTTATTATTTTATTTATTTACATGTTATTGATCCATAAAAGTGCATTACTATTCATGAATGTAGTTATGATAAAAGATGGAAATTAATGAATATGTACATGTACTTGTTAAGGGTTTTAAGACTAAATACAAGCATAATGTTAATGAATCATGGATTCATCAGGCAACTATACAAATAACCAATTATTTTATTCTTTACATTTTTACTCTTTTTATATTCTCAATAATTGCATATATTATGAAACATATTAAAAATATAAACATAAATAAAAACATTCAAAATACACTTAAAATAATTAGTACCGTGAAATATATAGGTATGATATACCAATAATGTATATACATACAATTATTTATACATATAAATAAATCATAACAATACCATAAAAATGTAAATATAATATTATGTAAAGAAAATACAAAATAAAAGTATTATACATAAAATACAAGTATATATATATATCTATATAATTAAATATTAACATCTCATAAATAAGGTTGTAAAAATAAATAAACATCACCAAAAATAATTTGTAAAATTAGAAACATTTTTCATTTTTAAGTTATTTTTAATAAATTCATTTACTATTTTTTATTCTATTTACACAATTTTTTATCTCTTTTTTGTCCTGACTTGGTCCAGGTGAACCAGTCTGGAGTCTTCTTTTGTAGCCCTCGGATCAAATGTACCCCCTGTAGGTCTATGACCTGTAGACTTGTGACTCCCCATTCTTATCTGATTTCTTACACATTCTCCTTACCTCCTCACTCTCGATCCTTTCATCAAACTTCTAGATGAAATAACCCTCCATCTCGATACACTTCTAGCTCTCACCAACTCCCTATCCTATTCACGCAATCTATGATCCAATCCACCTCCATCGCCATTTTTATAAATAACCTCCACCTTCTTCCTTTTCCTTTTTTGGTCCTTTCTTGAACACTTTAACCCCAATAACCAACACAAATCATGCCCCTTTATGACAAGAAGGCTTGCCCTTTGATTTGTGGCGTGGATAAAGGTGTCGAAGCTCGACCCAGCCATCTTCGGAGCATCTAAGGCGATGGTCTACTTCTCCTTGGTTCAAGAAAAATTGAGATGCTAGGTTAGCATTTAACTTTGCATTTTTTTCCTTATCATAACTCTAGTCTTAGCTTAATTTCATTTCAGTTAGTTATAGCTTGAGTTACAAATCCGTAGTTCGCCGGAGCTGCAGCTCCGTCCATCTGTTCACTATGAATCTGACTTTGTTTTGACCTGCAACCAACTCCATTTCAATCCCCATCACAACTTACATCTTCTCGACTCATCTGATCATCTCAATCCTGCAAGTATTGAGGAATTCGATATCCCATCAGTCATCATCGTCGGAGATCAATCATTCCCCTACACCTTATGTTATTCAGCTTCAAACTATGTCGAGAGCATATCTATTGATCTCCTTAAGGTTTTTGTCTAGGTCCGAGCTTCACGCAAGCCAACTGGTAACATAATCAAACAAAGATCTCAAAGACTAGGTGCTGGAGAAAAACCAGCCTTCTAGGCCTCCTCCAGCGAGGCCCAAATCTATTCAAGCACTCATGTAGGTGTGGGAAGCTCCCAGGAAGGACAAGAGCAGGACAAGAGCATGCTAGATTGCCAGAGGTCAGAGCAATCTCGGAACGAAGTGGAGACATGTATGCATTCTTCCATGTTCTTCCAAATAGCTTCAGCATTGTTAGATGAAGGCAGCGCACCAAATCTAATTTGAAAAACTCATTTAAAATGAAGCGATGCCTCTCAACAACCCTTGGATCATAAGTGAGGATACATGGAGCAACACGCACCATCCATCAGCTCCCCATGCACGTCACTTTGACTCTTGGGTAAATTGCACTACTACCCCCTTGTATTTTTATATATATTTTAAGTACTATAAAATTAATGTTGTGTGCAATAATTTTAGTATAAATTGCACCTTGTACCCTTAAACTTATTGTTATTGCAATTTGATCCTTCTACCTCACATGTAGTGACATATGAGGCATTATAAATATTGCATGTACGCCATTAAAGTCCTTAGACGTCTTATGAAATGAACTATTACTTGATTTAAATTATAAATAGTCCCTACGTACCGTGTCTTTTATTTCGGTGAATATTTCTTTTATTAAAAATTTCTTTACACTAAAAATTGTAGGAAAATCATGTAAGATGGGTTACCAGGTTTAATCAAGCAAAAACATTATTTGGAATTTAACATATTTTTCTATTTTCTAAAAATGTAAAACATGTCTATATTCCATGTTTATATATTAAAAATCCAAAAAATTTCAAAAACTTTGTAAAAATTCCAAAAAAAATTATATGTATTGTATTATTTTCTAATATATATCCAAAAATCACTTAAAATACAAAATATAAAACTTTAAAATCACAAAACCCTAAAAATATTATATAATAGCAAAAATTCTATAAATTTTCAAAAATATTTCTTTCTATTTGTAAATTTTCCTTACTATATCATTTATATATTAAAAATAGATTTGGGTTTATTTTGGACTTATATATATATATATTCATTAAATCCTAAACAATCTCATATATTTAATATATTCAAAGTTTTGTACATTTATTTACTTTAACATTCGTAATTATTAGAAAATTTAACAAAAATAGAGCAAAATATAACAATCACAAAAACATTTTATTTTTTTATTTTTACTTTATTTTAACTTATATAAAAGAATAAATAGTTATATTATATAAATATTATATATTATTTATTTAAAATATATTATCCATGTTATTTTATTTAAGTAATTATCTTGTTTCAAAAATCAAAAAAATAAAAACAAAATATAAAATTTAAAATATATAAAATGTAAAAAATATAAATATTCATGTTGTAGGTTTGTTTATTATCTTATTTTAGTGAAATCAATTTTGTATTTTTCTGTGTATTTTTATGTATAATATTCATATTGCAGGTTTATTACTTTGAGGTATAAAAATAATAAAATAAAATGGGTCCCAAAATGCAATTATTGGGCAAAAATATTTTGGGTTTTTGTGTGGTTTTCTATGTAGTTTCTCTTCCATATCTCCCTCTACTTTATTCCTTGTCGACCAAGTCAACATGATGACTGGATCTCATGGTCTAGGGTCACTTATTGTATTTGACAATTCATTCTTTTTCTTTTCTATTCATGAGTGGTCACTTCAACGACTGAGGTCCCACCTTGTGAGACCTCAAGATCACCTCTTGGTAGTCCGATGGTTCGACAAATGGCCCTGTTGCAGAAGGCAACAGATAGTGTACTATATTTTGTATATTTAGTTGCACATTATTTACTTTTATTTCTTTTTATACATAATTAATTATATATTTCTAACCATTTTCCTTTTTTGAATTTCTTCTGAGGGATCGCGTGCTAACAATGACTTGTTAGGGGGTTAGCGCACCCGAGCTGCAAGGAGATTGGCTCATTCTCTTGTTGAGCCAATCGGAGAGAGCATGAGAGAGATATAAAGAGAGTCAAAGAAGAGCAGACATTTAGCATATCATTTTATTTTATTTGTTAGAGTTTTATTTTTTATTTTTATGTATTAATTTGTAATAACTCAATACATTTGGACATTCAAACTTCACGAGGTCCACTGCTCGGGTGATTTCTCACATGGGGGCCTCATCAGATTTTTTTCTTGTTTTCACCACCTTTATTTTATTTTTCTTGCATTTTGTGTTTTTCACTTTATTTTCTTTGTTTTTTTCTTTATTTTATTTGTTTTCTATGATTGAGTCCCTAGATTTAGGATTGCTTTACTCGATAACTAGATCCACAACCTAAATAGAAGCATGCACCTATAGTTCTTTATCCTTGGACTTAGTCAAAATTAAATTTTTGAATCACTTGTATTTGAAACCGAGCGCCGTGAGATGCTCTATACAATGTTATCAGGTCCTATTGTGGCAGATATCGAAGAGTCACCAAGACCCGACTTTTGGGTTTCTATTCTAAGTATTCAACATTTGATTCTTCACGCTTAATATCAATTCCTATTTCAGGTGACTTCACTCGTTGCATATAGTGCATGTAGTGTAAATATTTCAATTCTGTTTTGCAATCTGCATGGAGAGAGCTAGGAAGAACTTTGAGTCTTCTTACTTTGCATGCATCATTTGATACGGTGGTGATATTTCCACCCTAGTATCTACTTGCATGGATTTTCTGCTATCTCCCTCTATTTTTGTATCACTTAGGATTAAAAAGAAAATATAAAAAAATGTTAAGTTTTTTATTGAAAAATACTCAAAAAAGTGAAAATCTAAAAACTAAAAAAGAGGAATACTAATAACACATTGATCTTAATTAAAATTCTAAGTGGACATCATTGTTTTGGGTTCATAAAGCCCTCATTATTTTCATGTACTATTTAGATAGGGTGAGGCACAATCCCTCAGGAATAGAGCCCAAATACCAATATATAGTTGCCTTGATAATCACCTGGGATGGCGAAGTAGTGGCTCTTCTACCGTACGTAGGCGAGTAGGGCCTTGTCGACGGTAGTGTTCTCACCTTGTGTAGAGCTTCCAACTTGGTCTGAAGTATTGAGCATAGGCTACGCCCTCACAGGTGTGTCTGTCTCATCGTCTTGTGTCCAAGTACCTCACTTATGAGGCAAGTATTAGTTTTGCCTATTGACTTCCTCTCTCTATTTCTTTGGTTGACTAGCCTCTCAGGCATGAGATCAAGGGCCTCTAAGAGCACATATCATAGATTAAAAGGAAGTGGAACGTATGGGACCCTTTTCTGGCAGTACTCACTCTCCTATAGGGCTAGACCTGTAAGGACTTATTAAAATATTTTACATGAATAACAAAAATAAAATTGAAAATATAAAAATAGAGAAAACTTTATGCCTTCACTTCTGTTGAGTTGGTGAATCCAAAATTGTTTGGTGTTTTTTTATCTAGATTATGTTTAAAGATCATTCCTGCACATCTATACCATTTTTATTTCATATATTGTTTTCTATCTTTTGACCCTTGCTCAATTTGAGTCATTCTACTATTTTAGACTCATTTTATTCCTTTTTTATCATTCTTGTCCCAAACTTTGTCCCTTATGGATGGAGATAGACTTCACTCCCTACACTTCTCCATCCCTAATAAAGTTTTGTGTTGAACTTAACACAGATCACTTCTCTACATTTGGTGCTTGCAGACAGACTAATTGGGGCATTATTCCATTTGCAGACCAAGAACTCGATCTGGCCCAAGATATTATCCGATTCCTATTCAGATATGGGTCCAACATGATGAGGGAAGGGACCTCAACACCCACCCCGACCAGAATAGGGCCAGGCAGATTATAATGTTGTAAATGCCCAACTACTCGCCTCAATTCAAGACATTCATCAGTAGCTCACATACCAAGCATTGGCCCAGGTTACCTTTTAAGAAATGTTCAATGATTTGAGTAGGAGAATAAGAGAAAACCTAGGAGGAGGAGGATTTGAGGAAGAATAAGGAGGTGGACCCCGTGGAGGGCCCGAAGATGAGTTGAGAGGAGAGAGGCCCAAGCCTACTCTCAAGGAGACTTACAACCATGGTGCATGCTAAATGATCGAGTGGATTTCCACCAGTCCATGCATATTTTGAGCAGAAGCCTCAACTCTTAGCTCTTCTTCCCACATTCCATGGGATCTCTAATGAAGAACCATATATATAGATGGAGACAAGATAAGACGATGATTTTTTTGTTCCCATGCTCGACCCTCCCTACTCTGTACACAGTTTACTATACTTGGGATTAATTTATCCTAAGCATAGGAGGACGGTCGACTTCTCATTCTTTATTCAGTCGTTGTAGTATAGACTTTCCTATACTTAGCAGGAGTTGTCTTCCTTTTTCTCTCTAACTTATGAGGACATTGCTCGAGCTAAGTATAGGGGGTCGTATATACGTTGTATACACCTAAGCCATTACCATTCTTTAGTATTTTCAATAATATGGCTAATAAAATTTAAAAATAAATAAAAATTATTTGTAATTATGGTTAATAAATTGGTTAAAATATTTTGCAAAATGATTTGAAAAATGGTTGGAAAATTCTTTGAAAAATCTTTTGGAAACCTTTTGAAGAATATTTTGTAAAATAGTTTCAAACCTTTGTAAAAATATTTTGTTTGTAAAAATTCTTTTATTTGTTTGAATAAAATGTTTTGGAAATCTATTTTCAAATTGATCGGATAATGATTGAAAAATCTATACATATTATTTGAAAAATCTTTACAAAGTGATTTTCAATTTTTTTAAATAATTTCGAAAATTATTTGTCAAATTATTTTCAATATAAAGTTTTCAAAATGTTTGTTAAAATATTTTCAAATTATTTTGAGTATCATGTGCGCAATTTAAGCAAAACATTCTTTACAATCCCTGTAGATAGAACCCTATAAACAATAACTCACTTAATTCATGTAACTACCTAATGTAAATTCTTAAATCCAATTCTTGTAAATAACAAGAGGCACTCTCTTGTAATTATCTACACATAGTTCTTTTGTTATCCCTTGTGTTTTTAGAAAATCCTTAAAAATTTGTGAAAAACCAAAAATCCATAAAAAAAATTTTCAAAATGTTTTCAAAAACTCGCATAAAAATTTGAAAATATTTCCAAAAATATATAAAAAGTTTAAATTCAAAAAATTACTTCACGAAAATATTTTCTTGCATTGTACATTGCATCTGCATTTTTCAGAATAATCAAGACAATCAAACAAGTCGAAGTAAAGTCTGAAGATTAGAGATTGACATAGAACTGCGTACACTTAGTTTCAAGGGAACCCATTGAGGATTGGAATTGTAATACTTCATGTCACCTTGACTTAATTCTTTAAGATCCATGAGACTTTGTTCATGAGTCAATTCAATGTATCTAAATAGAAACCGGTGTATCATCTGTAAGACTCTTGAGATAGTGGCTTGACTAAAAACCTTGCATTTAACACTTAGCTCAAATCGGATGGTTTGTTGAAAAATCTTGAGTCTAAGCTGGGACAATGCTAGGCCGCTTCATCAAGGGTAGCTCAGGAATCATCCGTGGGGTTACCAAAACCGGCACTCTAACCCACCTCTTTTGGTAACAATGATATGTAAAGACTGGAGACTGGATTAAAACAATGTTGTGGATGAGGAAAGGTCTACTAGCGTAAAATTTTCCAAGATCCTAAAACATGGGTAGACCGAAAAGACTATATATCTGCTATGGCACAAACAAGAATGCGGAGTAATAAAAGTCAAAGAAAATATACAAAGAAGAAACCTACACAAAAATATTGAGCTTACAGAAGAAGCATGCTTTTTGGTGAAGACTCGATTATGCTGACCAAGCTTCATAAGGAAATGAAGACTACATTGATCCATTCCTACTTCTTTTCCCATTTCTTCTAGCTCCCCCCTTCAGTTGTAAAGACTAGCAGCACCTAACCTTAGAAGAAAATATCTATCTTCACGAGGACAATTTACCGGAGGAGCTGACTCTTTTTTGGTTTATTGATTTGTTTGGGAAGAGCATAAAAATTCATGCACATGGTACTATCATTTCAAGGTTGTGAGAATATGCGATTGAGAAGATGGTTCTAACTTGACTATAAAGAGAATTGGATAATTGGATTATGGAACCTAAGGGTTGTGTCACACTTCCTAACCTTAATGCAATTCGATCAAATCAACAATCTAAAGGTCTTAACTGAGCTCCAAACTTTGACTTTATCAAGACAAGTTTAAAAGTCAAAAAATATTCCAAGTTATTTCTTTTTCTTTTCTTTATTTTCTTTTTCTACACTTATAGTCATAAGTGTCTACTAGGGACTAGCAAAGGAAAGTATAGGGGGCTAATGAGTCCTCATTTCATCACCTTTATTCATTTGCTTTGGCCTTTAATTCCTAGCTAAATGCATGTATATATAATTAATTTGTGGAAAATAACGATCAAGAAATCACATGAAAGATTATATAAATATTGTAAATACCGTAATTAATTCCAAAATAAAAGGATAAAGGAAAGAAAAGAAAATGAATGAAGTGTCAAAGACACTGAGTGACCCTGGACCCCGAGACCCAGTCATGATGACTTGGTCGACAAGGAAAAAAGTAGGGGGATATAGTGCATAGAAACTACACAGATAAAATAATAAAAACCCTAATTATTTTTTCCCAATAATTGCATTTGAGAACCCCTTTTTTTATAATTTTTATTCCTTAAATTAACAAATCCTCAACATCAATATGTACATAAAAATACAAAGAAAATACAAAATTTACTTCACTGAAAAATAATTTACAGTGTGCCTAGGATACACAAAATAAAAAGATGTAAAGAAGAATTTGCAAACATGTATCTTCTCCACAGAGATTCAAAATTTATCAAACCCACCTTTATTGTTCAAATAATAAAATTTGTTATTTAATGAAGGTGGTTTCATTCAATTTGTAGTTAAGATGCAAAAGTTAGGTTTTGGGCCCTCTGTATATGATTCAATATATGTATTCTTTATATTTTTCACTTTCTTATACTTTTTTAATTTTGTAAATATTATTTGAAACACATGTTCATAATTAAAATAAAATAAGTCCATTAACATAAATAAGATAATGTAATGTATAGATGAATTGTACATATATATACCTACATAATAAGTGTACATATTTAATTAAGTATGTAAATAAACTCAGGAAAATAAAATAAAAATATCTAAAAATGTATCTAAATAAATTTAATATATATATATATTACATATACAACAAGAAAGCCTTTTCCCACAATTAAGTAAGGTCGGCTACATGGATTCTTCGTCTCCATTCAGATCTATCTCAGGTCAATCTCGGACTTATATCCAAAAAACTAAGATCCCTTCGTATAGTCACTTTCCAACACTTCTTTGGTCGTCCTTGCCCTCTCTTAGCTGTCTCAACATCCCAAAACTCGCATCTCCTAACCGGTGCTTCAGCTGACCCTTTTTGCAAATGACCAAACCATCTTAAGTGGTTTTCTCGCATCTTATCCTTGATCGGAGCTACACCTACTTTCTTTCTGATTGTATCATTTCAAATCCGATCTCTGTGTGTGTGTGTGTGTCCACACATCCACCTTAGCATTCATTTCTTCTACAGCCACTCTCTACGCATGTTTATGGTTCACAGACCAACATTCAGATCCATAGAGAATAGCATGTCTCACGAATGCTTTGTACAACTTTCTTTTAATTTTTAAAGGAATTTTCTTATCACGGAGAATAGCAGAGGATCCTCTCCATTTTAGCCTGCCTGCATTTATTCTATTAATAACATCTCCATCAATTTCACCATCATATTGCAAAATAGATCCTTTATATCTAAAATAATCTCTCTTCAGAATGTTATCATCACCAATCTTCATCTCGATTCCTTTACCATTGCTTCCATCAAAGGTGCACTCCATATATTTCGTCTTATCCCTACTTGTACAAATTCCTTTAGTCTCCAAGCATGTCTCCCGACCTCAAGCTTCTCATTTACTCCATTTCTAGTCCGTCAATCAACACAATATCATTAACAAATAACATACACCGAGTTAACCCATCTTGAATGTTAGTTGTCAACTCGTCCATAATCAAAGTAAAAAGAAATGGACTCAAAGCTGAACCTTGATGTAAACCAATGTTGAAGTCAAAATAGTCAGTCTTCCCAGATGGGGTCCTTATACAAGATAAAGCCCTATCATACATATCCTTTATGAGGTTAATGTATAGGACATGTACTTGTCTCTTCTCCAAAAATCTCCAGAATATCCCTCGTGGGACAGAATCATAAGCCTTCTCCAAATCAATAAAGATCATATGGAGGTTCCTCCATTTAGCTCTACAAATCTCCATTGTTCTCCTCAAGAAATGGTTAGCTTCAATAGTTGAGCGACCTGGCATGAATCCGAATTGGTTTTCTTTTTCTTTGGAAAATTGCCTCAACCTTCTTCAATCACATGTTCCCAATTCATAGTGTCACTGACCATCTTGATACCTCTATAATTTGAACAATTTTAAATGTCTCCTTTATTATTATTATAAAGTGGCACCACGATATTCCTCAAATCTCCAAGCATTTTCTTGCTTCACGAAATAACATTGAATAGATTCATAAGCCAACTCAACCCATGCTCACCTAAAACTCTCTATGCTTATATAGGGATGTCATCCAGTCATACACATTTCCCATGTCTCATAACCTTCAAAGCCTCCTCTATTTCATTACTTTGTATTCGTCTATAGCTTGCACGATTCAACTAACTTTTACTACAAGCTAGATCACCCAAAGTGATCTCTCTATTTCTCTATATCCTTCTGAGTAACAAGAAGACCTTCCTCGTCCTTAATGCATCTCACTTGAGAAAGGTCTTTGGTCTTTCTTTCTCTTGCTTTGGCTAACCTGAATATATCCTTCTGGCCCTCCTTAGAGTCGAGATGTTCATACAAAAATTTCATAAGCTAAATATATTTTATGTAATATATATATATAATAAAATACAAAATACAAATTAAAAAATAATTATTTAATATGTAAAGTACATGTATATTTACCTATATATATACACATGTGAATAATATCATGTCATAAATGGCCTTGTAAAAATAAATAAAAATAGGCATAAAACACTAGATAAATTTATAAATATTTTGTATGTTTTAGTTAAAAATTAATAATTAATTTTTTATTTTTAAATTATTTTACAAGGTACTTTATCCATTATTTGTCCTTGTTGGCCCACATGGACTAACCAGGACTCAACAAATGTTGACTTCGGTCAATTATACTTTCTTCCTTGACCGCCCTTGTCGGACATCGTACCCTTCTCCTTCTCTAACTTTTTGGAGAAGCTCCAATGCTAGAGATGTCCTGCTTCTTTCACCACACTCGCACCCCTCACTTCGCTCCATCACGCCATGCCTCTGAATCCCTTACACGATCACGCCATCGCCAAGAATCCTGTAACACTTGAATCTCATATTCATCACTCTAATAATCATTAATTAAGCTAAGTTCCCAAAAAATCATCCATATTTTATCCATTATATTGCATAATTAGTATTCATGCATGTATTAATAATAAATGCATGTTATCACTTATTATTGCATAAAATAAGAAGCCAAAAAAATCTCAGCCAAAATGACATGTAAAATAGCCTAACTTCCCTAATTTTTAACTAATTCATGCTAACTCCAAATGACCTAAAACCACATCCATTGTGTACATATTGCCAACATGAATAAATGAAAAATAAAAAAATCACTAACATAAATAAGTGGACCAAAAATCCAAACCCTAATTGCAGAATTCTCAGACTAAAACCTCGATATCTTCTCATCCAGTGTCTGATTTGTGTCCATTCAATTACCTTCAAAATAAGACCAACTTCAAGTGAATCAGAGCTCATATGTGAAAGTTGGGTTTTGGGCCTCTTTTGTACATTTTGTATTTTAGCGTTTTTTGACCTATTATGTTATGTACACAACTAACCCATTTTATTTTATTTCTTTTTTGTTTTTTCTTTGATAAAAGTTTTAGTAAAATAGATAAAAATACAAATAAAAAATGAGCTTGAAATCAAAGAAATTAACTAAGTCCGAGTCTTCACTAACTGTCTGTACAAAAATTAAATTTTTCGTATTTTTTTTATTTCTTCATTTTGTTAATAATTAAAAAATCCAAAAAAATAGATTAATGTGTAAATATATGTCCTTGATATTATTATTTTTTATTTTTAATCTGGTTTTAAATTAACAAAAAATATTAAACTCAAAAAACAAGGTATTCTATGTTCATGGGATACCCCAAAAATATCACTTTGTGCAAATGATCGATTTTTATTTTGGTCTCTTCATGAAAGTTGTAGATCTCGTCAAGATGAACAACATCTGGAAGAAATTTTTTTGATTCGTGGTCGTTTGCTATTTATTGTTGAATTTTTTTATATTTTATTTTTCGATTTGTCTAGGGCTAACACGTGGCCGCTCCTGGAGCCGCCACGTGTCACCCATTTTTAGCCTTTATTTTCATTTATTATTATTAAAAAATATAAAAAAAACTTTTAAATTAAAAAATTAGTTAAAAAATTGCCACATGGCAGAATCTAGGCCGTCCGATCTTGGCTGATCGGAAAGCCGCTGCGCTTCATTGTCCTTTGCTACTTTCCCAAACCGCTGCCATCCCCGATCTTTTTCTATCCTTGCTGCCTCTGCAGATTCTACCCCCTATTTCTTCTTTGTGATCCTCGTCTTCGACCGCAATCAAACCAATATTCGATCCCATCTTCCCTCACGAATCGCTCCTACCCTAATCCAATCAATCTCGCATGCATGGTTTGCCCTATAAAAAGCATTTTGCATATTTCAATATTTAATTTTTAATAGGTGTTAAATCTCAAAATTTTAAGGTTTAGGATTTTTTTCAAGATCAATCACTGAGTGATAGATCTTGGATAATTTTATCCCTTGAAAATAAATAGTTTTAATATTTATTATAATTAGTTATTGAAATTCACTATGTTTGCATTCATAAATTCATAAAATAATTACCTTGCATCAAAAAATTCCAAAAAAATATAATGCATTCATTTTATCAAAATTGACATCTCGATCAAATTTCGTAATTTTTGGACATCGTTTGATTGAAATTACAATTTAGTCCCAAAAATTAGTCACATTTGCATTTTGCATTCCAAAATTGCATTAAAAATACAAAAAATTACCGTCTCGAAACCCGTGCATGAACTTTGGTAGAAAGAATTCTAGGTTGTTCCTTTGCCTCTTTGAGTTCGACCTTGGGACATGCCTAAGTAAAATAAACATAAAACCACGCTGATTAAAAATTGAATAAATTATTGTGGTTATTTCTTCATCGATTCTGAATCCCTCCTACAGTGAAATGACAAAATTAAATGATAATTCACATAAATTAAAGTAGAGTTTTTTCGGATTCGTCAGATGGCACCGTTGTCAGGGAGGCAAACGGCTTAGATTTTTTTGTCTAAAAAAATTAGTGCTCTGTTTTCCACACATTCGGGTAGCCTTACCACGAACGTGCCACTGTACATTTTTCATTTATTTTTTAGCATTTATTTTCTCTCTTTATTATTTATTTTATTTCTTTGAGTCACTCTCTTACACTCTCTCTTATTTTTTGTGCGAGGTACCTGATATATGTGGAGCAGTTTTCGAAAACTGGCGCATCTTCATCGACTTCCGAAAAGCCGCATTAAATTTAAAATCGAGTTGAGTTCTGAGAGAGCATGGAGTCTAGGATTTATTTTTTTGCAATTTTAATTTTTGCAACTAATTACTCATTTATAGGGTGTCTGTTTGGAGCATCGCGTATGTAAAAAAATCTCGAACTTTTTCTGTGGTGTGTCGTGGTGTGTCGTGGCTTGTTTCACTCTTTGGTGAGGATGGGTCCCGACTTAAGTGGCTCGTAGGTTAGACCTGCACATAAGGCTATTAGAGCTTCTAAAATTTTTTTATTGTGATCGTAGAATCTTGAACCACACTTCAAATTAATTAAGATGCACATTAGATTGTTCAGCTTAGTTAAAATTAAAATCAATTCTTCCCGACTAATAGAACTTTCTGCTAGGTACGATTTTTGTCAGCTTGCATTCATTTAGAATAAAATTTCAATTCTTGTATTACATGCCAATGGAGATTGCGAGGAATCACTATAAATCTTCTAACTGATCATACATCACCCTTTTTCTTGTGCATCAGTTTTTCCCGAATTTCTCCCTCCCATTTTATAAAATAAAATTAAGGAAATTAGGACTGAATGGTAGATGTGTATTTGTATTCATCTAATTTTTCAAGTGATCACCTCAATACAATTGGAACTGCTAAACAAAGCTAACTTAATTAACTCATAAAATCAAGAATTTTTGTGGGAGAGCAACCACGACCTTGTATTCATTTATTTGTCTGAGTGAGCGCGAGACAACACTTATGGTTAGAGCCCAGCTATGGAATCTTTATTCAGACTACTAATTCTAAAATGATTAGATACTTCTCAATGAGAGAATAATGGGTAGTCAGTAAACAGTCCATATTTCCTTAGCAGATTGGTTGGTTTAAAGGACATTGTGTAAGGCTTCGTCCTTAAGTGACACAGGTAGCCGTTTTTCGGTCCATACTAATACCCATACTAGTTGAAAGTGGATGCAACTAGTCGTAAGAATTCGAGTCATTCTTTAAGAAAAATTCCGGCACCTAATAGCTCGCTAAATTTTTTCAAGATTAAATTTATCACCAACTAAAATTGAAAAGATAAATTTTCGAACTCTTGCGGCTTCATTGTGTGAGTTGGTGAACCAGGGGTTTGTATTGCATTTGCATTGGTGTGCATGAATCGAATTCGAAGATATGAAACCACACACTTGTGCCATCACTCTCCTTGATTTAAAATTTTTTGGTTTCTTCTTGTGAATATCCTGTGCACTTGTACCGAGATCAACCATGTCGATATATCATCAACCTCCTTTGATAAAGATAGGACAATGGTCCTAGTACCCATCTGATCTATACTATGAAAATGAATTTGTCTCGGTTAGACCCAAATCATCTAAACCCTCTTCTGTCAAGAATCCTCCTACATTCGCAGCTCCTACATTCGCGGGAGACTTGGACCCTCGGATGAACCCGGACCAATCTTTGAATTCAAAATCATTTTACCCTAATCTTCTGACCACTTCTACATATATCCCATCTCCCCTAACCTTTCCTACATGTGAACCACTTCCATATTGGGATGACCCAACTTATTCCCGATTTCTCGCTGAAACTAATAAACCATTTAAAGATCAAATCACTTTGGAGACTAATGACTGGCCAAGACACCAAACCCAATCGCCTTTCTTCTTTCCTCACAATCTTGTTGGGACAGGTCCATAACTCACAGAAATACATTCGGAGTGGACCTTAGGGAATAATACGATGGCCCGATCAAACCACAAGGAGAGGTCCGCACCCAATGATCATAAGTGTTGGATTAAACGTAACAATCACATCTCTATTAACCAACCAGAATACCACTATTTCAGATAAACCACATATACAGAGGACCAAACGGATGATATTGACACATATGCACCTTGTATGACTCCATTGTTTGGGGATACAATCAATCATGTCCATGGAAGTAGACTCTACTCAAACCAGCATTTCAAGCCTGAGTCACGATATGCTGAGTATGAGACCTACAGATTCCTGCAAAATCCTTCCACTACGCAGACTCCTTCCATGATTTTTGAGGAGAGCTTTTCAAACAATAACAATCATATAGTGGATATTCCAAGAGAATATTCTCCCATAATATAGGAAACTGGAAGATAAAAAGATTGGATCTCAAATTCAAAATGAGAACCCACACAGATTGCTCCCATGACTGATCATGAAGAGTTTTCAGGGGATGACATTTTGAGGATAACTAGGGGATATGAATTAATTGAGGATAAATTTAGAAAGTTCACTGACCGACTAATTTCATTCAATGGTGGCTTGGATATAAATGGAAGATGAAAAGATTGGATCTCCTGTTGAAAATTCTGAGGATATCCAAAAACCTAGAGACTATGATCACCCTAGGGACGACCCTGACAGCGACACCTCTACCTACTACTCCCCTAGAGACAACTATGAATCTGACTTGGAAAATCTAAGCTCCTCCTCATCTGGGGAACACAAGTCATCTACACACGACACCGAAAACACCAAAAAACCAGAAAAAATCTTAAAAAATTTGATAATGAAGAGGATTTGAAGAATTTGGATCCTGCTCTAAGGGAAGCACCAGAGAAAAGACTGATTTTTAAACTTCCCTTTATATAGGCCATAGATTACTTCCCCGACCTTAAAGGATTTGTAATGAGCAAATTAATGATGAAAAAGTTGGGAAGGATAAGAACAAAGATTGAAAGACATATCTTGTCAATGGCCACCTCCTTGGTGTCGAGGAGAAAAACCAAGAGTCGCATAGTGAAGTGGTCGCCCAGATTTGACTGTGTCATCAAGGACACCATATTTACCCATGCTCGAATCGATGACAACTCACCAATCAATATCCTCCCGACCTCTGTATTTGACAAGCTTAAACTCGAACCTATCATAAAGATAAGAGAGATCGTTCAATTGGTTGATCTATCAATAAAGCGACCGAGAGGAACTGTTTCAATCACCGTTACATTCCAAGATGCTCCGCTTAAAATGGACTTCACGATCATTGATATTGAGCATCCAAGAGAGTTTACCCAGTCTCCGATCATTCTTGGAAATCAATTCTTGGCATTGGCTAAGGCAATTATTGAGTGCGAGACTCAGGAAATCAATTTTACAGCATTGGGAGCACTTCGATATCACCCAGTCTTTGAGGAAAAGCAATATCCTGAGGCAACCCATGAAGCTGTCAACAACCGTAACCATCAAGCAGTAGATGAGCCATATCCTGTTGCTACACTTGAGATAATGGCTTGAGGAGACTATTGGTTTAGAGACTCTCTCCACTGTTCCATTTTCCGCTTCCCTCAATGTGGGAAATGACTTCTCATATGATCCTGAGACTTATGCATGGGTGCATCCTGAGTCAGCAGAAATCTCCATTGACCACTCTGATCAAATCAACCTGACACAGGAATGCACCAACATCAAGTCAATTGAGAAAGAATATGCCAGACGTGCACTAACCAGTAGTTCAGAGACTCTCCCAACTGTTCCATTTCCCATTTCTCTCACCATGGGAAAGGGTTTCTATTATGATCCAGAGACATATGCTTGGGCGCATACTGAGTCGGTCGAAAGCTTCTCTGACCACCTTGACCAATTTAATCCAATTCAGGAGTGCACCAACATTAAGACAACACGAAACAAAATGGTTGCTCCTTCATCAAAACAGAAAGTCGCATTTGACATGCCGACAAAGTAATCGTCTGATGATACCTCTTCAGGTTCGGACAAGGTAATTTACATGAGTGAGGTCTGTTCGATGATTCTAAAATCCTATCTATGCAAGGATCTAAACATCGATTCCCGTTGGATGTATCCTGTAACTCACTATTATTCATCCAAAGCTGATTCTCCTGGTCTCATTAAATATACGAGAATAATCTATTATGCCCATAATGAGACTAACGCTTATGAATATTCATCCGAGTACAAATCGCTTGATCCCAGGAAGGAATAAATTCTGAGAAAGCAACTAAAGCAGCTAAAGAACAAGAATATTTGGAGTACCTCCACCTGCAAGTATTATTCCTCCGAGGATAACTTCGATGATGGTTGTATATCATCTGATTCAAATGCTTCATCTACTCTCCAGCATGACTTTTCTAAGGATAACACTAACAATTGTTGGGAATAATATACTTCATCTCCTTCTTATCATTACGATCTCCTACCACAAGCTTACAAAAGATCAACAGAAAACCGCCTTAATCATCAGCTACCCTCCCTCCCTCCCAACCCCATCGATCTCCTTGTACATATTCTTCCTCTACTTAGGCCAAGGACTAATTATGGGGGACCGATGCCACCTATATATACCATTCTCTTCACCCCATTTCCAACCTTCTTCCACACTTAGGCTGATCGGATCTTAAGTATCAGGGGGACCGATGCCCATCTGTATATACTCTCCTCATTCCCAAATCCCGACAACCTCATTTTCGCTCTTCTTCTATACTTAGACTGTTCACAACCTAAGTATAGGGGGTGGGCCGATCTATATTTTTTTTTTATTTTTCACTCTCTTACACTTAGCCCCAGCTATGTCTTCTCAACGCTTCTTATGCTTTGAGGACACATCACTCGCTAAGTATAGGGGGTGTGTGTATATACTGTGTATATATTTTACCCATAGCTCGTACTTTTGCGTAAGTCTTTATGTATTTACGGGGTGGGTAACTAACTTGAAAAAAAATAAAAAAAACAAAAAAAGCAAAAAAATTAAAAAAATACAAAAAAGAAAAAAAAAGTTTTGCTACTAATGAATGTGTCCAACCAAAAATTTTGATAAAATGGCTTCTTATTCATTTTTGCATTAAAAAAATCCTTCCAAAAAAATTCACAAAAATCAAAAAAATAGTGTGTCTGTATTTCACAGACTTGCACTTCATCCAGCATCACATGCATTTGCATTTGTGAAAAGCCCTTGGGTTATGAACCTAGTTATGAGCAATAAACCGAGAGTGGTCTGGACTTGACCTTAGTCCACTTGATTTTCAGAGGAACTTCATCGAGAAATAGGATTTTAGAAACTTCAGGTCCATGACTTTATTCTTCGAGTTCAACATGACAATGTGCAGCATTTGACTCTTAGTGTCTAACCTGGTCTCTTCATTCTGGGTACAACTCTGGAATATGGAATTAATTTGTACTCTCGCATTAGCCACTTAACACTACTCAGATGGGGTGTTGGAAGACTGTGTGAATTTCTTTTCTGGTAGCACGGATATCTAAAGACCGGAGTACGAGTTGAAATAAAGCTTCGGAAAAGGGATGACAGTTGGGCACTATATTTTTCTAAGACCCCAAAACATGTACAGAAAAAAAGATTTCATATCTGTAGTGGTACAACAAGATCCATGCAGAGCTACCAAAAATCCAAATATAAAGAAGCCTACTACCAAATAAACATTTGACCAAAAAGGTCCTAGCTTCATGAAAACTTGCAGATCTTGGTGGAGACTTAACTAACTGGCATGCTTCACAAGGAGAGGTGAGTACATGGTGGTCACCCTCTAGTTCTTTTCCACTTCTTCTAATGTCTCCCTCCATTCGATTGTGAACACAGTGCGACAGACCTTAGAAGGAAATATCTGACTTCCCGAGGACAAGTTACTGGAGAGGAGGTTTGCATGTTAGTCCGGCATTCTGGATGGGAAGAGCTAAAACCTTTCACACACATGAGTCGATTGTTCAATGTTCATGGGTTATGCTTTGGGAGGAGGATTGATCTAAGATGACTTCTGAGCCGAAACTGTGACAATGATGTGTAGAACTTGAAGGTTGTTGATTTTTAAAACCCTAAGTCTCACAGAAATTCTGCCAAACCAATAATCCAAAGGACAGGTCTAGTTCCATTTTCACCTTCTACTCATGGTCTTGGTATGGAATCCAATCTCATTTCACCTCATTGCATTTCTTTAGATGCTCAGGGACGAGCATGCTTTAAGTATAATGGGATGGTGAACCTCAGATTCATCACTCAAAAAATCATTAATTAAGCTCAGTTCCCCAAAATTCATCCATATTTTATCCATTATATTGCATAACTAGCATTTGTGCATTTATTAATAATAATTGCATTTCATCACTTATTATTGCATAAAATAAGAACCCAAAAAAATCTCAGCCAAAATGACCTGTAAAATAGCCTAATTTACCTGATTTTTAACTTATTCATGCTAGCTCCAATGACCTAAAACCACCTCCATTGTGTACATATTACTAACAAGAATAAATGAAAAATACAAAAAAATCACTAACCTAAATAAGTGGACCAAAAACCCAAAACCTAATTACAGGATTCTCGGACTGAAACCTCGGTACCTTCCTCATCCAGTGTCCGATTTGACCCTACTAATTTTTAACTATTGTACATCCAATTACCTTCAAAATAAGACCAAGTTCAAGTGAATCAGAGCTCATATGTGAAAGTAGGGTTTTGGGCCTCTTTTGTACATTTTGTATTTTAGCAGTTTTTGACCTATTATTTTACGTACATAACTAACTCATTTTATTTTATTTCTTTTTCATTTATTTTATTTGATAAAAGTTATAGTAAAATACGTAAAAATCCAAATCCAAAATGAGCTTAGAATCTAAGAAATTAACTAAGTCCAAGTCTTCACTAACTGTCTGCACAAAAATTATCTTTTTCGTATTTTATTTTATTTCTTCATTTTGTTAATTATTAAAAAATCCAAAAAATTAGATTAATGTGTAAATATATGTCCTTGATTATATCATTTTTCGGATTTTTATTTGGTTTAAAAATAACAAAAAAATATTAAACCCAAAGATCAAGGTATTCTATGTACACAGGATACCCCAAAAATATCACTTTGTGCCAATGATCGATTTCGGTTTTGGTATCTCATGAACGTTCTATTTCTCGTCGAGATGAACAACTTTCATGAAGAAAATTTTTCGATCCGAGTTCGTTTGCTATTTCTTTTTGAATTATTTTTATATTTTATTTTTCAATTTTTTGGGCTAACACGTGGCTGCTCCTGGAGCCGCCACATGTCACCCATTTTATACCTTTATTTTCATTTATTATTATTAAAAAATATAAACAAATAAATTAAGAAATTGCCACATGGTAGAATCTAGGCCGGTCGATTTGGGTTGACCGGATGGTCGCTGCGCTTCGTCCTCCTCCACTACTTTCTTAAATCGTTGCCGTCCCCGATGATCTTCTAGACTTGCCACCTCCGTGGATTTTGCCCCCTATTTACTCTTCGTGATCCTCATCTCCGACCCCAATCAAACCAATCGATCCCATCTTCCCCCACGAATTGCTCCTACCCCAATCCGATCAATCTCGCGATCCCCATCTCCGAATCTTTCCCTTTCAAACCTGCCACCGGATCAATCTCCGATGATCACCAACGAGCGATGGCCAACCCCATCTATTATTTAAGAACCCCACCAAACCTTGTCTCTTCCATCCATCGATTGACACAGTTAAAGGGGAGGCTTTGTCGACGGCAGTGACAACGCCCTTGACAACGCTTCCTTGAAGGTTGGGCAAGAACCGAAGCTTTCAAGCTTCGTTGCAGCACCGTGTCCCCCGTACAGCTGCTCACTTTGGCCACTGTAATCGTCAAGTTCCATATCTGTTTCAACATCCTCCCCCACATACGCGTACTCCACCATTCCTTTATCACCTCCGTCGACCCACTATTCCTCAACACCTACCCATCTTCCACCGCTCACCCCGTTGTTCTCCTCGGTTATTCCGCATGCATCCCCACCTCGTTTCTTCCAACCACCATGTACCTCCATCGTACACCACCACCTTAATAACTTGCTCCATCTCATCGATCCATCTACTTCGACTGTGCTGCATCACCCACGTCTGAGGGTGATCTCCGAACTTCCATCGACACACTCCAGGATAACAGGATATAACATCCTCTGCCTTTGTGCCTTCCAGGAGCTCCAACTGACGACCACCAAAACTTCCAGGGGCTCCGCTGAGGGATCCATTGACCACAGTCTCTTATCCATCGCTTGAAGTTGCGCACCTCCTCTGCCTTCGCTCCGACCAGCCAACCATCGCACACTACCGGGGGAAGACCCGAGACCCTCCCCCACGTGAGGAGTACGTGTCAGGAGGGGACTTTTATGCCAATACCCCTGAAGGTTCCCATAATCATCGAAGGGCCACTACCAACCAAGAGACACCTGACGCACGTGTCCCTTTGGGATTTTTGCATAAACACCCCTCAAGGTATCGGTATTTACAATTTCATCCCTACTCTGCATTTTCTGCATAATTTATTTATTGTAATTTTTCATTGAAACCCACGTGTTCCCCCATTATCTTGAACTGCTTTATTGCATCATTTTATTATTAAAAAATTACAGGATGTTTTACAACTAATTCTATATAGTATGACATATGCATGATATTTTTATGCTCATTGGTTAAATTAATTAATATTCTCATGGAAAAGTCCATATTCTGCCCAATCTATGCTCATAAATTCATATTTAATTAACCATTTTTCAAAAGATTAGAGGATTAATAATATTTCACATTGTGCCCAAAAAAAGAATTGCATTTGCATGCATGGTTTGCCCTATAAAAATCATTTTGGATGTTTCAATCTTTATTTTTTAACAGGTACTAAATCTCATATTTTAAAGGTTTATGTTTTTTGAAATCAACTTGTGATGATCATGGATAATTTTATCCCTTGAAAATAAATAGTTTTAATATTTATTATAATTAATTATTGAAATTCACTTTATTTGCATTCATAAATTCATAAAATACTTATCTAGCATCAAAAAAATCCAAAAAGTGATAGTGCATTCATTTCATCATAATTGTCATCTCAGACAAAATTCGTAATTTTTGGCTCAATTGGCCCTTTGACCAATTCGAGGCTTAGATTCTCTAGAAAACGCATGATCCACACAACATGAGTGGTGGCCATGATACATGCAATGTACTCATCCTCCAGTGTATGTCAAGATACACATCCTTGTTTCTTGCTACCCCAAGAAATGGTTGCACCACCAAACATGAACAGGTAACTTGATGTGGATTTTTATCATCCACATCCCCTCCGAAATTGGCATCAGAGTATCCTACCACTTCAAGTGATTCTGCTTGATACACAAGTTTTAGATGTATTATCCCTTTCTGATATCGAAGAATCCTCTTTACAGCTTCCCAATGTGCTAGACCGAGATTTCTTTGATATCTAGTGACTAAGCTTACTGGATAGGCTAAGTTAGGTTGAGTACACATCATTGCATACATTAGACTACCAACCGCTTGTGCATATGGTACATCTAAAGGTTTTTGCCCCTTTCCATGAGACTAACTCTTGCTAAGTCTCTTTCCCATCACAAGTGGTGTTGGAGCTGGAGTGTTATTCTGCATTCCAACTCTCCTTAATATAGTATGCAAATATCTCTCCTGAATAAGGCTCAATGTCCTTGAGTCCCTATCTCTTCTTATTTGTATTCCAAGCACATACGATGCTTCGCCCGTGTCCTTCATCTCAAATTCAATGCTTATTTTTTGTTTAATTTCATTGAGCATTTGTATGTCATTACCTGCAAGTAGAATGTCATCCACATACAATGACATGATTGCAAACATGCTCCCACTCTTCATGACATACACACAGTTTTCCAATTTATTTGCAATAAATTCAAATTGGATAACTTTCTCATGGAATTTGAGATACCATTGCTGTGAAGACTGCTTCAAGCCATATAATGAATTTCTAAACTTGTAAACCATTTTCTCATGACCTTCAACCTAAGAGCCACCTGGTTGACGCATATAAATCTCCTCCTTTAATTTT
Organism: Ottelia alismoides; assembly: GCA_037367405.1. NCBI lineage: Eukaryota > Viridiplantae > Streptophyta > Magnoliopsida > Alismatales > Hydrocharitaceae > Ottelia > Ottelia alismoides. The sequence goes on from JAZKJV010009354.1 coordinate 422,294, forward strand.
CCATTAAGGAAGGTCATCTTCACATCCATTTGGAACAGTTCCAAATTCATATATGCGACTATGGCTAAGATCATCCGAATAGATGCAAACTTAGCCATTGGAGAGTACGTTTCCTGGAAATCTATTCCAGCTTGTTGAGTATAACCCTTGGCAACTAATCTGGCTTTGTATTTGTCAACTGTACCATCAACTCGGTACTTTTTCTTGAATATCCACTTACATCCTATAGATTGCCTACCTTCTAGAAAATTACATATCTTAAACATCATTTCGCTCAATTGGGTCCAACTGATCCCTCATGGAGGTCGTCCATGATTCCAACTCAGATGAAGCCATAGCTTCATCAAAGGATACGGGATCTGTACAATCCACGACATCCTCATCCACGTTGTAGCACGATGCCTCGCACCCATAGAAATGGTAATCTTCCATCAATGCGAGCCGTGTTCTGGGTCTCTAGTTGCCGATTATGATCATGGGTTGTGTGGGTCCACCCACTTCTTCTAAAGGATCGTCATGTTCCATAGGTTCATTCTCTACATTTGCGTGATTGATATCATCCCCAAGTTCTTGTCTATCGCTCAAGTCATCTTTATTGTCTTGTAGGATGATCAAAGAATCTGATTCCTCTACTTCATGCTCCTTTTCTTGATGATTTTCAAGAAAAGTTGCATCACAACTTTCAATTAGACCTTTGGAGTCATGGAAGAATATATAACCTTTAGAATTCTAACTATATCCAATAAACTTACACTTTAATCTCCTGAAGTCTAGCTTATCCCTAAGCTGACTCGGTACCAGAACATGTGAAACACATCCCCATTTCTGGAGATGGCCCAACTCGAGCTTTCTACCATTCCATATTTCATATGGCGTTGATTCTACAGATTTGATGGGAATCCTGTTCTGTATGTAGTTTGCGGTCAACACTGCCTCTCCCCAGAATTTCTTGGAGACTCCTGAGTGTGACATCATACACCTTACTATATTCATCAAGGTTCGATTCTTTCTTTCTGCTACATCATTCTGTTGGGTTGTATAGGGCATTGTAGTCTGCCTATGAATGTATGTCTGAATGCAGTAATCTTCAAACTCCTTTGAGGTATATTCCCCACCTCTATCTGTCCTAAGGGTCTTGATTGGTTTTCCGAATCTTGTCTTCACTTCCGTCTTATATCTCTTAAATATTTCAAGTGCTACCAACCTTCTTCCTAAGAGATAGACATAGGAAAACTTTGAGTAATCATCAATGAATGTTATAAAGTTGTCCTTATTTCTATGTGTGATGACGCTCAGTGTTACACATATGTCCAAATGGATAAAACCTAGTAACTCTGTTGACCGAATTCCGGTTGAGAAGGGCCTTCTCGTCATTTTACCGGTCAAATAGTGTTCGCAGGGTAATGTTCTTACACCCGTAATCTTAGGCAATAGATTTGCCTTCATCATATGATCCATCTTAGAATTTCTTGGATGACCCAGTCTCATGTGCCACAAGGTCATAGTCAGACAAACAACACAAAGAATACTCATAAGAGACAATCATTGATTTACTAGGGCTTATTACATGAAGGCAGAACAGGTCATGCTCGGGCACAAACTTCTCCATCGCATAGACCTTCTTATTCTTGCCTATAGATACATGCCTATTATAAAAATAGACTTTAAAATCCTTCTTGAGCAGCACTGGGATAGAGATCAGGTTCCCGCGTATCCTTGGGGCATATAGTACATCGTTCGGTACCATAATGCTATCCCCCAAGTCAAGTCTGTACATCCCAACACCTTCCACATCCAGATAGTTGTTGTTCCCCATGAAGATCCTCTATTCTCCTATGCTCATCTCATTGAAGTCAACCAGGCCCTCCTACGTCTTAGTGATGTGTCTGATCTCTCCAGAGTCGATCCACCATCCGTCACTATCCATGACGACAGAGTTGCATTCTACAATAGCCACGAGTTCTATTTTCTTCTTGCCTTTGCTTTCAGGCATTTTAGAAATTCCTGCCTTCTTCTTGTTGGGAAAGTTGACCTTGAAATGGACATATTTGTCGCAACCGTAGCATGAGCCACGTGGGTATTTCCTACTCTTTCCCTTGAAATTCGCCCTAGACGGGCCTAGCCTTTTCTTCCCGTGCACGGCATTTGCTTATTCTTCTTCCTCGACCTCAAAGATCTTAGTTTTTTATCTTTGCTTATAGAGGTCATGCTCAATTGCCAGTTGTGTAGGTAGGTCTGTAATAGACTTAATGTTGCCATTCATCCTCAAAGATGTGGCAACCATGTCGAATGATGGTGGGAGACTTCCTAGTATGGTTGCGATCTACATCCTCTCCAGAATCACGCAATCAGCATCCGCTAGATCCGTAGCCATCATGATCATCTTGTTCACGTGCTTGAGGATGCTTTCAAATTCCTTCATTCTACACAAGTTGTATTTGAGTAGAAGAAGCTGGACGCTCCTTCCGACTTGGAGTGATATTTCTCCTTAACTGCGGTCCAGAGCTCGTAAGCTGATTCGCAGGTCTCAAAGACCCAAATCAGGTTCAAATCCATGTGGGTCAGCATGAAACTCCTAGCACTATTATCTGTTTTCTCCCACTATTAGCGGGACCTATTTTCCTCCATAGTTAGATTTTCAGATAAGATTGGGTCGGGTTTGTCTATGATGGAGTGTATGCTATCGTGCAACAGAACATAGTAGATCTTTCTGCTCCACAACTCATAATTAGTACCATTAAGGTACTCAATTTTTCCCACACTCAGTGGCAATTGTCTTGCTTGTCATTTTTGTTGATCTAATGAAATAAATGTAGATTTGTATGAGAATGTGCAATTTTAATGAGAATGAGTAATAATAAGTTATATGTGTTTTATCCAAGCAAGCTAAAAAAAGTAACAGGTAGATTAGTTATCAAAAAATATCAACTTTAGCAAAACAACTATTAAGCTACGGCTTTAGTTTAAGTTGAAGCCTACGTTAAGCGGCGATGTTCTAATTAATAAGAGTAAGCAAAGAACTTTTTAAAAGACAGATTCAGTTAAAAAATAGGCAAAAAAATGCGCCAAAATGTATATATTTTTTATTTTTATGGAATAAAATGAAGGTGTATTTCAATTTAATGAAAAAATGGTTTGAATGTAAAAACAAATTACTAATCCAAACGTGTTAAAAGGCATTTTTTTTAATAAGCAAGGGATATGTGAACACTTAAAAATAAACAGGTAAAAGAAGATGAGGTTAAAAAAATTATCTATCAAAATAAAGTTAATTGGCCACCTCCCTTTTTAATAAAGTTTGAATAATAAAAATTTTATATTCATAACCTACTACACAACATCTCAAGATAATAAAAAGACATGTTTTAAAAAAATAAAAACACACAGCACGTTAGAAAAAAAAGAGAACACCCACGCTTTTAGCAAGTTCTAAAGAAAAAGAAAAAAGAACAGGGGAACAAACGTAGAAAATAAAATAACATGAACTATCATACAAACAAGAAGGGTGCAAATGCAAAAAGATTAATAAAAGAAACCTGCGTTGTTAGGGTTTTGGGAGAAAAGGCAAGAGGGTTTCGCAGCGGTGGGCCAATAAAAAAATGGTGATCGGATGTGTGGCAGCAGCAATAGCGGAGGTGCTCGACGGTGGAGTAACTTGACAAAGGCTACTTTCTCTGATACCAGTGAATACTAGAAAGGACGCCAGCGACGAGCAACTTCCAAACGAGAGAGAGGATGAGATATGGTTTTTGGGAGGGGGCTCTCTATGTGAGGTAAGTATCATGTTTTTCCTCGTGCTCTTCCCCTCCAGCAGGAGGTATATTTATAGGGCATGGTGTGCCCCTCGCATAGTCTGCCCACTCCACCCATTCTCATTTCGCACAAGTCTCTCATGAGACTCAGCCCCCGCGCAACTACCTCCTCACGCAACCGCCGGCAGAGGCTTGACCGTGAGGTCACTTGATATATTCATTTAAAGCAAGCTTGATCTCCTTGAAAATATTTTAAACGGAGTTGATACTTACGAATAGTGAAGTTACTGCTCATATAATGAATAAATCATTTATTGCTTGAGGACTTGGTTTGGGTTTAAATCCAACTGAAGTGTTTTTCAGTTGGTGCTTAACTTTATTTACGAGGATGTTTGTTTTACAGTGATATTTAGATGTGATTGGTATGGCAACCGCATGTGACTCCATCTGATATCATGTGATTCAAGTTGTCCAGAGCTTTATTTGTTTGTGTTAGAAATAATCTTGTATCTAATCCATATGAAATATTGGTGAGATGATAAATTTGAGTTTTACGGATTCGATGAATAAAACGTAAGTGAACTACATTGACTAGTATTGATGGTTAGTGGGTAAGTGATAAATCTGCATTTCATCATTTTTATTCATTTATTTTAGCTTAAAGTTCCTTATAAAACACTTGTATATAACACTAACTCCATATTCTTACTAACTTGCATCTGTGTGTAAATATTGTACACTTCTTACCATTTTAACTTAAAATAAATAAATAAATAAAGCAAAAATAAAGAAAAGAAAAAAAAAGAAAAAGGAAGACTATATATATGTAATAGATACAGGCTGACTCGAACCCCGAGAGAAGGTCAAGTCTTGACCTGATCGACCAGGAATAAAGTATGGGGAGATAGGGTCCTTAATCAGAAAATCCAAAAAAATGCGTGTTGTGTATATTTATATATTACACTGTTTAATTTGTACATAAATTGACCTCAAATCAAATAATTTTCAGAACAAAAGTTATAAATAAAAAAGTATCCTAAATAATAAAAATAATTGCACTATCAAATCAGGTACAGAATAGAAGCAACTACACTTGGAAAAAGCCACTAAGCGATAATTGAAAGACCAATTCCATCTTCATATGAATTCAAATTGAACCAAACTCACTTCCATTGTATTTTAAATTAAATCATCTTTAAAATGACTGTGATTTCATAATTTTTAGAGTTACGGGTGAAAAGTTGGTTTTCTGAGGTGGTTTGTACAATTTCACCATTTATTTGTACATATTGTATTTTGTAGATATTTGTAAATATTTTTACTAATTATTTAAAATAAAAATAAAATAAAAATTTTAAAACAAGAAAAACTAATTTGCTTATTTACCCGTGTATATAATGTCACATATGTATATAGCATATGTATATAATTAATTTTCTTAACTAACTAACATAAAAAATAAAAAACATTTATTTTTCAAATTAATAAAGTGACGAAAATATAAATAGTTAATTTTTGTAAATATTTTTAACACTAATCTCTCTTTATCTTAAGCTCATTTCAATTTTTCTCTCTTATCTCTTATCTTCATTCAAAATTTCAAAAAAAAATCAAACACAATTATCTTTTTTATTTATATGGCTCCTTCTCCCTCAGTCCAACTTGATCAATTTTTGATGAGAGGAGCCCGATCTCTTAGAGTCTTCTTATCGCAGAAGGGTGCCTAGCCTCCGTGTCGTCCGGTGACAGCTACTCGGCCTTCGTCGAGTTGATCAAGTTTTTTTCCGCTCCTAAGGTGAGATCCACATTTTCTCTTATTTTTATCCTATATTAATCGTAGTTTTATTTTCACGCACTTGTTCTTCGTTGTCATTTTTATTTAGATCTTAAAATCCATCACGATTTGATCGGCCACCAACTCGATTTTTTCATCTCACTTTCTCGATCTCTGCGCATTCTTTTCTACCCCACACGATCTCCCACCTCCAACCACATACTGTGGTTGGAGACTTGGTTCCATCCGTCATTCCCCTCGGAACCGCACGCATTCAGATCTTCCGTGTGATTTTAGGATCGAGTCATCATGCTCGCGTCCTAATTTGTTGACAAATAAAAAAATTAAAAAAATAAAAAATATATCTATTCTTTTTCTCTAACATTTATTTCACAGAAAATTAAAAAAAGAATTAAAAAATATAAAAAAATTACAAAACAATAGTTCCGATTTCTGCCTTTTTTAAAGAATAAAATAAAAAAGTTTTTTTTGCTCTCTGTTCTTTACTTACATTTATAAAAAAAACCCATCGGCATCCGCCACTCCACCGCGGGCGGCCCTTGATCTGCGATCAGCACCACCGCTGCCCAACCCTCCACGGTCGCGTGCATCCCTGCTCTGGCTGACTGCCGCCCTCAAGCGCAGCATCTCCGTCGCACGAGAGTCGATTGTCTGTCGCTCCTCCGTACCCTATGCTGCACCGCCACCCTCGGCAGAAGTCCTTCATGCCTCCACTGTCGTACTTCCAGACTCCACTATTACGCTGCACCCATGCGCGAGGCTCTTCCACGACAACCATCGCGGTAGCGCCGCCAACCCGCACAAAGGAGCCGTCCTCCGTGCGCCCGCCCTGCCGATCGCACCCACGTGCCATGTCTACCCCTGCGCCGCGAAGCCCAAAGACCACTGTCCACCGACACAGAAGGTGGCACGCCCCCCTCCTTGAAGTTGAAGAAGACCGGCATCCCCATTTAGACCTAACTGGTGAAAATGAAGCAGCAAAGGGAACCCTAGTTACAAAAATATAAAAAATTGGAATAACTATAACTACCCCCCCCCTCTACGTTCTACATATTGCAAAGAAGATCCCAAGAGCATCAAGCACGTGTGATGCACGCATCATTCTGGGTACTTCTCACTTTCTATCCATGACTTGACTTTTATTGATTTTTCATGCAAAAACTTTGAATATTTTCATTTCTGCCCTTGCTTCCAGACATTATTTATGCATGTGTTTTTCTTTGGAATAAATATTTTTGTTGGTCAATAAATCTTCCAAAAATCATGCTATGTTCCTCATGTATTTATCATTCTAGTATAAATTTTTCATTGCATTTTGTCATTATTTAATATTATTAAAAAATAAAAAACATTGTCATTTTATCTTCTTGAAATTCAAAAATTCATAAAAATTTGAATATTTCTCTAAAATTTCCAAAAAAAATAGATTAAGTGTATTTCATTATCTTTTAATTTCTATGTAAATTTCGTGCATTAACTATTTATAAAGAACAAAAAATTAAAAAATACCAAAAAACTATTTGAAGAATCACAAAAATTATATAAAAATCCAAAAATTGTCATTTCACTTCATATTTGTAGATATTTATCTATAGTTTAGCATAAAAATGCCAGGAGTTTTGGGCAATTAAAATATTTTTAAGTTGTAAATTACTCCAGGTTGTGTACTGTTTATCATTTTTGCCACTATTTGATTTTTAGAAAAATATAAAAATATCTAAAAATTCTAAAAAAAGTCTCAAAATCATTATAAATTCTTCAAAATCCAAAAATATTTTCTCTAGATTTTTCTGAGCATTTTTGGAATAATTGAAAAATACAAAAAGAGTTTGTTGTGTGTATTTCTTATCTTATGCATGTTATCCATTATTTGAAAATTTAAAAAATTGTAAAATTAAAATCACTCAAAATTTGAAATCAAAAAATAAAAAAATAGAAAGAAAAAAATAAAAAGATAAAAAATCCACAAAAAACCAAGAATAGTTTGCCTTTGAGATTCATGTTTTTTCTCTTAATTGATTTTTCGTCGATTATTTGAATAACCCTTAGGAATTGTAGCATCCCTGAGTTCGATCATGTCCACTATACAGGTTAATAAGTAGCAAAAATTTCTCTTGCTTTATTATTCGCTTGTAGTTAATTTTGTAGCTTAAGAAGAAAAGAAAAAAATTGTTTGTTTGATCCGGGATTATTTGGAGATAACGACGACTTCGTGTCATTAATAATCGATCGTCGAAGATCATGTGTCAACAAAATGGCATTTTTACCAGGGAAATAAAATAAAATTAAAACTCAAAAAAATTTTGTCAATAAAATGGCGCTGTTGCCGAGGAGGCACAGCAAGGGTAGTTAGATTTCTCTTTTGACCGCCTATTCTTGGTTGTATATATTTGTGTATATTTTTCCACATTAACTCCACTGTTCATATTCAGTGCATTTATTTTATTTTTCTTGCTTATATTTGATAATTGAGTTTCTTACACATTCTCTCTCTTCTTTTTCTTGCGATGGCCCGTGGAACAAAGGAGGCGATCTTAGGAGAGTCGAAGCACCCAAGCAAAGCGAAGGCAGCTTGATTCTTCACCAAGCCACAGGATAGCGTGAGAGGAGGAGAAGAAGAATTGAAGAAGATCAAAAAAATGACTTATTATTTATTTTTTTCTATCATTTGAACCCTTGTAAACGGGCATTCATTTGTTGTGGGGTCTGTTTCGCCAAGTGCCGGTGCACTTGGGGGACCTCATCGGTTTTGTTTTCATCGCCTTATTTTTCTTTGTTTCACTCGGATTTCGTGAGCTACCTATTGATTGCCTTAATTAATTTGCTTGAGCCAGATAATTAATCAGGTCCAAACACCCTAAACAAGAATTTTTGTACCTATAGAATAGAGCGTAGTTGGACTTAGTAAAATTAACATGTTCTTGCTTGTTAATAGAAACTATTGTTAGGACAGTTCACTTGCATTTGCATATAGGTTAGATTATTTTTCTGTACATCAATTCTGCACGGATCATTTTGCATGTAGAGTATTGACGACAAGGTACACATCTCTAACCCCTGCATGCATCATTCTTTTTAATCGTGCATTGGCATTTCCGATCTCCTTCCTTGTTATCACTCACATAAGTTAAAAAGGAAATTGGACACTCGGTAGGCAATTCATTGAAAATACTCAAACCAAGTGATAACTGCTTAAAACCGGGACTGCTAAAGAAAACTCGACCCTAAAATAAACGTAGGGAAAATCATTATTTTGGAGAGAGCGACCCGCACACTAAGATAGAACCACGCCCAAACTCTCTTCAGACTACTGTCTTGTGATTAATTGTTCTCCAGTGAGAACTTCACTGGGTAGCCGATAATCGGTTCGGGATTTCCTTAGCAGAGTTGGCAAATCGGGTAGCTGGTAAATGGTCTGCACCCATACTGGCTGGGAAAAACTAGTTGTGAGATTGGGGCAGTCTCCTAGGAGCATTGGGTTCCTAACAGCTCGCTTTAACCACTCTGATATATTGTATTCTCACCCAACTCTAAAAATTGACAAGATAATTGACCGAACCTTCAGGGTCTTCACATTGTGTTGAGTTGGTGAACTGGGGGTTTGTATTGTGTTTGATTGCTTATGTGCATACTCGATCCTTATGTGCATTTGCGCATTTTTCTCCTTATCTTTTGACTTGACCCTCGTGCTCTCCCGATCCCGTCTTTTTTTCATAGATGGTCAATTGGAGTTATTTTAATCTGATATTCGTGGACTTCTCGCACTCTTCAGCTGATCCACCGTCCTTTTTCCAAGAGGACTTTCCTCCTGATTTTTGTGCATATCTGCCTAACCCATTATTTCAGGAGATGGACGATGAATTTCACCCACCCTGATTCCACTCACCCGACCTTGTGATTTTGGAGTCACCTTTCATGGTGTCCACAATTGCGACCCTAAACCAGATGATGGAGCATATGAATTCGAGGATTACCAATCTATTTAACATAAATGAGAGCCAAAACCTTGCTCCACTATTTAAGGATATGGATTCACTTGAGTATAATCATGAGCGCTTATAATCGCCCAAAATACAAAAAAAAACGATAAAAGTTTAAAAATCCAAAAAGATTCTGGGAGACACATTGTTGATTCATTTTGTGGGGAGAGGGAACCCATGCCAGATCATTTTCCCACATAGTCATTTACTACATGTCCCACCCGTGACCCCTAGGATTCCAATATACAGACTGCTCTTAGCAATCATCATGTATATGCTGATTCTGATCTCCTCCCTTGAATGGAGGAGGTCCAAAAATTCAAAAAAAATATTGACTTAACCCGAAGTGATGGCCACCATTCATGAGATCATTAAAGCCCCACTTCACCAGGCTTTGACCCATTTATCTACTCCTCAACACAAGAAGAGAAAGCGGAGGAGTAGATCTGAGCGTCACATCTTTACCATGGCCACTGCCTACGCCATCTCTCACCGTCCACATTTTAAGAAAGAGAACCCTGCCACACCTTTTGTGAGTTGCTCCATATATGACTATTCTTGTGATAACACTCTCCTTGACGATGGTTCGTCAATCAATATAATACCCTTCTCTATGGTATAGTCTCTTCATCTTGGGCCTCTCAAGAAAACCAGGATGATAGTTCAATTTGCTGATGGATCTATCAAGAGGTCGAAGGGTATTCTAGAAAATATTGTCATTCTTTTTCAGGGCAAGAATTGCATCTTGGATTTTATCGTATTGCCCATGAAGACCTCAAACCATGTGGAACACCATCCAATCATCCTGGGATGGCCTTTCCTCGCCTCTGTGGGAGCCGTTATTGATTATGGATCAGGAGAGATTCGCTTCCATTCTGATGCATGGAGCGATGTGTTGATCACTACACCCACTACTGACCAGAGACCTACATCCCATGAGAGCAAGCCCGTGTTAGACAAACCCAAGGAATTTGACCTCGATGATAATATCAGATATTCTTGTTGTATGTTGGATCATAATGAAACCCAGGAATTCCTCTTCAAGGTGGAAGACTTAGAAAGCATAGACCTTGGAGTTCCCCATTCTGGTATGTGGAGATGCATTGATGAAATCCATGGGATTTACATGATAGATACCTTAGATCAGAAGGCAGAATCTGATACTGGACAGGACATACATGATTTTACTACTTTCATTGATGAGTTCGTTCCTATTCACCCTGATTTAGATGAGACCGATAAGGCCAAATTTGATTTGATCGCTTTTATAAAGGAATTTGGGCCTTTTGATAAAGATGATGATCCAGCAGGGGCTCGCCAGGATGGAATTGATCTTACTTTTTCTGATAATGATTTCGAGCCTTTTTACTTTGATATTTGCGAGACTTCCCAGACAGGACATGACCACACTACTTCCACTACCCGATTCATGCCTGCACACTCTGAGACTACTGAGGATACATTCTTGGTCGATCTTGATCAGTTAATATCTAATGATAATCCTAATATCAACCTACACCTTATCAAATCCATACCTCAGTGGTCCCGCAAGAAGGTTCGCTTTCGACCTTCTTGACCTTTCTACATCCATTCCTATCGTATATCCTTTCGTTTCATTCTTTCTTCTTATGTTTTATCATTCACCCCTTTTCCATGTGTGTATATATGCTATACTTAGGATTTGTTGTATCCTAAGTATAGGAGGATGAGTGGTTTGTGTTGTTCATAATCGTCCTTTTCATCACTCTTGTTGCATATACTTAGGGATACTCCACCCTAAGTAGGGGGTGATGTTGTTCATATCGTGTCTTTTTATTTTTGAGTCCGTACATTCTCTGCATCGGTTTTCCCCATTTGTACAATCTTCTATACTTAGGATTACTTGATCCTAAGTATAGGGGGATCACCGACCTTTATTCTTTTCATTTTGTCTTTGAGTCGTTGTAGCATGGGAGTCTTTTCACTTTTCTATACTTAGCACGAGTTATGTCTTCCTTTGCCACTCTCTGATAACTATGAGGACATAGTTCGAGCTAAGTAAAGGCGGTTGTCATGTATATTGTATATATACTTTATACATAACTCGTACTTTTAAATATGTTTATTTGGGGGTTATGTATATAAATTCGTAAAATCCATGTGTGTGCGCGTGTATATAGACTTTGATCACCTTGAAAAAAAAACAAACAAACAAAATAAAAAATAAAAAATAGAAACAGCAAAAAAACAAAAACAACAACAACAATAAAACAAAAAAACCAAAAAAAGAAAAAAAAGAAAAAAAACCAAAGAAATTCTTGTATATACTTGTATATATTTTACTAACCCTTTTTCCTCTTTGAAAAAAAAAAACTACAAAACCAAAAATCTATAAAATGTTGCATAAAAACTCTTTTACATGTGCATCCTTTTTCCTTTCTTTACCAAAAACCCATAAAATTTCAAAATTGGAAAATTGTTTCAAAAAAAATTGTGTTTGTTTTGCATTGTACATATTTCTTGCATTTGCATGTGCATTATTTAGGATAGTATTGACATTTAAACTAAGTCTGGAATAAAATTGAAGAATAGAGCTTAGTTGGGCCTTAATCCACTTAATTTCATAGGAACCTTGTAAGAACTGGAGTTAAGACTTTTCAGGTCCTAGTGACTTAATTCTTTTAGTCCATAAGACTATTTTTACATGTCATCTTGATTAGTCTAAGTAGAACATTTAACAACACACGCATAATTCTTTCAGACCGTGGCTTGTATTGGACAAGCACTCTACACGTAGCTCTTCATGGAGGAGGTAGTGAGGAGGCAGGATCTTTTAACTTGGGGTAGCATGTAACGAACCCGAGCTTAGGTCCCCGGTCCGTTATCGAGGAAAACTGGCCCTGACAACTTGTTGGGTTCGAGCCCAAATGGACCCGTTGGCAACCACCCAAAATGCTTAAGCCCAAGTTGTCAAGTAGTAATCCTCACCAATTATATACCACACCCACACTTTGTGAGTTTTAGGTATGGCACTATGATTGGGGTTGGGGTGTAACAACCTCCCCCACTTATATTCCTCGTTGCGACATGGCCCATTCACTTATTCCCAGTCACAGTGGCGGCTGCACGCTCCCGGCTTAGTTCCCTTCGGGTAGCCCTTTCCACTATCAGAGGGAACCCGCTCTGATACCATTTGTAACGTCCCGGGCTTAGGTCCCCGGTCCGTTAACGGAGCATTACTGGCCCTAACAACCTCTTGGGATCGGGTCCATATGGTCCCGATTAACCACCCCCAAAAGCTTAAGCCGGGTTGTTAGGTAGTAACCTCTTCACTTTTTATCCCACCCGGAAACTTTATATTTCCACGGTATGGGACTATGGGGTTTTACAACCTCCCCCACTTATATTCGCAACGTCCTCGTTGCGACATGGCACATCACTTCTTCCCTGTGATAGTGGCGGCTGCACGCTCCGGGTAGCCATTTCCTCCAATCTTTTTGTAGGGGCGGCTCCACCTCTCAGGTAGCCCTTTCCACTATCAGAGGGTGTTTGGCTCTGATACCATTTGTAACGAACCCGAGCATAGGTCCCCGGTCCGTTATCGAGGAAAACTGGCCCTGACAACTTGTTGGGTTCGAGCCCAAATGGACCCGTTGGCAACCACCCAAAATGCTTAAGCCCAAGTTGTCAAGTAGTAATCCTCACCAATTATATACCACACCCACACTTTGTGAGTTTTAGGTATGGCACTATGATTGGGGTTGGGGTGTAACAACCTCCCCCACTTATATTCCTCGTTGCGACATGGCCCATTCACTTATTCCCAGTGACAGTGGCGGTTGCACGCTCCCGGCTTAGTTCCCTTCGGGTAGCCCTTTCCACTATCAGAGGGAACCCGCTCTGATACCATTTGTAACGTCCTGGGCTTAGGTCCCCGGTCCGTTAACGGAGCATTACTGGCCCTAACAACCTCTTGGGATCGGGTCCATATGGTCCCGATTAACCACCCCCAAAAGCTTAAGCCGGGTTGTTAGGTAGTAACCTATTCACTTTTTATCCCACCCGGAAACTTTATATTTCCACGGTATGGGACTATGGGGTTTTACAACGTAACCTCCTTCACTGATAGTGGAAAGGGCTACCTGAGAGGTGGAGCCGCCCCTACAAGAGGTTAGAGGAAATGACTACCCGGAGCGTGCAACCACCACTATCACTGGGAATAAGTGATGGACCATGTCGCAACGAGGACGTTGCGAATATAAGTGGGGGAGGTTGTAACATCCCAACCCCAAATATAGTGCCATACCTAAAATTCACGAAGTGTGGGTATGGTTTATAAGTGGTGGGGATTATTACTTGATAACTTGGGCTTAAGCATTTTGGGTGGTTGTCAACGGATCCATTTGGGCCCGTACCCAACAAGTTGTCAGGGCCGGTTTTCCTCGATAACGGACTAGGGACCTAAGCCCGGGACGTTACATAGCATATGAGTGTAGTACATCTAGGTTGAACCTCTCGTCTTCCTCTAGGGAGGGAAGTGTGTCTCAACCTGGTCTAGCGATGTTGAGGTCTAAAGACAGGATGTTGTGGGGTTGCAATAATGCTTCAAAAGTAGGATAGTCTACTAGCTCAGGAGGAAAAACTCCTTATGTTGCACCTTGTATATATTTCCAAAAAAAGAAAAAAATGTAGAATCTCCAAAAGTGGACAGGCCTGATTGAAATGTAAATGCTTGCCGGAGTGTATATACAAGGATAAAAAAAGGAAATTAACAAGGGCTTCAAAGTCAAATATTTGTAAGCTTACAGCTGGATGACTTGGCTATACTGGTCATGCATCCAAGGATAGGTAGCTACACTGGATATCGTCCATTCTTTTCTCCAACTCCTCTTCTTGAGTTGCTTGTACTTGAACTTAGAAGGGAATATCCCCGCTCCTCGAGGAAAGAGTTGCTAGACCAGGGAACTAGAGTTACCTTATTGAGGGAGGTTATTTCTTTGCTACTTTTGATATGGGGAGCTATACTTCACTTACACCATACAAATAAAGATTCATAGTCATAAGAATTTGTGTATGTAGACTTGTTCTGACCTGACTGTTGAGGAAACATGAATAGGAGTTTTATGGAACTTAGAGGTTGTTAGGTTTTAAATCTATTTCCCATTAAGATTCTGCCACACTAATAATCCAAAGGTGTGACAAAGCTCCATACTACAATTTTATGAAGATAAGTTTAATGCTCAATATCATCCTAATTTCTTTATTTTTCCTTTCTTTTTCTTTTTATTCATTTATTCTTTCAAATAAGTGTTTGCTAAGGGACTAGCAAAGGTAAAGTATAGGGGGATGATGGATCTGCATTTCATCATATTTATTCATTTATTTTACCTTAAAATCCCTTATAAAACACATGTATATAACATTAACTCCATATTCTTACTAACTTGCAGCTGTGTGTAAATATTGTACACTTCTTACCATTTTAACCTAAAATAAAGAAAGAAAGAAAGAAAGGGAAAACAAAGAACAGAAAATAAAAATAAAAAAAGGAAGATTGTATATATGTAATAGATACAGGCTGACCCGAACCCTGAGAGAAGGTCAAGTCTTGACCTGATCGACCAGGAATAAAGTAGGGGGAGATAGGGTCCTTAATCAGAAAATCCAAAAAAAATGTGGGTTGTGTATATTTGTATATTACAGTATTTTATTTGTATATAAATTGACCTCAAATCAAATAATTTTCAAAACAAAAGTTGTAAGTAAAAATGTGTCCTAAATAATAAAAATAATTGCACAATCAAATCATGTACATAATAAAAGCAACCACACTTCAAAAAGGCCACTAAGAGATAATTGAAAGACCAATTCTAGTTCTATATGAATCAAATTGAACCAAACTCACTTCCATAGTATTCTAAATTAAATTATCTTTAAAATGGTTGTGATTTCATAATTTTTGGAGTTACAGGTGAAAAGTTGGTTTTTTGGGGTGATTTGTACAATTTCACCATTTATTTGTACATATTGTAATTTGTAAATATTTGTAAACATTTTTAATAATTATTTAAAATAAAAATAAAAAATAAAAAATTTAAAATAAAAAAACTAATTTGATTATTTACTCGTGTATATAATGTCATATATGTATATATCATATGTATATAGTTAATTTTCTTAACTAATTACCACAAAAAAAATAACATTTATTTTTCAAAAAAATAAAGTGATGAAAATACAAACAATTATTTAATTTTTGTAAATATTTTTAACACTAATATCTCTCTTTATCTTTATCTCATTTCAATTTTTCTCTCTTATCTCTTATCTTCATTCAAAATTTCAAAAAAAATTCAAACTCCATTATCTTTCCTATTTATATGGCTCCTTCTCCCTCATTCCAACTTGATCAATCTTTCGTGAGAGGAGCCCAATCTTTGAGAGTCTTCTTGTCGCAGATGGGTGCCTAGCCTCTGAGCCATCCGGTGACAGCGAGATGGCCTTCGTCGAGGTGATCAAGGTTTTTTCCGCTCCTAAGGGGAGATCCACATTTTCTCTTATTTATATCCTAGATTAATCGTAGTTTTATTTTCACGCATTTATTCTTCATTGTCATTTTCTTATTTAGATCTTAAAATCCATCATGATTTGATCCACCACCAACTCGATATTTCAACTCACTTTCTCGATCTCTACGCATTCTTTTCTACCTTGCACGATCTGCCACCTCCGACCACACACGGTGGTCAGAGATCCAGTTCCATCCGTCATTCCCCTCGGAACCGCACGCATTGACATCTTCCGTGTGATTTTACGATCGATTTATCATGCTCACGTCATAATTTGTTGATAAATAAAATTTTAGAAAAATAAAAAAATATCTATTCTTTTTCTCTATCATTTGTTTTGCAAAAAATTAAAAAAAAAGAAATAAAAATATAAAAAATAGAAAAATAGTTTTAATTTTTACCTTTCTTAAATTATGAAATAAAATATTGCTCTCTATTTTATATTTACATTAAAAAACTCAGCGGCATCCGCCGCACAATCTGTCGCTCCACCACAGGAAGCCCTTGATCTACGGCCAGCACCGCCGTCGCTCTGCCCTCCATGACCGCGGACATCCGCACTCCGTCCGATCGCTGCCCTTCAATGTGACATCTCCACCGCACGAGAGTGGTGCCCTTCAGACCTTCGTCGAATGTCTGTCGCTCCTCCGTGCTCGGTGTACCTTGTGTTGCACCACCACCCTCGGCCGAAGTCCTTCGCGCCTCCACCGTTGTACTTCCAGACTCTACGATCACACTACGCCCATGCACGAGGCTCTTCCACGATTGCCATCGCGGAAGCGCCACCAGCCCGCGCAAAGGAGACATCCTCCGCGAGCCTGCCCTACCGATCGAACCAGCGCGCCATCTCCACCCCTACGCCGTGAAGCCCAAAGACCGCCGTCCACCACCACAAAAGGCAGCTCGTTCCCCTTCCTTGAGGTTGAAGAAGACCGACGGCCCCATTTAGACCTAATTGGTGAAGAACGAAGCAGCAAAGGGAACCCTAGTTATAAAAATACAAAAAATTGGAAAAACTACAACTATCCCCCTAGACGTTCTACATATTACAAAGAAGACCCTCAGATCCTCAAGCACGTGCGATGCACATGTCATTCTGGGTAATTTTCACTTTCTGTCCACGACTTGACTTTTATTGATTTTTCATGCAAAACTTTGAATATTTTCATTTCAGTCCTTGCTTCCAGGCATTATTTATGCATGTGCTTTTCATTGGAAAAAATCTTTTTGTTGGTCAATAAATCTTCCAAAAATCATGCTATGTTCCTGATGTGTTTATATTTCTAGCATAAATTTTTCATCGTATTTTGTCATTATTTAATATTATTAAAAAATCAAAAACAGTGTCATTTTATCTTCCTGAAATTCAAAATTTCATAAAAATTTGAATATTTCTCTAAAAATTCAAAAAAAATAAGATTAAGTGTATTTCATTGTCTTTTAATTTCTATGCAAATTTCATATATTAACTATTTATAAAACCCAAAAATGAAAAATATCAAAATCTTTGAAAATCACAGAAATTTCTACAAAAATCCAAAAAGTATCATTTCCCTTCCTCTTTCTAGATATTTATCTATAGTTTAGAATAAAAATAATTGTCAGGAGTTTTGAGCACTTAAAATATTTTTAAGTTGCAAATTACTCCAGGTTATGCACTATTTATTATTTTTATCACTGTTTGATTTTTAGAAAAATACAAAAACATATAAAAATTCTACAAAAATTCTCAAAGACATTTCAAAGTCTTTAAAACCCAAAAATATTTTCTTTAGATTTTTCTGAGCATTTTTGATATAATTGAAAAATACAAAAAGAGTTTGGTGTGTGTATTTCTTATCTTGTACATATTGTCCATTATTTGAAAATTAAAAAAATACAAAATTAAAATCATTAGAAATTTCAAAATCAAAAAATAAAAAAATAGAAATAAAAAAATTAAAAAATTAAAAAAGATAAAAAAAATCTACAAAAACGAAGAATAGTTTGCCTTTGAGATTCCAGCTTTTCTCTTAATTGATTTTTCGTCGATTATTTGAATAACCCTTGGGAATTGTAGCCTCCTTGAGTTCGACCATGTCCATTATACCGGTCAATAAGTAGCAAAATTTTCTCTTACTTCATTATTCACTTGTAGTTAATTTTGCAGCTTGAGAAGAAAAGAAAAAAATTTGTTTGTTTGATCCCGGATTATTTGAGGATAACGACGACTTCGTATCATTAATAACA